>OX377203.1:103887317-104211141 GCA_947396885.1 Heligmosomoides polygyrus polygyrus
AGTAGCTACAGTTATGCCGATTAACCTCTCCATTCAGCTTGAATGTTGCTTCATCGCTCCACAAAATCCGTCTTAGAAAATAGGGTTTCTGCTCACACTTAAGAAGAAGTCACTGGCAGAACTCCACTCTTCTGGCCGAATCGTCTTCTGCGAGGTGCTGCACAAGTCTAGGAATCTAACGTCTCCAATTCTTGTTTTTCAGATACAATGAACGCTGTCCTTTGAAACTCCAGTTTCGCGAGTTTCGAACCGCCTTCCCGCAGCGGCATGCAATGGTGCCCCCCCCCCCCCCAACTAACGTAGCGCCCAAACTGCTCCCGTATTCAACAATTATCTTTTAATATATAACGTCTAAAATTGCTGATTGAAAAACTGTAAAGCAAGAATAAGATGGAGTTTTAGTGAATGTGCTAACACGTTATGAATGAGGAGAAAACAAGATAATGAGAGGCTAGATATCATTAACTATTTTTTTTGATTTAATCCCACTTCAGAAAAAATTTCTTTTGTGCGTTTTATCAAATCTGTCACAAACGCCCTTCGTTGTGCTGTTGGCACTTGAATCCAATAGAATTCGAAGGTCTATGATCTTATCTACGATGTGACCTATCCAGTTGTGGGAACATTACGATGTATTAGCGCAGCCTCCTGTGTGTCAGGTACACCTAAAGAAGCTTTCACTACTGTCCTGCATAGAGCAGCTTCTATTAGGTGTTGTGTAGAAAGTTTTACAAAACTCCAGCTTCAAACTTCAACCTGCTTAAAAAAGATCATGGGTTACACACTTTTTCAATGTATGCAACTCATTCTATTGAGTGTATTCGAAAGCCTCAACAATATCATGTAGAAAGTCACTAAAAGGTACCTTTCTATAAAGCAAGATGATTTACCAAGATAACGATGTGACATGATATATGATTAAGGTCTTTGAGCGGATTCGTGGCAGACAATGTCTGACAGACAATGTCGTTAAGCTTTTCGATAGCCAGAGTGGCTCCATGGCTGGTTGTGGCACCATTGATGCAATACATACCATCCACCTTCTGATTGAGAAGCGTCACAGAAACAGAAGCCGGTGCATCTTGCGTTCCTCTCTTGGAGAAGGCCTTCGACAGCGTATCGCGTTAGGTTATATAGTACGGCTTACGACATCGTGGAGTTCCTGATCATTTCATAGAGTGGGTGTGAATGCTCGACTTTTGCTCAGGGAGTCAAGTGCAAACTGCAGCAGCTACCTCCATGGAGTTTCGCATCCCTGTCGGGGCACACCACGGCTCTGCGCTTTCCTCACTCCTCTTTGTTGTCGTCATAGATACCATTACATGAGATCATTAGAAACCAGTCCCTTACTTGGTACTGATGAGGTAATGCTCGCTTGCGAAGATAAGGGAGAGCTCGAGCTAGAGATGCAAGTTCGGTGTGATAGCTTAGAGCTTGGACTTAGGCGCCTTTTATACTTGCGCCACCGGGCGGCGCGGCGTGATGGTTGACATGGCTATCGATCTTTCGCGCCGCTCGGTGGCACCGCATCACTTTCATACTCCACCGCCTCGAAACACCACATTTGACGGAATTTCGGGTTACGGTATTCGGCGAATCGCGCCGCTGGAGGGAAGGGCGCGGCGTGGCGCGATTAGCTGCGGCAGACTCGGTGTGCAGTGGAAGATTTCACACCGGGATGAAATATTTTGCTATCTCCTTTTTGTTTTGGTTTCCCAATCAACAGAACAAAGAGGGTGTTGCAAAATTATGGCGCTATTGTAGTACATTCAGGATTACAAAGGTGGAGAAGAGATCGAGAAATTTTTTTCGACCCAACTTCGTCCAGCGAGGAGTTAAAACACACGTCTAACTACATATAACGGGGAGTAGAGCAGAGTAGAAGTGCAATACAAATAACAAAATAGGGCACTAGTTAAAAGTTCCGACTTCACCGACAAGACTTCGGTCGAAAAAATTTTTCGCTGAAACTTTGTCTAGGGGATGCTATTTGGGGTGCTGATCACGAATCTGACATCCGTTTTTCACGACTAGGTCGGAGATCACCCATACCATTAAAAAGGGTGGTCCAGGCAGAGTCACCGATTTCGCTGAAACTTCGTCTGATGGAGGGGGGGGGGTATTTGGTGTGCTGACCACGAACCTGACATCCGTTTCGTAAGCGTCAATATCTTATAACGAATTTCTCACCTTGAAGTAAAAGCTGGAAGAGGTTCGGTGGTGAGAACGATGCAATAAGATTGAAACAATGACGAGATTTCATTGATAAATATTGTGACTAAAAATGACCAAAACTAACTGAAATATATCAGCGGAGGAATAAAAAGGCATGGAAAGTATACCGCAAGAAATACTCTAAAGTCGGTGATCCTGCCTAGACCACCCTTGTTAACGGTATGGCTGGTCTCCGATCGAATCGTGGAATACGGATGTCTAATTCGTGATCAGCACCCCAAATAACCCCCTAGAGGAGGTCTCAGCGAATTTTTTTTTTCGACCGAAGTCGTCTCGGTGGAGTCGGAACTTTTAACTAGTGCCAAAGGATCATTTAGTGCCATTTGTATTGCGGGGGATTCGACTCAATACCACACTCACCAGTTTCAACCCTAGGTTGAGCAGACGACTTCGAACCCATCCTTAAAGAAGGATTCGTCGCTTCTCACAGGAGACCCATCACTTCTCACAGAAGATCCACCACATTAGCAAGATACATTCCGTTGCTCAGCCGGGCGAATCCTTTCTGTTTTGGTTTTCCATTGACTCAAGGGCCCTCTCCTTCGTCATCCTTGGCGAACGGACCGTAGTTAGCAGAAGCTCGGGGCCGCGCGCCGCTGACGCTCCCCTTCCTGACTGCAATCGCGCAGCGGCGCGTCAAATTCGGAGCGCGCCGCGGCCAGTCGCGCCGCACCCCAAATTGACGCGCCGCGCCGCGACGAGAGTATAAAAGGCGCCTTAGAGCTTGGACTTAAGGTGGATGTCTTGAAGTCCGACTATCTAACGAAATATATGACTGCGTTAAACTACATCCATGCTAAGGCTTTGCACGCTGTTTAATTTTAAAGTACTTGGGACTAGTTATAGCGTCAAAGGCAATCTGACGGTTGAGGTGAATTCAAGTGCGAGCGCTACTTGCTCCAAACAGCGCATTTGGATTGGTGTCTACTGCGGTAGGAAGATACCAGAGCACATGAAGTCAAAAATCTGCAGAACCGTCTTCCGGCTATTAGCAATATAAGGCACTGAGTGTTGACGGAAGCCGAAACGCGCCTCAGTGTCATGGATGATGCAGAGCTGGAGTCAGATGTACGTATGGACCGCTTTCGAAACTACGCTTTTCGGCAAAACTTCGGTGTCGCGCCGATAGATTAAAATTGCGCGAAGCTCGCCAACGATATCACGACCACCTTCTACTTGGAAGAAAAGACAGCGTGCGTAACACACTGCTGTTAACTGACTTGTACAAATAGGGAACGAATAGAGATCAGAAGAGAAGAGCATTTTTTATTCAGCATTGCCTATCGTTATCAATCTGCTGTTGAACACGAAATGTTGCCCGGCTCCCACGTTCCGTTATTGCACGTAAACTGATACTGGCCGAGCGCCGCTGAAAAACAGTGTTCATTGTGAGCCGTGAAAGGTGGCGATGTCCGTTCCTCCTCGTGGTGCCACTGGAAACTGCTCGCTTCTGCGAGCTAAGCCAAGCACGGACATTCGAATGCAGGCGACAGGCCCTGGTGACAGGCCGGCCTACGAACAACCCAATGTCACATCGTATGGGTGTATGTCAGTTCATGTTTTTCGAGATAATGCTACGGCGTCCGCGGGAGCCGACGCGCACTCGCAAAGCCCGGCGAGTGTGAGAAGTATGCGAGGGTCCCTGGTGCGAGGACGGCATCGGGGGGCAACTGAGCTAGTCCGAAAGTCCCGTAACGTAAGCAGGACCCGCGTAGCAACGCTGAATGTGGGTACGTTGACGGGCCGCTCGTGCGAGTTGGTAGAAGCACTGGAGCGTAGAAGAGTTGATTTCTGTGCGGTGCAGGAGACGAGGTGGTCCTGCCGCAAGTCAAGAGATATAGGACGTGGCTTCAAGGCCGTTCTATGTGGAAGTCCCAGGACCACCAGTGGTGTTGGTATAATCGTCTCCGAGCGTTTCCGAGACTCGATTGTAAGCGTTGAGCGCTTTGACGATCGATTGATGAAGATCGTTGTCGCCGCTAAGGAGCGACTCTTCCACTTCTTCTCTGCGTATGCTCCGCAGACTGGCTGTTCCGATCAAGCCAAGGATGAGTTTTGGAGCCTGCTTGATGAGAAAACAGCAGAGGTACCGTCGAAGGACGTCATCATCGTCGCTGGTGACCTCAATGGGCACGTAGGCGCTACGAAAGACGGGTACAGCTGTCATGGTGGATTCGGCTATGGGTTGCGTAACACAGATGGTGAGCGTATCCTTGAATATGCGGATTCGCATAACCTCACCATAATGAACACCGTGTTTCGCAAACGCAACTCCCACCTTATCTCGTTCTATAGTGGGAACACCAAGACGCAGATAGACTTCGTCCTTGTGAGAGATCGTGACCGAAATCTCGTCACAGACGCGAAGATCGTGCCGTATGAAACGGTCGCCCCACAGCATCGTCCGCTGATCTGTACTTTGAAGATCGCTCCTCCGAGGCTGCAGCAGGTTGAGCGATGCGGTGCTGCAAGAATCAAGTGGTGGCGAATGAAGGAAAAGGAAGCAGCTGTGATTTCTCGCGTACGGTTACCGACAGTCACGACTGTCGACGAAACTTGGAAGAAAGCGACCGACGCGATACTTCAAGCTGCGAGGTCAGAACTTGGCACTACAAAGCCTGGACGACGAAAGGTCGACATGCAGGCATGGCTGTGGACGAACGATGTGAAAGAAAAGGTTCGAGAGAAGAAAGCGCTTTATCATGTGTTTCTCGGCGAGAAGACCACCAATAATTGGCAAAAGTACCACGAAGCGAAAAAAACTGCCAAGAAGGCTGTGGCCGTAGCAAAAGCCACTCATTACAATGATGTCTACGAAAAGCTTGAGTCGCGCGATGGCGAGCGGTATTTATACCGACTTGCGAAAAACCGTCATCGCCAATCCGAGGATATAGAGAAGTTCTTTGGCATCAATGATGAGAACGGCCATCTTCTGACAGAGCGCAAAAAGGCCTTGAAGCGATGGTGCGATTATTTTGAGGGAATTTCGACTGAAGAGTTCCCTCATCCGGCCGTCCCTTCTGTGGCTCCTATCCACGGTCCCGTCCATAAAATCACTGTGGAGGAAACTGACGCGGCTCTGAGGATGATGAGACCGGGCAAGGCGGCTGGTCCAGATGACTTGCCAGCTGACTTATGGAAGTCGAAGTTCTGGTACTCTGCTGAGTGGTTGGCCAAGTTTTTCAACCAGGTTGTAGCGGAGAAGAAGGTGCCTGATGTTTGGCAGGAAAGTACGACGATCCCGATTTGGAAGAAGAAGGGCAGCCCTGCAGACTGCTCAAATTACCGTCCGATTCGGTTGCTCTCGCACAGCATGAAGATCTTCGAGCGAATCCTCGATAGCCGAATTCGCGAAATCGTCAAGCTTTCCAGCAATCAGTGCGGCTTCGTGGCTGGTTGTGGCACTATCGATGCCATACATGCCGCCCGTCTTCTGGTAGAGAAGCATCGCGAGAAACAGAAGCCGGTGCATCTTGCCTTTCTCGACTTGGAGAAGGCCTTCGATCGCGTACCGCGTGAGGTTATATGGTACGCCCTTCGACAGCACGGTGTTCCCGAAGAACTTGTAGAGTGGGTGCGAATGCTATACTCTTGTCCAAAGAGTCGTGTGCAAGCGGCAGCAGGAACCTCGACGGAGTTTCCCATCTCTGTTGGGGTGCACCAAGGATCTGCGCTTTCCCCACTTCTCTTTGTTGTCGTAATGGATGCCATTACGCGAGATCTTCAGAAGCTCGTCCCTTGGACGTTGCTATATGCTGATGACGTGATGCTCGCCTGCGAAGACAAAGGTGAGCTCGAGCGAGAGGTGCAAGCTTGGTGCGACCGCCTGGCCATGTTCGGACTCAAATTGAACGTCAAGAAGACCGAGTATTTCACGACTGACGTAAATGAGTCCGGCTCCATTAAGATTAACGGTACTGAGCTTGCACGCACTTCGGTGTTTAAATACCTGGGATCAGCAATAGCTTCTGATGGCAGTCTGATGGTTGAAGTGAACTCACGCGTGAGTGCAGCTTGGTCGAAGTGGCGCTCGTTGACTGGAGTACTCTGCGACAAGAAGATGCCAGAGCGCTTAAAGTCGAAGATCTACAAAACCGTCGTCCGGCCGGTAGCGACGTACGGAGCTGAGTGTTGGCCTGCGACAAAGGAAACGGAAAGTCGCCTCAGCGTCATGGAGACGAAGATGCTGCGCTGGATGGCTGGAGTCACGCGCCTGGACCGCATCCGAAACGAGGCTATTCGGCAGAAGTTCGGTGTCGCGCCGATAGCGGACAAGATGCGTGAAGCTCGCTTACGATGGTACGGCCACGTTCTGCGTGGAAAGGAAGACAGCGTCCGTAAGATAGGCCTTAACTTCGTAGTGTCTGGAAAACGGCCTAGAGGGCGCCCGAAGCAGCGCTGGGCTGATACGTTACACAAGGACTTTAAAGTAGCTGGTGTCCACCCTGATCTAGCACGGGATCGGGAAAGATGGCGACATAGCACCAGAAAAGCGGACCCCGTCATGAAGCGGGACAAACGCTGAAGAAGAAGAAGATTGTGAGCCGTGAAAAGCGTGAAAACGGAAAAATAAGCTGCTACTTACGGATAATGTTGTTAGTTATTTCACAGCCAGCGTACGCTTTTTGTTGATGAAGTACAAGGGCTCCGTTTGAAACCGGAATTGGTATGACATAGCTGAAGCCGCCATTTTGTTTCAAGCCTTCAATCGAACACATGCCTGCAAAAGTTTCTTTCACATCAACACTTCAATGTATCTACTAACTAAGATGTCGTTTTGAAAATTTTTGAAACTAATTTTTTTGTCAGCCTATTCAGGGCATAATAATTCCAAAATGTTCACAGAAGATCCATGACTTAACAGTATTGCCCATGTTAATGACCTCGTAATAGACGCAGCCGGTGGAGCAGAAGAAGAGCGGGATCAATTTTTTCTTCGCATGGTCATCTGTAGCTGGTAACTATTGCAACGTCCTGGTCGGATTTTCGTATGGGATCCACCTTTCTTCTTGAGCAATGATGAATTTTGTCCGACTCATAGATCTATCGCGGTCGAGCGTAACTCAAAATCAGGCAGCACCGTTTATTAACCTCAAACTTGGGTAATTAAACCAATTTATTTAATAAAATGGAAAATACAATCTGAGCAAAATGAAACGCTTAACCATGCCACTAGTTGTTAGGCCCTAAATGAGGCGACACCTCATGCTCTGCTTGAAAGAAGCGCATCCGTTGGTTTTCACAACATCCACGCTGAAGCAATCTACAGACAAACGTTGACACAAGAACCGTCGACCAATTGACAACAGTTACTGGCGACAATTAACAACAGTAGAGAACAAGTAGCAAAAAGTGCGACAAAGCGCGATAATCCGCAATAAGCGTAGTGGACCAAAAGTCCGTTCTCAAACAACTGCTAATTCTACTTAGAAGTGCAGCCATCGCATTCATGGAATCTGTTTTCGTTAATTATATTATTATAATATCTTCGTGTTTTTGTTTGTAGGGGCTGTAAGGAGATGGTGATGCTTTCGGTGAATGAGCGCAATATGAGGTGTCAGGGTTGGGTTTGTTAACCACCTATTGGTTTTCATGTTTCACTACGTTATCCCATCAGGCACCTTGCCGTGGTTCTAATACTATGGAGGTCTGGAGCACCATTACTTCGAAATGGTTTATTTACTGCCAGATCTTCGTGCGCATCAGGATCATTATCATAATAATACTGCCAGTTTTTGACAGCTTTTTACAGGTAACAGGCAAAAGTGCTGTCTCTCATACACATATCTATGGATAGTCATCTTCGTATGCACTATATAGCACTTATTACTCAGCTGTTTTTCCTTTTTTTGAGGTGCATAATGACACCATAGTATACCATGGGCAAGCTCGTCTGATTTTCTGCAGTGATCATGTTACTTGTGGGTTGGTTGTCCTACCCTTCTCTGGTTAGATGCGCAGGTTCACAGATGGTGGGCCTTTCCTCAATGTTTTCGATAGCTTTTTTAGCGCTTTCGCTGCTTGTATGTTGAGTTCTGAGTTTTTTCCCATTCGTGTTTTTTCTGGGCAATTTTTTCGCGGCCTTTTCTCGATCATTGTTGGCACATCCCCATGGATGTATTAATAATAAATAAATAAATAAATAAATAATTGTGAGCCTGTCACGGCCCCAACGACTACAGAACAATTCCCTCAATAATTCTCCAGCTTCCCTTTTTATAGAATTCGGAATTTGTATGAACTGCTGTTAGTAAATGTTTTGTGCCTTTCGAGGTTTTTTTTTATGGTGGACCTTTATTTCTAAATGGCCTCACGTTTCGACGCGTTCGTCTTCTTCACAGGCCTAAACGAGGTGCAAGAGTTAGAGATCTAATCTTTCCCATCAAACGCCATCCCCCTCTAGCTGTTTCGCTTTGTTAGAAAAAATCGATTGGTGCCATTTGCCCAGTGTCATTTGATGTGATGTCATACCCAAACGTCCAAAATGATCAAGCCCTGCAAGCAGTATCGAATTTATGCGAAATGCTGGATAAGTATACTGATAACGTTAACATCTTTTGGCCTACTAAAGCGCACGTCGTGACTTTACCAAGAAATGCCTGTGTATGTGTCTGTGTCTGTAAGTGTCTTGTAACACCCTCAAGTTGCTGGGCACGTACTTTGCACAGGCCAGGGGATTGGCAGTGGGACAGCGGTTGGCGCCGATGCTCGATATCTGCTTCATGAGCAGAATAGAAGAACCAGTACACGCTCGCACACCACTAATGCACCGCAGTTATATAGAAAACTGCTGCATTGTGACTTCAAAGCAGTCCGAAATGGATGAGTACTTCCGGTTATTGAATCAGCAGTCGCCGTACATTAGGCTTACTAGAAAAACCTCAAAGAACGGCTGGCTCCCGTACCTTAATTCATAGATAGATGTTTCCAACGACATGCGTAGCATAAAGTGGTACCGTAGCCACCATAGTTCGAAAACCATCTTGATCCACTCCATCTCTGCCCAGGTGCAGGTGTAGAACGTAGCGTCGTTAGGAATATGTTTTGAAGTTCACAAGAGAAAAGGAACGGCAAAAGTCACCACGAATGGCTTCGAACATAGCCATGCAAAATGGCTGTTATAGTTGTGCTTCTTCGACTAATCGAATAATTATTCGAACAAATTACTCGACTAAATTTTTATTATAAGAAGATAAAATAAGCCCAGTGGCAACGATTTTGACGCTAAATGCAAGGTGTGGCAGTTCAAAAAGAAATCTGGTTTTTTGCAAGAAAGCCAAGAATAAACAAACTCAAAGAGCGACCGTCAATAAGTTTTCTGCCGTTTGTGCCCAAATGCGAGTTGCAGAATGAAGAGAACGTGCGAGCAGGTGTTATCTTCTGCTTATAGTGTACTGCTTTGCCTAGTAAGTCCCATTCGCCCAGTCCTATTAACAGATAGAGTCGTGAAAGCACTCGTTAGGTGGATCAAACGTGAGTTTATCTCCTTTCGAATGAGGTTTTTGGTTGTGCGTTTCCTAAAAAAGGGAACAGATAGAGTGGGGATGGTGTTTGTTGAGATAGATCGTAACACTTGCACCATGTTCGGACCTTTGCTGAAGACAAAATCCTCGAAGGCCCCTAAGGCCATCTGGAAATAAAGGTCCATGGTAAAAACCTCAGAGAAGCAAAACCTTTACTTATAGAGTTTCCTCAATGTTTAGAAATAAGGGTTTGAAAAGCAAACGGATTATACCATAGCTCTTCTATTTTGGCAAGTTACCCTGCTGGTGATATAGAAAACAAAATTGTTTTTGTTCGTTGTATATATTGCGTAAATATGTGGAATAAGTGATAATAAAATAAAGAACAAAATATTAACTCATAGGTAAGCTTGAAGAATATGACACGATGCTGAAGACGATGACAGGGAGCTTCTCTCTACAACTTTCCATCGGTCATTCAGGCGCACATGTAATGCTAACGTAAAATAAAATATCGTGGTTCAATTACCCAAGTTTTAGGGTAACAAGTTCCAACCGCCTCCATTATTCTACGTCCTGACGAGCACTTTCTTGGAGAGAGTCTGAGGCAGCTGGGCCGATTATATCGAATTTGAATCGACCTGTGACCTACCAAACCATGTTATACTGGAGAGATGGCGATTATTCGAGGCTCCATGTCAGAGTAAATAAGGAGGTTGTGAATGACAAGAGGAGGCCCGCCGATAATCTTGACGTCTCCCAATTCAAACCACAAATGCATGCAGATGGGCGTAAGTGACCTGACCATAACAGGACCCCAGGAGGCAAACCAAACAGGAATGCATCATACCGTGATCACCTATAATTGGGCTTTACCTATGGGTTGCGACTTGGATGTCGTCCACAAGAAACTCGATAATGGTGGTCAACTGTCGGTATAGGCACCAAAACTGGTTAGCGCACCAACATTAGAGTTCTGCTCATTCAAACTGTCCCCAATGGGAAGTGAAAGTCGATAACCTGTTCTGATTTAATATTTAAATGCTTATGATAAATAATTTTAAAAATCTTTCGAAAAATTGAAAAAATAGGTTTTAAGTTTTTTCTCCATAATTCTCAAGTATATTTAAGAGAAGCCCTGAAGATAGTCGGGTGATGAGTAGAGATGGCATATGGATAAGCAAGATGGACAATAGCTACACAACAGAAATGCCTATCTGGGGTTTTTGCACGACTCGAAACGTGCTCAACGTTTCGACCCTGGCCGACATCAGATGACCAATACCGCTATCACTTTACAGATGGCGCTAAAAACTTTTAGCAGACGTAATTTTCCCCTACTTTGGAACAAGGTGTCTCACCCTCATTTTCTATTTTTCCTTAGTGAAGCTTGCTACATTAGATAACAAGGTGGTGATCAACTTCAGGGAGTTGCATTCTGAACAACGTAGATAACTACATTAAGCTGCTGCAACTGGCAGCTGTGGACGATTATATGAAGGCATTCTTGAAACAAATGCAAAGCATCACGCAAAGGGTAAACTCACGTGGGCACTGACCGAGAGGCGGAGTCCAATTTCCATTCACACAGTGGCTCAATGTTGGTCTCAAAATGAGATCTCTATTTCGCTAGTTTATCATTCAAACAAGCTTAAAAATTACCCCATAACCTGCCCACTCCAGCAGGTATGCGTCACAAGGGTGCCGTTCTCGACTTTTCCTTCGATGGGGAATTCCTCGTTTGGTAGCCTGGGCTTGATCGGCTTCGTGTATAGGTAAATGCCGTAGTTAAACGCAGTGCCCTTAAGCAAGTCGCAGCCTGAAACGACGCTATGGTTGCGCAGTTACAATGACGACCTACACAAGTTTATGGCCGAATGGAAGGCCATGACCACCCGCTTAGGCAGAGTTCGTACGTGTGCTTCATTCTACTACGGTAGCTCAGTCAGCTGCCCTCGATTACGGTAAAGCAATCGATTGCTGATCCCACCTTAACGAATTTTAGCGGGTGAGTAGAGCTGAATTAGAGCCACGGAGGTGGTTTTGCTCCCAGAGTGGAAGTTTTTTGTTCTCCTCTCTAATCTTAATGTATTCGGAGAACGCAACTGACAGGGTCACCTCATGATACTAGTTCGAGAAAAACTTCCTAACGGAAACACTTTTGGAAGCCATTAGGCAAAAACAAATTGATTGATTGATTGATTTATTGCACATGTTTGTGCGCTATACAAGAAAAGGAATGTAACCGAAGAAAAACATAACATTTAACGAACTTGAGTGTTTCTCGATTCATGTTTGTCACTGAAGCAAAATTCAATAAATCGTAACGCCGCCACAAAACAAGCTCTCAATTGCAAAAATTGAATGCAGAGACTTTGGAGGAGAGATTATGATAAGGATGTTGAGATAAGGATGATGAATTGTAACGTGCTAATGCTTCAGTGCCGATACCATATCTGAAACAGTACATAATTATTATAAGCTTAAGAAATAGTGAAAATTGAAGAGAGTAAAGAGATTTTCTGTTGCGAGTTACGATTCTTATTGTTTGTGAAGTGATGGAACGAGAAACACCATACAACAATCAAGCTAGAAGCTACGTAAATGAGGTGTTTGTCATGCTTTCTCCTCCCATATGGAATTCGGAGCTTATTCTTCGTTTTCGAATGGCAGTCATGAACATGAACAATAGTGTGCGATACGAGAGCAGCAAGCGTGGTGTCTGTAAGAGTCGAATAACGAAAAAGCAGAAGAATCTGAGATGAGCATAGCAACTGAAGCTATAGTGGACTGACAAGAGGTAGGGCAGAAAAAGATTGTTGCGCTGTCCCTTTTCCTGTTTCGTATTTTTATTCTCAGAGAGGCAGTGATATGCGCTCTACTCTACTCGCCTCATCTCGCATGATCTAGTCCGAGACGTTCGTGGCAATCGACCACCCTGCGGGAAAGGAGCGCGTCGCTCCGCCTCCCACAGTACTTGGAAATGTATAAGGTTTCTTTTATACTCCCGAAGCGGCGAGGCTCATCAATTCGTCAGCGAGCGGAGCGAAGCTTCTGCGTGGAAGTAACGAGAGGTGAAGGAGCGGAGATGCTGGCCGTCTACATTATCTACCTATTCACCATTCCACGTACAGTTGGCATTAACATAACATTATCATTGTTTCTGGCTCTTTGGTGAAACTTCTGCATGTGAAGAAAGCCGCGAAATTCCAACAAGTATCAAAAAATCGGCGAAGATAACGGTAAATGATGAGAATAGCAATGAACAAGTGTTTGGACGTTGCTATACTTGTAATATACCAGGTTGTCCAATAATTCCTGTCCGAAAATTTTCAAAACTCTATAATTTTCCTTAGAAGTGTTATAATATCAGACAAGTGTAAAAACCTTCTAGAAAGTTCTCCATAGTTCCACGCTAGGGGTATATAAGGCGCAGTGGCCGCGTCTAGCTACCAGTACAAACTAAAATAGACCAAGGTCGAATTCGTAGGTTCGTGTAGTACGAGTGGCTGCTGGGCAACGACACGGGCAACGCACAGTCAGGCGCTGGTTCAATCGTTTCGAGAGCGGCGACACGAGCCTCGAGGACAGGGAGCACAGCGGGAGGCCTTCTACGATGGATAATGACGAAGTGCGTCGCTGTATCAAGGAGAAGCAGGAAGCCAGCACCCTCCCATCCGTCGTATTCCCCGGACCTCGCCACCTCCGACTACCACTTGTTCCGCCCGCTGAAGCACCATTTGGCCGGAAGAAAATTCACCAACTACGACAACCTCAAATCCGACATCGTGGACTTCTTGGAGTCGCAGCCCCCGAAGGGCATCGGCAACCTGCCTAATCGATGGGCCACTGCTGTGGATAACTGAGACCTGTTTTTCAATAAAGTTGAAGAAAATTAAAAATGGTGAAATTTTCGGACAAGAACTATACGAAGTACAGTACGAAAGTTCTCCAAGGCCTAGTTTATCTAATCTAGACTTAGCCTCACCTATACAAATGTATCACATTCGGAACTGCCCACGGTTCAGGCAATCTGGAGAAAACAGACCTATTATATCGCATGTATGTGCTCAGAACCATAAATATCTCGTCAAGCTTCGATCCCTAGGTGTCCCACTATTAGGTTGGCAGTGTACGTCCATGATCATCAACCTGTGAAACCAGGACTATTCTGTTCAAATGCTCTGTGTGGAGCTAGAGCTGATCGTTTCGTGTTGAGGAGCATGCTCAAGGGCAGTTCTTTGTCGCCATGCCGTTCCCGCCGTGATCGTCGGCACATAGTTCGTAGAGAATGCTGCAAATGCTTGTGAGCTCGCGTTTGTGACGCTCTCCTTTATAGAGGTCTCCGCAGACTTTTACGGAAAGGCGGAGTTATATCCTCAAACATGTGGCTGGGACGCAGAGCTTGGCGCCGCAGGGTTCTGTCAGATTGCGCTCTGGCCGGCCGCGGCGGGAACGGCTAGAGCGCAGACAGAAGGAGGGAATGCGAATAGCAGCAGTGGGTCCCGACTGGAAAGATTAAAGTGGCTCTGCTGCTTGTCACTGCCGCTTGCCGCCAGCAAGACTCAAGTGTACATGAGCGGCGCACTTTGCGAGTTTTGCCGCAGCCGCTTGCTGCAAAAGTGTGCGGGCCCTAGCGGCAATCGTGCAGCTCCACCGAGGAGTATAAAAGCCGTCCAACGTGGAGCTTCCGTTGCGCACGCGCCGCGTGGTTTCATGACAGGCAGCCCGAAGTGAGGACCGGTGGAAACAGGTCATGAATTAGGTAGTTGCATATGAAATGGCAGATTTTGGCTGGAAACTTTAAAAGATCATAACTTTGCTTGTGTTATGGATGGGCGATCACAGTGGTGATCTAGTGTAGCGCGCTGGTTACTGGCTAGTGGAAAGCCGATGACCACCCACGTATAGGCGCGGTTGTAAGTCGCCAAGGCAGGTCAAAGTAAGGACCGGCGGGAAACTTGGCGCATATAAGGCCACTACCGAGACCCACTCGTCGTCGCAGGATCGTCTCCGTGGGTCGCCGAGCTACCGAAGTTCCAGCCGCCGCCAGCCCATCTCCCGCCTCCCCCAGCCGGATGTCATCTCTGTTCGTGTAGCCGGCATATTCGACAAATAAACTTCTATATTCTGCTGCCTCTATGCACACGGACGTAAAGCTCTTTGTTGACACAGAGAGCAGTAAAATGAGACGTCAGAGGTCCAGTTAACCCTATCACGACATTGTCCGACGATGTTGTCGGACACCATCATAAAAATAGTTCATGGAAAATTATCACAAATTTAATAGTACAACCTTAATCAATGAGTCCACTAATAGTTATGGTCGAAATAAACTTTATTTGTTACTGTTTTTCATATCTAACAAATAATACAAATAAAACAACAGAAGAAATCAACGCTGTCCCACACGGCAGTCACCTGAAAATCGCGCATGTCGTGAAAGGGTTAAGGGTATCCTCAGGGATACAACAGCCCGTTAGCAATTTCATTTATCGAAATAAGCGTCATTGATACGTTTTTTCCAACGTGACAATAGCCCAGACATTCCATCAACGCAAAAATCAGAAGTGCGACAACTAATAAAACATAAGAATTCGTTTCCGACGTCATCATGGTTGCTGAACTTTTTGTCCTTCACATGGCGATCTAAATGCTTGAAAAAATAATAGTCGGTAGGAGACAGATCTGATGACTATGCTGGATGTGGCAGAGTTTCGTATCCCAACGTATCCTGTTTCTGGACAACAATTTTTGAAGCGTGCGGACGCGCATTGCTGTAGGATTGAGTTTCTTCGACTGATCAAAGTCAGCTGTTTTTCAATCAACTTATGGTGCATCACTTTAATTTCGGCAGAGAACTTCTCGGCTGTGATAGTCCCTCCAGCCTTCAAGAATCTGCAATTAGCTATACCAGCCGTTGTCCACAACACGGTGACCATGGTCCTCTTTGGATGGTATCTTCGTTCCGGCAACTCCTTCAGACTTTCACTCTCGTCCAGACATTGTGCAAACTCGACAAGAGATAATTATCCCACAAAAACTATAATAAAATGTTAAGAAAGCAGGGATTCTGCGCTTTCAGAAACCACATATATTGCCTGAAACGGGAACATTCGTAGCGACGAAAAACCGACAAGAAATTGAGGTAGCAGAATCGGCCATTTCGTTTGCAACAACCTAACAGATGGCCGCTAGGGTGGTCTTTGGGCTCCTTGCTTGCTGTTTCATTCAAGGCCTTCGACTCCTGGTGTACCAGTCACCCCTGAAGCCACCGCCTATCGTCGTCATCTATTGCTGATACAGCAGACCATATCCTTTCCGCGTCCTGTTTCTGTTTCCTGCTTCTGTTTCTTGCACGTACGCTCGACGAATACATTGGTTAGGCGTCGCAGATGAAGGCCGATAAATATGAAAGACATTTGCATCCCTAAAATAATCAAAACACATCTTACCACATCTGCTTTCTGTCCGATTCAGTGGTTTCAAAACGCCACTCAAGCAGAGAAACTTGTGTGATCCTGAACGCAATGACATTTCCTCAAGTGTTGTAAGACATAAATATGAAAAAATGAGTCATTTTTGCTTAGACATTCTGTTTATAATTTTTCTGATACAAAGGCGCTCAGCGCACTTATATTTAAGAAAAATGGAAAAGTAACCATGACCACACTGGAGAACTACCAAAGACCGATCTCTAGCAACGTCGCTTGATTTGCCATTCACGAGCATTCCAGAATAACCAAATCCCTTTTCCACATCTCCAAATGCGCAATTCGCTGAAAGAGAATCAGGATAACATTGCTATTAAGAAGAAAATGTGTCGTTAAAGTGTCTAGTTTCCTTTTTGTACTTGTCATAACATATTTAGAGCGGGTTGCTCACTATTCCGACGTGCTAATTAGAATCTTCCGGGGTCTGATTCATGAATGACTTACCGGCAGGTAAACCCGCTCCCCACCTACACGCGAACTCACGGCGGGGAAAACCGCAGATAAGTTTCGAGGTAAATGCTAACTCGCCAGCACGTTGGGGAATATGTTGCCTTCATAGCAAGGGTTTTGCTCACAGCTAATTTCTGACCATTGCAGCCTTTCCCTGGCTCTGAGCAAAACCCTGCTTTGGCTGCCATGAATCGAAAACAGAGGTAAGTTCACGAAAAGTAGCGGGTTAGTGGCCGACGATGTAAATCGGGGTAGGATTCATCTCCGGCCCTTTCATGAATTTGGGCCCTGACTCTATTAGGACGGCCAAAAGTAATGAGACAAATTCAACAAATTTCTGTATCCCTTTAGAACTCAATTGCAACTCAACGGTGCTGAGAAATGTATTCGCCGTTAAGGTCAGTGACCTTGCTGCCATCGCTCAGCCAAATTCCTGATCCCATCCTTCCAGAACTGCTTGGACCTGGTGTTGATCAACTGCTCAATATGGTTGTCGCTTGGATTCTTGTGTCCCTTCCGACTAGGAAGTCCTGTAGGCTCAAGTAGTAGTGGTAGTCGCATGGAGATATGTCCGGCGAATACAGTGGGTGAGGTATGTGAACGTAGCCCAGCTGGCCAAGCTTATCCGTGGTTACTTGTTCCCGATGGGGTGCGGCGTTGTCGAAGAGAAGAAACTTCTTGAAGCGCTGCGAACGAATAAGAGCAAGTCGCCGGCCCATCTCTTCTATTTCGTTCACCATGGCCTTGGAGTTCCTCGTAGTGCTCTTGGAAAACAGCTTCCGGTATACCGGTCCATGGGTGTAGACTCAAAAGTTCAGAAGGTGCTTCTCGCCGTGAACATCCTGCCGAACGAAGGTCGGTAACAAGTCACCAGGCCTCACCCAGACTCGCAGCTTGACTGGATAAGGTAGAAAACGTATTTCTCATCTTGCCTGACTATTGAGTCCAGGCTGCTCGGGGTTGGGAATTGGGCGAGATTTGCGCGACACAGGCCGACTCAACAGACTGGGGTTTTGGCATGCTTCTGGAAAGGGCGAAAGCGGTCATTTCTCAGGTGGCCTTCAATAAGTTGCAAACAAACATTCAAATACGAGAAGCACGAAACATGACTCCAGTCATGAAACATGTGGGCACGGCATGGGAGGGTTTCATTACTTTTGCCAGCCCCCTAGTATAATTGTGGCTGCTGCATTGTTCAGTCTCGTTTCTCGGTGCGTGCCCCTACGTTATTCCTGCATCCGTTCTTCATCTCTGCTGGGCATCTCCGGCGGTTCTTCTTCTACGGCAGCGGAACTCTCCACCGTAATCAGCCAACAGTCTTCTGTCGTCATCATTGAATGGGTTCAACGCAGGAGGATTGAAGCTGTAACATGGCATGACCTCGACGCGGATGAATGCAGGCCTCAATAGAAATGTTGCCGCCGACACCCCCAGTAGCATTGTAGAAGAAGACAAACAGCCTCCAGCCTTTGTGTAATACTATCGTTAAGTTGTTGGTATGCTTATCCATAAATCAAAGAAATACGAGGTTCTGTAACAAGCTCGAAAAGGGAGAACGAATGTCAACAACTTCTCTGTTGCTCGAATATAGAGGATAAACGAACGAACGAACGACATTACATAGTCTCTTTTGGGATGCTCCACGCATTCCACCTCAAGGGCATTTCGTGGAGCCTAGTTGAATGCATATTTGGCTAATGCGATGACTTGTGGTGGCCAGCTGATGGACAAGTCAGTCTTTTTTCCTTTCCAGTCAAGTCTGGTGCTAATTTACCACCTCAAAGGGATTTGGATTGAGCTAAAAATCCGAACCAAAAACCTAGAAGAGGGTGTAAGCGGAAGCCGGTGTCTCCTCCGACTGCTCTACACGCGCCCGTTGCTCTAACATACTACCAGTACAGACAATCAAATCAAGGAAAGTGTGGCGCCGGATGGATTTCTAGACGGCATAGGGTACTAGCGAGCATCGCAGCAGAACTCAGTGTTGGCATGGCTATGAAAGCTCTACCTATGTTTGGGTTATCCCGCATGATTTGCAGATTGTGCATGGTTTTCGGTAACTCTTCCATGTCACAGTCACAAAACAGGTTTCGTGTTCGGGTCTTATCCAATCTAAATTAACTTGCTTGGGATGTATCCTAACGCGAGGAGCGCAGTCGGATGCGGTGTCGGCTGTCGCGTACACCCGAAACCAGGTTCTTGGTTCGGGTTTTCCGCCTACGCCAATCAAGACTTCCATCTCTCCGGAGCCGCTGAATTGGTACCAGAATTGTTAGGGAAAGGTAAAACACACGACTTGTTCATCGGCTCGCTAGAGCGAGACATTGTGTTGGCCAAATACGCATCTAATTGCCTCCACGACATCCCGAAGTAGAAAGCGTGGCGCACAATGGTCGTCCTTCAACCTGTGTCCTTCATGGATGTATCTAAAAGAATACGGAGATAAAAAGGAACTGCTATAATGAGGGACTTACGATATTCAGCGTTAGAGAGAGCCAGAAAACTGCAAACCACAACAAGGCGATTCATTGATGGCTGAAAATGGCAGCAAGCTGTTTTTCATTAGGTACGAATCGACGTCATCTTTCACGACGGGACTTGACAATCAGGACTATTAAGCTGTAAGGAAACGGTCCATGTCGCGAGTGAGGAAACGGTCCATGTCGCGAGTGACGGCAGCATTCAAAGGTGGGAACACCTTTGAATGCTGCCATCACTCGCGACAAGTACCGACCGTACACAGCCTTTCTGACTTGCACGTCCATTCGATGCAGCCTGATTGGCTGTCGCGTTCCCACCTCCAATGCCGCCCACATTTGCGACTTGCACCAAGAAAATTTCTGATTTGAGATCCATATTGATAAAACAACAACTCGGCTCAAAAAGCCCTTTTCACTAAAACTATAATCTATTTTTATGAATCACTCCTCTGCCAACGTGGAACATATGAAGAGATCGCATTTTCTTCAAAATTCAACGATTTAAGTATTTAAATAATTATAATTATTTAATTAATAATTATTTTGTTTTGTGGCAATCGGCACTCTGTTGCCTTCGAAAGCATAGGTGCCGTAATGGTATAGCTTTCTGCCCATTGAGCAGCAGCTTCGAGTTCCGCCTGCCGCCAGAGTTTTGATCGCAACAAAACCTTCGATAGCAGCTCCTTAAAATGAAAGAGGAGGAAGAAGAGGAGAAAAGGAAATCAATTGAGTAAACAAATGAATATTTCGTTGCATAAGTGTGTTCTTCTCTGTGTATGAATTCAATTCATTTATGCATCCTACGATGCGCTTATAATAATAGCGCATGTTAAGGCTTGCAATGTATTAGGTTGTAAAAATTTTTTTCATTTTTTCAAAGACTTATTACCTCACAACTACAAAGTCAAATCAACTGAGATGATCTCCATTTTGTTCCACTACACTTCTCCAAAGACTGGCTACTTTTCTAATTCATCTCGCTTAAAGGACTGGAGTCGTACCATTGCTGAATCCAATTTTTGAGGTCTTCATCCGTTTCAAAATATTCCTCTCCAATTTCTTGCTTGAGAGCACGGAAGAAATGGTAGTCGGTAGGGAGAGGTAAGGGCTATACGGTAGGTGTGGCAATACCTCCCAGCCCAGCTCCTTTATTGTTTCTCCTGTGAGCCTTGCAACATGTGGTTTTGCATTGTCATGCAGGATCATCTTTGACTTCTCAAGCCTCTTTTCTTGGAGAACCGCTAAACTTTTCGTCGTTGGCCACTGTATGTGGCAGCAGTAAGTGTCTCTCCACTTCTGAGAGTTTCCCAGTAAATCACTTCTCTGATATCCCACCAAACACTCAAGATAATCTTCCTTTCGTGAACACTGGGCTTGAGATCAAGATTAGGGTTCTCTCCTTTTTGTACCCATTGCCTTTTCCTCGGAAGTTGGCACACAGAACCCATGACTCATCGCCTGTCACAATCCGCGGCCGAAACGATTTCCTTTCGTATCTGGACAGAAGAGAAGCAGCGATGGAGAGCCGTTTACCTTTCTGAGTACCTCACAGGGCATATGGAATCCAAGCTCCAAATTTCCATGCAAAGCCAAGACTCTTCAGGTGGATTCCCACTATCCTATGAGACGCTTCGAGCTTCTCTGCCAGTTGACGAGTCGTCTGCCTACTATCGGTGCGAAGAAGACGGAGTAGTTCAGTGCCGTCAAAATCAGTTAGCCTTCCTGACCTTGCTTTATCCTCGAGTGAATGTTCTTCCTTTGAAAACTTTCCCACTCATAGCCGATGAGTAGTAGATCCAAGCCATATATATATATATATATATATATATATATATATATATATATATATATATATATATATGGTTAATTGGTCGGCTGCCTGACGTGATGTAGATCCTCTAATGAATTCATGAAGAATGTCGTGCCGAAAATGGCCATGAGGTAGATCTGGCATTGAGTCCGGAAAACTGGATAGATAACGAAATACAAGAAGGGGCTTGACCTATGTCGAACGGTAGACAAGTGTGATAGGATTACGAAATCAGCATTCAGTATTGGCGAGTGTGTTTGCAAGGAGAACGGTAAAAAAATTCGAAGTGTGAAGACGCTTTGCTCCAACCTATTAATTAAACTCTAACAAAACATAGAAAGCCTGATAAAAAAAATTAACTGGAAACAAGGAAGAAAGACGGATAAAAAACTTAGTTTAGAGTCCGCTTGCTCTCAGTCAGTCATTAGAATCTAAGAAAAGTGATATAATAAATAAATAATTATAATAAATAAATAAATAAATACAATAAATAAATAAATGAATAAATAATAATGTGATAAATACGCCTTGCCTGCACCTGTGCTTAAGGCCTGGTCACGCCCGAGGAGCCTCTACCAAGGGGAAGGCTTCACCTATTGCTATGCACGGTTCGATTTTCGGCCATCACGGGTTGCTGCCGGTCTGACATTTTTTTCTTCTTTTCTTTTCTTTTCGTCTATCTTTTGCCTGGACTCAGCTTACACGACAGAGACGTTTTGTCAAATGATGGAGGATATTCTAGCCTCGTTCCCAGGAAATCACGAAAAAAATCGTAGCTAAAGGTGATCGCACACTTGAACCGATTCAGTCCATTTGGCGAGCGATCTCCTTCACCTGCCAACTAGTACCTGTTTGAAGCGTATGACGAACATTATCTTAACATTCCACGATTGTAGCAGTTTATTTTGTTTGGTCGCTTTGTTTGTTCTAACTAACTAGTTTAATCGTTCCCTTCGTTTTGTCCCACTGCGTTCTTTCTTTTGTTGTTGAGCCATGGATCACTTAAACTTAGCGTGCCCTCCATGGGCGCATAAATAAATAAATAAATAATCTTATCAAAAACAGTCAAAGTAAATTTTGCTCGAAAAAATTGGTTGTAAGGTACGTTTTGAACAAAATTCGCCATCCAACAGTAAAATTATTCGGAATGAGAAGGCACTTTCTGTTGCGTAAGAAAGTCATAGAAAATGAAGTTATAATATGGCGGGCTAGGAGACATATCATGAGAAATGTGGAGAATAAATATCTGCTCCATTGTTACAAATCTAAAAGGACCATGGAAAAAGAATTCGCCATCGGAAAATGCCATTTTCAGATAGCCATAGTTAGTCGTTAAGCAAGAATTTCACGGAAAGTACAGCATGCGAAGTGGTGGTCATGTTGTGCAAGCACGAATTGGATTCTGCTCGCTTTCATTCTCTTCAATAGAGAAATTCTCATATCGCGAAACTCACCAGCCTTCTATAGGAAACTGTATAGATATTAAACGATGAGCTTTTAGAACTACAGTCACTTCTAATTGAAAGCTTATTTCGGACATGGACAACACGTGCTCATACATTCAGGTGCTAGTTATTGTCAGGAATTGCACTCTCGCTTAGCAGGATAAAGTGCTTGACAAACGCCGTAGATTGTTCATTGTGTCGCAACAAAACGAAGCGTTTGAGAGTGGTTGTTCTACGTTCCACTTCGCTTCAAATGATGGATGACGCTGGGAATAGTAGCAGCTCATTAAATACTGTTAAATCTGTTTGATAGCGGGTTTGACGCAGTCGGGAGAGGCACCAGCTCTTGCGTGTACCCAAATCCATTCATGGTTTAGCGGTCCCCACCAGGGTGCACACAAATTTCTGTGCGTTAAATTTTTTTAAAAGAAATTTTTTAACAGAGAATTTTCGTTAAATTTCCGGTAAATCGTAAAATTTCGTTAAAAAATACAGTTAGCTGCAAACTATTATTTCAAGTGAAAACATTTCAACACGTTAAGAGCTAAAATTCAAGGAAGAGAGTGTAAAAAACTTTTACACTAGCTGGAGAAAGATGCGTTTAAAGGACTCACTATCTTTCATCCAGCTATGGTGGCAGTGGACTATTCTGACTACATCATAAGGCTTTGAAGAAGTCGAGAAAGCCGAAACATAAGCCGCAAGAAAGGAGTGCAAAACTGCAATGTAAAATAAACAATTCAATATCAGCAAAGTGTGGAGAGCAAAATAAATAAGCCTTCAGCAACAAATTATCTGCAGGGTGTGGAAGGAGAACAGGAACGGAATTACAATTCAAGATAACGGTACTTACAATGGTACATTGTTAGTGGGTTGGTTCCCGTATCTCACAGGCAATGTACCTTAAAATGTGCGATCACGCAGACCCCAGAGTGCCCCCTTTCCTAGTTCTTTGCGAAACAGTTTTGAGCGACTGTTCTACGGAGATATACAGCCTCGATGCGGGCACAAGCCCACTAGGTGCAGAAAGGATTAATAAAAATAGCTAGCATGACGGCGGACTATTCTGACCACATCATAAGGCGTATCTGATGCATGGGGACAATCCACTTTTTACAACGTCGGGTCACGTGTCACAGGATCCCGCACTGTCGAAAAGGTGTGACACGTCGTTAACGTTTTAAGGTGGAGGAAAAGTAGCTCTCCAAGTTCTTGTTGTTTGCGTCTTTCTAAAATCGTTTGAAATATACCCAGTGGTCGAAGACATTCTCTCCGACTGCTCCAGAAGGCGAGCAAAAGTGTTCTGAGATAAGCAGCGCCAAGTGAGGATAGGCATATCTGGGAGGTTAGACCAGCATCTTTGTGGATTCGATGACGTGCTTGGGGACTCGGCGAAGAAATTTCTACCTACAAGATGCATTATTTCCAAATTTTCAAATTCACCATCATAGACATGAGACTAGCACGAAAATATGAAAATTTTCTTGCTGATTTCAATCATCGACGAACATCGACGAGGAATACGACCACTTCGTGCACCATCTCCGCGATAGTGCTAAGGGAGCCGATAGCTTGAAGACCACCAAGAGACGCCTGTCTCTGGAAACTCTCGAGCTCATCCACCAGCGTGGAGCAGCACGAGCGTCAGGCAACTACCAACAGACGTCCGAGCTTGCGAAGCTATGCAGAGCGGCGATAAAGGAGGATCTTAAGGAGAGAAGGGCGGAAGTGTTGGCTGAAGCTGCAGAGGCAGGTCTGAGTATCCGCAATGCCTGCCGGAACTTCGCCAACTTCAAGACCAAGATGACCGCTCTCCGACGTCCTGTCGGAACCGTCACCTCTTCCAGAAGGAACATGGAGAACGTCGTCCACGACTTCTACTCCGATCTCTTCCATAGCCACGTCCACCTGCCCCATGCCATCTTTCGCAGGATGGATACGTCGTCCCCTTTGTTCTCTCTTTCGAGATCCGACACGCCGGTCTTGTCGGTGAAAAAACGTACAGCACTCGGTCTCAAAAGGATTAGACCCGAACACCTGAAGAACCTCCCGCCAGCGCTCATCAACACCTTGGCGCGGCTCTTCACACGCTACCTGTCGGAGTGCAAGGTTCCATCTCAGTGGAAGACCAGCAGGACCGTCTTACTGTACAAGAAGGGAGACGTGCACGACATTGGCAACTATCGCCCGATCTGCCTGCTGTCCGTAGACTACAAGCTGTTCACTCGAGTGATCCTGAATAGGATCAGCAGAACGCTGGACGAAGGACAGCCATGCGAACAAGCAGGATTTCGGAGAAGATTCAGCACGATCGACCACATACACACCATTACGAAGCTCATCGAAGTGTCGCGAGAGTACAAGCTGCCGCTGTGCCTTACGTTCATTGACCTGAAGAAGGCATTCGACTCCGTCGAGACTGAAGCGGTCATGGAAGCCCTGCTCACCCAGGGCGTTCCTACTCAGTACATCAGAGTCCTTCGAGAGCTGTACAGTGGATTCACGACCAAGATCTCACCATTCTACAACGACGTCGTCATCGACGTAAGGAGAGGGGTTCGGCAGGGGGATACCATCTCCCCGAAGCTCTTCAGCGCCACCCTCGAAAACGTCATGCTCGAACTAGAATGGGAAGACATGGGAGTGAAGGTCGACGGCCTGCAGCTGCACCATCTTCGTTTCGGTGACGACATCGTGCTCATAACACCGAGCACCAGCCAGGCGGAGCGAATGCTGGCCGACTTCGATCGTGTATGTGGGAACGTTGGACTGCAGCTGATTCTTAAGAAGACGATGTTCATGAGGAACGGATGGGTTTCTGATGCCCCATTCTCGCTCAACGGAACGAACATCTCCGAATGCTCCAGCTATGTGTATCTGGGTCGCGAAGTCAACATGACCAACGACCTAGCACCAGAGCTGAGCAGGAGGAAAAGAGCGGCTTGGGGAGCTTTCAAGAGCGTCGAAGAAGTCGCGAAGGAGACGAAGAACGTCCGACTCCGTGCCCACCTATTCGACTCCACTGTTCTTCCTGCCCTAACATACGCCTCAGAGACCTGAGCTATACGAAAGCGGGATGAACACGCGATCAGCGTCACGCAGCGTGGAATCGAGAGGACGATGCTCGGAGTGACACGACTCACGCAAGTGAGAGAAGGCCTCCGGAGTTCCGAGCTTCGTCGACGTTCGAAGATCAGAGTCGCTGTCGCGTGGGCCAAGTTGTCAAAAATTAGGTGGGCCAGCCACGTTAGGCCCCTGTGATACTCCCGCGGGAGCATCCGCGGAAGGGCGGGAATCGCGCCGAGACTCCTCACCTGGCCAATCGCCGCGCCTCGCCACGCCCGCCTCCGCTGTGCACCATTGGTCCGCGGACTTTCCGCGGATGCTCCCGCGGGAGTATAACAGAGGCCTAATGCGCTTCGCAGACACCCGCGGGACGAGAGCCGTCACCGACTGGATTCCGCGGGATGTCGAAACAACACAAGGACGCCCATCAACGCGTTGGTCGGACTTCTTCGTTAAAGCCCTGAACGACCGACATGACGCTCTTCGTGTCCCTCGAGCGAGGAGGATCCATTGGACCACTCTGGCACGCGACAGGGACGAATAGAGACGCTGCTGGCACCCGCTCGAGCAATTCGATGATTAACGGGACGACAGGTGATACAGGTAATACGGGCCCCACCGAAATTCTTAATGCTGCCTTATAGCCTGCGAATGCATTTCGGGTGGTTCGATCACTTAGGTCTTTGATTTTTCAGGCTCTGGCGAAGGCAAATAGCCCAACCGATAGTCGGATAAAGGTTTGCAGTCTTTGCTCCGGCTACAATCAAGCCACCACAAGGAGTAGCAAGATAAACTCTATGCCCTCTCGTCTTGAAATCTCTGAAGACGACGAGACGGTCGAAACGTCAGGCCAATGAATAGTTCCACCTAACAACCTCGAGCAGCAAGACATTTATGAAGTCAACTACCTATCTCTCATCTCGATTAAGCACTATCGGATAAGGAACTGAAATGGTAAATTGAGACTTACACGAATGGCTTGTCAGTCCACCAGAATGAAGACAAGCGCTGTTTGCCTCCCTTTATTCAGCCACTGTAGGGCAGGCAGTTTTTTAGTACTGAAGAGCACTGTTTTTGGATACAAACGCTATCCAAACACCAGTGATCGTATGGTCATTCAGCCGAATAACGCTCTCAGAATTCGGCATGTAGGGTGTTCCAAAAAAATGCATTGCAGACAATAAAGCTTTCATAGAATATTAAGAAGCTCATGGAAGTGGAAGAAAACGAAACTTTTATTACATACGAGGAGGGGAAGGAATCGCGCGTACTTTTCCAAAGCTTCAACTTTGAGACCGAGTTGTTTGTGTACGGGCTAAGTGCCAGTCACAGTTCTGAGGTAAATTGAGCGTATCGCTGTCCCACGCCACCTTCAAAGCATCAAACCGAATATCTGCACACCACAACTTTTTTCGAAGCGGGTACCCAAAAAACGAGCACTACTGATCGAAAATGCACAAAGTTGTGGCCAGAGAGGCTGTCATTCAGAGTTGGGACCACAAAGGAACTGAACTGGAAACGGAATCGACTACTCTTGTGAAACCCACCCCTTGTCTCTGACCCCTATCTACACCCTGATAGGTAAAGAAGAGTTTTCCTCGGCCACGAACTGGTCTTCTCCTAAACAGGTGGAGCAGCAGGGACACAGATTTTGTTGGGAGTCAAGCACATCACATCATTCGGAGAGAATAGGCTGTTCGGGTCGACTGCTCTGAATGAGTTCCAGGAACAGCAGCTTACAAAAGAACACGGTTTCTAGCGTTTAGGAGTGAAGGATTAAAAAGGGCTCCATTTATTCTGGGATGGGCGCTTCATTCCAACTTCTACGAGATGACTTGGTGGCAATTTGAATGTGTATTTGGTCCGATTGTCAAGTCATACGAGTCTAATATCAACTCGCGGCCGTCGGAGGGATCGAGGGCTTGACCGAGCCGGGCGGGAAGCGAAACTTCGAACCTGATATTGTGTGCACGCAACAGCTGGCGTCTTCTCCGACTGCGCTATCGCTCGCCTATTTCATAAGGTGAGCAAGATCATAAAATATTAGGTTCGGAAATAGATCTCTCCCGTTTTTTAAACATGTTATTATGAATTTCCAAGTTTTTTTGCATTATGCCAATCGAAAGAGAAAAGACAAGCATCTTCGAATAGGTGTGCGAACTATGTTATACATTGTTGTGCAGGATTTTATTAAGAACATTCTTGTTGCTTCAAGCACCAATTTTGAGCATAAAAGTGCCGTGCCTCTTCAGCACTCTGCACAAGGGCATTCCTAGGGGACTTGCAAAACGGATTCTGGTAAAAAAATGTGTACACTGGTGTTTAGACAGCTTCGTCGTCCGAATATGGCGCTCATCATGAAAAAGGACCAACCTGAGAATACCAGAATAAAAGGAGACTACAGGAGACACTGCGCCGTTGCATCGTGTGATAGCTGCTCACGAAATCCTTTCATTGCCGCTGTGAATTCTAGCTTTCATAAGCCTTACCAGTGGTCTCAATACTGCAGCAGCTCCTCATTTCTTATCAACCAAGCAAGAATACTGCATTCTGAACTACTTCGATGTCAGAATTATATGTACATATTCTAAAATAAAGCTTGCTCTTTCAGAAACATTGTCATCCCAATGTTTCTGAAAGAGCATCCAAGGTCAGTGAATGTACCACTTCAGGTCGCCATCGAATCACCCAGCGTTCTCCCTCATCGAGAAATAACGTGTATTCTAATTAACTGAGGAGAGCTCTTTTCAAAAAAACAACAACACACCAATTCCAATATTTGCCATTAAGTCCGCCACCTTTCGTTTACGACCACCAAGTTTCTTCATTTGACTGAATTGTAGCGCCTTCGTAATATATTTAAAGAAAAAGCCCTCCTACTTTTCCATTGAATAGAAAAATAAAACATAAAATTTAAAATTGAGAATACTAGGCACTGTTTTTCTGGGTGATCTAATAACGATCTGAAGTGGAGCATTCCCTGACCTTTGAAGGCTTCACATTTTCCAGTAAGTGAAGATAGAATCCCAGTGGGCATGCTTCGCCTCCTCGATTGATAGGTTCGATCCTATATGCATTTTGCACGGCGCACTCTCGCAACATTCCAGGCATGGCAGAGCACTGACAACGCACGCCATGCTTGTGATACTCCGAAAACACTGCACTTCCTAGAAAATAAGGTGCTCCAATCGCAGAAGCATGCTGCAATTATTCTTTTAGACCACCCACAGCGAAAACGCGTTGGCCTGGTAAAGTTTTACACATGCTTTTATAGATCTCGTGGAGGCGAATCAAATGGTACTAACTGTTTTAACTGTTTCAGAAACAACTCAAAATTAAAGGAGTTTCTCCGTCGCAAACCGTCTTTTTGACCGCGCGACGCGGGCGGTATTGTATTGAATACTGTTTGTATGTGTAAAAGGACTGACGCTGGTCGGACTTCTTAGTGAAAGCGCTGAACGACCGATATGACGCTCTTCGTGTCCCTCGAGCGAGGAGGATCCATTGGACCACTCTGGCACGCGGCAGGGACGAATGGAGACGCTGCTGGCGCCCGCTCGAGCAAGTCGATGATCAACGGGACGACAGGTGATACAGGTGATACAGGTGATGTGTAAAAGATAAACTCATATAGAAGAATTATGGTGCTGTTTTCTCGCTACGGGACCGCGGCTTCGGGCACTCCTTTAGCATGTTAATAGACTGTTTCCAACCTACAGTACCGGACGCGTCTTTTGAATAGACGCCGAAAAAACCGGACTTTTGCGGTTTTTGGGTCTTTTTGCTATAACTCGCCCAAATTTCAATACATTTGAAAAAGCAAGAGTATAATCGAGCTCAGGAGAACGAGCTCTATCGTTTGGTATCTAAATTTCATACGAAAGATCAAAAATGGCCAAAATCGAAAAGTTGCGCTCCATTGAGAAGGCCGGCCGCACTTTCGCAGTGGGTGGTCAAAGATGGTTGGAGCAGACTTTTTGCTATTGGAGAAGCTTATATTCCAGGACTTGCATGTTCTGGGGCATCTCAAGCATGGCGTAAAGTGTTTTGTCATGCCAGGAATCCTCTGAGAATGCGCCGTGCACAATGCATATAGGATCGAACCTATCAATCGAGGGGACAGTTTGTAGAGTGAGCATTTAGGGAGTTTTATGACTAAGCCGCCCTACTCAGGAATTGCCGTACTATGTCCAGGCAAGGCTTTGGAGTGCGCTGTGCACAATGTAAATAGGATCGAACCTACCAATCGAGTGGGCGGCGCGACAGCCTGTAGAGTGAGCATTTGGGTAGTTTCACAGAAATTCTCAGCCGCCCTACTCAGGAGTTGCCGTACTATGTCCGGGCAAGACTTTAGAGTGCGCTGTGCACAATGTAAATAGGATCGAACCTACCAATCGAGTGGGCGGCGCGACAGCTCGCAAATTCCACGCGCGGGCTTGTTGGGAGCGCGATAACTCTGTCACGTTTAAATCTTTCGGGCATCAACTTGTGGATTTTGTAGAAAAGGACGGCCACTAAACGTTATAAAACACCTGAGCTTATTCAAAATCTTGAAATGCGCAGCACCGAGTTAGACATGAAAGAAATACACATTTCGTACTCGCAACACTTCGACAATATTGAACGACGGGAGGAAGGACCCACTTCTACTCAAGGCTTCCAATTCCTTCAATTTCTCCATTCATGAATAGTGCGTCAACTAATTTTGGGCATAGTGTACTGGCACATTATAATCGTAAAGAGCTTCGTATACCGGAATATTTTTTGTGACCCCACATGATTTAAGCAGTTTCGGGAAATTTTCTCCGAACTTATTTATAAACCATCATAGAGTGATATCGAAAAGCTGACTATGTTACTTGATAAATGTAAGGAAGAAGCTGCAGGAGCTTTCAAGTATATCCCACTTAAAGGGTCTTCACACAATGTCAGGCCGATCATCACTCATTAATTACGGTTTTACCCTGTGATGAACCCCTCCAGATATATACTTAATGTGAGATTTGAAAGGAATTGGTATAACGAACGACACTGTAAAAGACGACGAAAATCAAAAGGTCTTAAAGGAGTTCTACGATACTGTCTAAATACGCAACAGCGAAATTAATGTACAGTTTCCATGGAAGCCTAATAAAAAGGATTTAGCCGACAATTATAAAATGATTAATTATAAAATGGCGCTTTGTGGGCTGCATCAACTTTAGAATTCCTTGAAATCGAAACCTGAAATTTGGTTGCGATCCCCCTATACTGTAATATAATTCAAGAGCAACTTCAACGCAATATTGTCGAACAAATCCTTAATGATACGAAACGTAGTTGTCCCATTTGTTACATTCCTCGCCGAGCGGTAATGAAACCTAGTAGTAATTCTACGAAAGTTCAAATCGTATAGATGCTAGTTCGAAGCGGATAGGTCAATTATCATTAAACGATGTACTTTATCAAGAATCTATTACTTTACCAAGCCTTCTGGGCATACTTCTTCGTATTCGGCATGTACAATTTTTAATCGCCGGTGACGTCGAAAAAGCTTTTTACATGACACACCCACACGAGACGCAACGAGACGCAACAAGGTTTCTTTGGCTAAAAGACACTAGTTGTCCTACTTCGTCGTCAAATATACGGATGTTACGATTTACAAGAGTACCTTTGGGATGAAAGCTAGTCTCTCACTACTAGCTATGTCCATAAACTAAAGCTTAAGCAAAAGAGTAAAACGTCTCTATGTGGTGAGATTCTTCCTAATATGTAGATAACATGATTTTATTGCCAGATACTACTGATGAAGCTGTAGACAAATATCGAAAAAGTAAAACCCTTTTTAAGGATATGGCTATAAATTTGCGTGAATTTGTAACCAATGACGAAATTGTAAGAGCGCAAATTTCGAAAAAAGACAGACATAACACTGCATGTTTAAAAGTATTAGGAGTAGCATAGGATTCTTTTAAAGATTCTCTTGTAATACGATCAAACGTAGTCTACCAACAAAACGTAGTGTTCTGAAAGCAATCCACTCAACATTTGATCTCATGGGAATTCTGATCCCAGTTTTGCTCTCTGCTCGTATTTTTTTTCAACACTTATGGTTAGAAAAGTACGAATGGGATCAGCCGCTTTCGGATTCCAATTCCGCTCAATGGAAAGATAACGTCAAAATTACCGAAAAATTCCAGAAGATAATTCCTCGCAAACTAGCTGTTCTGCAACAAAAGAGCACAGCCTTCGCAAATGCGTACGCCGCATGCACTTATATTCGACTTTTTTTTATTTGCACTTATAATCTTATAATCAGTAGGATAAGAGTTTTCTCGGATAGCAAGATAGCCCTACATCAAGTTCATTCAAAAAAGAATGCAGGTACATTCGTAAATAATCGAGTTAAAAAAATTCGCGCACTGTATGAATCCTGGAGAAAATCAAATATTAAACCTTCGTTTTGTTACATTAATACTATTAAAAATCCGGCTGACTTCGCGACAAGGGGTGTAAGCAGTGAAAATTTCCAAAATCATTTTTGGTGGCGCGGTCCAAGCTTTTTGCTACACGATGAAACGCTGTGGTCACAAAACCGAAGCATTTGAAATAAAATGTTCGGAAACGGAAATAGCAATGTAGACTGACTAAAAAATGCTTCCGAAAGCGCACAGATTTTTTTTCGTTTCTCTATGTCTCATTTTAACAAACCGGTACAATCGCAGCCATCGTCTTGAAATTTATAAAGAGAATCGGGAAAAGTCGTTATCATAGCTTTCGTCTAGTGAGACAAAGTCTACGGTGCACAGAACTTTTCTATATTTCGGATTCATGCAAAATTCACGCTAAGGACTTAGTTTTGGCAGAAGGAGTACTGCTTTCCTTTCGGACGCAGGCCCAACGGTATAGAGGAGGACGACAAAATCCCTTCCTATTTTCCATTCATAGATGACGCAGTAAGCGCGTGTATTCTGGCCTCCTTACGTCGTGGTGATCTGGGTGAAACGGTGAGGTTGGTAGAAATACCACCCTTAACCTTAAGCGGCGGCTTATCCGAAGTCATCTTTACGATCGATATTGCCCTACCACTGGGTCCGTCATCTTCCCATATGGGCGAGTTGGTGACTGCTTGATCTCGGGGGCCATCTACTTCGTTTCGTGCAGGAGATGAGGCGAGGAATATGTGGGAGAAACGGGTCGACCGCTATGCGTGCGGGTTGAAGAGCGCATCAATGGACTCAAAAGGTCAAACCTTTTAACTCCTCTGAGATCTCATAGGTTGCGAGTACACGATAACGCAGAGTTTGAGGTGACCGTGCGAATTCTAGCGCAAGAGAAACAAACACCTGCGCGCAAAACATTGGAAGCGTTTTGGATACACAACAAAAGTCCAAAAATGGACAGAAAAGATGAGTGTCTAGCCATAGCTAACGAACTCGCTCCATTCCTTCACCTCTGTGGATTCTGACCTTCAAAGCCCTTAGGTCAGGGGCTGCGGCACGTCTTCTGGGTCACCTACTAGCCATTTGGTCTGTGGGCGACTCCAGCGAGTTCTTCTCCGCACCTCTAATCTTATGTGAGCCTTGTAGCTTCGGTTGCATGGTTCTTTTTCTGGTCCCCTCGCCCCTTTGAATTTGTTCTCTCAGTTTGAAATGGGGCTTGGTGTAATAATTTTACGCATTTCGGCTTTCCAAGTTCCGACGAAGGCGATAAGGCCGAAACGTCAGCCGAAGAAAACTGTGCCATCTTGGCTAGCTGACGCACTCGAACTCAGAACGACATATACACTCTGTACAGAATTTTTAGCTCTATCTGACTGAATAATTCATGTCTTAAAGTTGATCTATATTTCTGTTTTTGAAGGGCTTATTGAAGTATGTCCAAGGAGTAATTCCGAACGATATTTTATTTTCACTTCAAATTGGGACAATCCGCACAGCCGAGACAGATGGACAAATCAGTCAAGTGTGGGAGCCTAGAGTAGTGTTGGAGAAAGACCTGTGCGCTACTGGTTCAGTAAATTTCGGACCGGAGATTTCAGCCTCGATGATGACCCCCGTAGCGGTCGACCTAGAGCAGTCTGGGCGACGTGTTTAGGAATTGGTGGGAGCTGAACCATCCTAAACAGTTCGCAGGCTCGCGGAAGAGCGAGATGTCAGTAAAACTGCTGTCGCGGATGCCTTAAAACGCCTTGTGAATTTGAAAAAGCTTGAAAACTGGGTGCTCCACGAGAAAAAAACTGACCCGTTTTTGGATCGAATCACCACTTGTGATGAGAAGTGGATTCTGTATGATAACAGGAAACGTTCCGGAGAGTGGATGGATGCCGGTTTCTTCTGTTCACCAATGCTGGTTGAAGTTGAAGTGCGGCAGAGGACGGCAGGCGATGGTAGGAGACGGAGAATGACTGTTCCCGCGCACTGAGCTACCCTTTTATGTACTTGAGGAAGGTCCTAGAATTGGGCGCCAATATTCGATAGTTTAACTGCCGGTTGCGCTCGATCAGCGGGTCAACGGAACGGCGCTCGCAGCCCTTCAGCAATGGCTCCCCGAGTGGATTCGTATTGTTTTTCTGAACAGATCCACGTTCCGCGATACGACATATTCTTCAGACCTCTCGCCAACAGGCTACCATTTTTTCAAACACTTTCAGAACTTTCTCGCCGGTTAAACCAAAACACCCAACCAAAACAATTTTCGTGGATTTCGTCGAATCTCGACCAACTAATTTTTTCTCCTATGGAACAGGTCGGCTGGAGGCCCGTTGGCAAAAGTATGCCGAGTTATGGTAGTTCACAATGAAGTACTCAAAACGCTGAAAACTTTCCGGACAACCTAATAGTTCCCTGATTAGTTTCTTCTGGCAGCTTCTACTGTGTGTTCAGAGTTGAAATCAAATAGTAGCGAGCAAAACGAACAGACAGGTGGGTAAATAACAGAAAAGGGAGCGAACACAACGAGCTAAAGAAACAGTGACCTAATCGTAGATGACCAATTACTTTATAAGGAAGGAATTGCATGTTGGAATCAGACATTCTGATCTGCAAAGAACCGCAAGGGGAAGGTAGATTTCTCTTACAACTAGGGGAGCCATATTGTCACATTAAATGATGCCGTTTACTTTCAATCAAGATTTTTTGCGTGTGGCCTCGGTGTGAGGAAGTACACCGTTCGACAAATCGTGAAGACCTGCTCCGGCAGGAAAATCATCAAGCCGTTGATGGGCTCACCTCTCATAATATATGTTCGGCAATTCACAAAGGAGGAGATCAACGAGATGTGCTCGAAGGCTGTGTACTTGGAAGCGTGTGTCATACTGAATGAAACACCCTTGAATAGCTTGCAGTGTCCACATCTTCGGCAAATGGCATCCTTTAAGCCTGGTGAGTCTTTTTAGAGCGCCACTATCAAGAATTTCGCTGCTCATGTTGCTAAATTCTGTAAAAGTCGATTGTATTCCGACACTTCCATAGATTGGTTTTTCTCGTTTTTTATTAATTACTTTGTATGCAGCCACTGGCACCACTGGGCGCGAGTAGCGTAATTGGGTAAGCAACGGTTCTTGCAAACACGCAAACAGATTCATCCTTCATTAGTTTGCGCTCAGACAAACATTGCATTCCATCCCTACGGGATCAGTAAATTAGTACCCAAAATTCCCTTAGAAGAATAAGGTACTCGCTTTTCTGTAGGCTGGCCACCGAAAGCCGTTCTATGAACCAAATATGCATTCAAACTACCACTTCGATATGCCGTAGAAATAGAATGCATAGCTATATGTTGTTACAAAATGTTTTGTTGCGCGCAAAACGCTTGCGCCAGGAAAGACTCGAACCCGCACCTTCTGCTTTCCGAACAGCAATACTGCGCCTTGCACCATCGGCGCTGTTTGACCGAACGTAACATCCGCGATATCCTCGAGGTCTGTCAGCACCCACCCATGACGCATAGAATGCATAGCACATTCGAAATAAGGGTCTCTATCCTTATACACCGCCCTTCTGTGATATGCAGCATTTATTAAGATGTCCCATAATTTTCTGGGCTATCACACCGTTTTTATTAAAATTTATTACAACGAGATAATGACGAAGGGTAGCTAATTGATGTATGTGACCACACTTTTCCTCAAACGATTGGGCATAGAGCTACAGCTTCTACCCTGCTGCCGCTCCATTCGTCGATTGTTCACTGAACTTCTTGGCGTTGTCACCATCGTTTTTTAATGAAAAAGTCACTTCTGACTACGGAAGGTTACGACTTCCCGTGGAACTTCAAGTTGAGACCAGGATCATTAGAAAGAGCTCGGAATGCTGATTACGAATATGGGTGCCAAAATTGTAAGATGAAATTCCTGAGCGAGTTATGGCTTGCAGAAATCGGGGGGGGGGCTCACCACAGGCTGGCTGTGCGACACACATGGCGCGAGAGTGGTGAGTCATAGGGGCTCCGTAAGAAGGGCACGCTAGTTGGCGCAAGGGTAGTGCTCTCGCTCGTCAGGTGCGAGTCGTTTGTTCGGTTCCTGTTGCTGCCGGTTTTTTCGCACATCGTGATTTATCTTCGAAATAACCTTTTATTCTGAATTATGCTACGTGCCTGATTAAATAGCCGGAAAAACTACCACACACGTTTGTAAAAATGCTTGAAGGCAAAAAACGGCAACTCTGACATTTTTGTTTACCATTTTCCAAGTCATATAACCTTTGGATTCGTGGAACAAAGCAAAAAAGTGTTGTCGTGGATACCCAACTAGATCTATGTCCAGACATATTAATGTACTACTGTAATATAATACCTTTGTATTATAATATAGGACATCTCTATAGGATATATAGGATCTATAGGATTTGAGTGATAAGACTTAAGATGCTTAGGTAAGCAATATAAGATAGGCACCACTGAATAGTAAAGCAACCCCATTGGTTAACCACCAAAAGTGTGAAGCAGAAATGTTATATTCACCAGTGGTGACAAGGAGTGAAGTTGGATGATCGTCAATGTAATCTGCCTTATACCATGAGTATTTCAAAAAGTTGGGAAACCTAGGGGCACAAAACATACGGTAGATCTGCGATAGAACCTTCAGTAAATTGTATCTCTAGGTTATGTTGAACTCCACCGTGGTATTTGCCATGGCAGACGACCTGACCTTTTCATAACGACCATTTCGAAGATCAATTATGATTATATATTATATATTATATATTATATATTATATATTATATATTATATATTATATATTCTTCTTCTTCTTCAGCGTCTGTCATGCTTCGTAGCGGGGTCCGCTATTCTGGTGTCATGACGCCACCTCTCCCGATCCAGCGCTAGATCAGGGTGGACACCAGCAACCTTCAAGTCCATATGTAACGTGTCAGACCAGCGCTGCTTCGGACGCCCTCTAGGCCGCTTTCCTACCACCTCGAACTTAAGGCCTATCTTGCGGACGCTGTCTTCTTCTCCGCGCAGAACGTGGCCGTACCATCGTAAGCGAGCTTCGCGCATCTTGTCCGCTATCGGCGCGACACCGAACTTCTGCCGAATGACATCGTTTCGGATGCGGTCCAGGCGCGTGACTCCAGCCGTCCAGCAGCATCTTCGTCTCCATGACGCTGAGGCGGGCGCGTTTCAACCTCCTTGGTCGCAGGCCAACACTCAGCACCGTACATCGCTACCGGCCGGACGACAGTTCTATATATTCTTGACTTCAAGCGCTCTGGCATCTTCCTATCGCAGAGCACGCCAGTCAACGAGCGCCACTTGGACCAAGCTGCACTCACGCGTGAGTTCACTTCAATCATCAGATTGCCATTGGATGCTACTGCTGATCCCAGGTACTTAAAAACCGAAGTGCGTGGGAGCTCGATGCCGTTAACCTTGATGGAGCTGGACTCATTAACGTCAGTCGTTAGATACTCGGTCTTCTTCACGTTCAATCTGAGTCCAAAACACTCCAAGCGATCACACCAAGCTTGCACCTCTCGCTCGAGTTCACCTTTATTTTCGCTAGCGAGCATTACGTCATCAGCATAAAGCAGTGTCCAGGGGAATGGCTTCTGAAGATCTCGTGTAATGGCATCCATCACGACAACAAAAAGGAGTGGAGAAAGCGCAGAACCCTGGTGTACCCCGACAGAGATGGGAACCCCATCGAGGTTCCAGCTGCGGCTTGAACTCGACTCTTTGGACAAGAGCAGAGGATTCGCACCCACTCTATGAGCTCTTCAGGAACTCCATGTTGACGCAGGGCGTACCATATCACTTCACGCGGAACGCGGTCAAAGGCCTTCTCCAAGTCGAGGAAGGCGATATGCACTGGCTTCTGTTTCTCGCGGTGCTTCTCTAACAAGAGGCGGGCGGCATGTATGGCATCAATGGTGCCACAGCCAGCTACGAAACCGCACTGATTGCTGGAAAGCTGGACGATGTCACGAATTCGACCATCGACAATTCGCTCAAAGATCTTCATGCTGTGCGAGAGCAAGCGAATCGAACGGTAATTGGAGCAGTCTGCAGGACTGCCCTTCTTCTTCCAAATCGGAATCGTCGTGCTTTGGCGCCAACACTCAGGCACCTTCTTCTCCGCCACAACCTGGTTAAAGAACTTCGCCAACCACTCAGCAGGGTACCACAGCTTTGACTTCCACAGATCAGCTGCCACGTCGTCGGGCCCAGTCGCTTTGCCTGACCTCATCTTCCTCAGAGCCGCTTCTTTCTCCTCCACGGTGATTTTGTGTACGGGACCGTGAACAGAAAAACAGAAGGGATGGCCGGGTGAGGAAATTCCATAGTGGAAACTTCCTCGAAGTAATCACGCCATCGCTTCAGCGCCTTTTTGCGGTCTGTCAGAAGATGGCCGCTCTCATCATTGATGGCAAAAAACTTCTCAAAATCCTCGGTTTGGCGATGGCGGCTCTTAGCAAGTCGGTATAGATGCCGCTCACCATCGCGTGACTCGAGCTTCTCGTTGACATCTTCATAATGAGTGGCTTTTGCAACAGCCACGGCCTTCTTTGCAGCTTTCCTCGCTTCTTGGTACTTCCGCCAGTTATCGGCTGTCTTGTTGCTGAGAAACACGTGATAGAGCGACTTCTTCTCTCGAACTTTTGCTTTCACATCGTCTGTCCACAGCCACGCCTGCTTTTCGACCTTGCGTCGTCCAGGCACCGTGATGCCGAGCTCCAACCTTGCAGCTTCACGTATCGCGTCGGCAGCCTTCTTCCAAGTTTCGTCGACAGTTGTGACTGTCGGTAACCGCACGCGAGAAATCACAGCTGCTTCCTTCTCTCTCATTCGCCACCACTTGATTCTCGGTGCACCGCATCGCTCGACCTGCTTCTGCCTTGGAGGGGCAATCTTTAGGGTGCAGATCAGCGGTCGGTGCTGTGGGGCGACCGTCTCATACGGCACGACCTTCGCATCTGTGACAAGACTTCGGTCGCGATCCTTCACAAGGACGAAATCTTTCTGAGACTTGGAGCTCCCACTATAGTATGAGATGAGGTGGGAGTTGCGTTTACGAAATACGGTGTTTACTATGGTGAGGTTATGCGATTCCGCATATTCAAGGATACGCTCACCATCGGCGTTACGCGACCCGTAACCGAATCCACCATGACGGCTGTACCCGTCTTTCGTCGCGCCGACGTGCCCATTAAGGTCACCAGCGACTATGATGACATCTTTCAACGGCACCTCTGCTGTCTTCTCATCAAGCAGGCTCCAAAACTCATCCTTGGCTTGATCGGAGCAGCCAGTCTGCGGAGCATACGCAGAGAAGAAGTGATAGAGTCGCTCCTTAGCGGCAACAACGATCTTCATCAATCGATCGTCAAAGCGTTCGACGCTTACAATCGAGTCACGAATTCGTTCGGAGACGATGACTCCAACTCCACTGGTGGTCCTGGGACTTCCACATAGAACGGCCTTGAAGCCTCGTCCTATGTCCCTTGACTTTCGGCAGGACCACCTCGTCTCCTGCAGCGCACAGAAATCAACTCTTCTACGCTCCAGTGCTTCAACCAACTCGCACGAGCGGCCCGTCAACGTACCCACATTCAGCGTTGCCACGTGGTCCTGCTTACGTTACGGGACTTTCGGACTAGCTCAGTTGCCCCCCCCCCGATGCCGTCCTCGCATCAGGGACCCTCGCATACTTCTCACACTCGCCGGGCTCTGCGAGTGCGCGTCGGCTCCCGCGGACGCCGTAGCACTATCTCGAGAACTCTGAAACGTCATCGACCATGTGATGTGACATGGGTCTTCGTAGGCCGGCCTGTCACAGGGGTCTGTCGCCTGCATTCGAGTGTCCGTGCTTAGCTTAGCTCGCAGAGCGAGCAGTTTCCAGTGGCACCACGTGGAGGAACGGACATCGCCACCATTATATATTATATATTATATATTATATATTATATATTATATATTATATATTATATATTATATATTATATATTATATATTATATATTATATTATATTCTATGATTCGCAAAAAACGCAGCACCGGGAACAGAACCGACGACGTTGCACCTGACGAGCGAGAGCACTACCCCTACGCCACTTTTCCCCCTTCCTACGTAGCCCCGACGACTCACCACTCTCGCGCTAGCTGTGAAGCACAGCCAACTTATGGTGAGGTCCACCGACTTCAGCAGGCCATAACTCGCTCAGGAATTTCAATTTGCAATTTTTACACCAATAATCGTAATCAACATTCCGAGCTCTTTCCAACGATCCTGGTCCCGGCTTGAAGTTTTTTTCCATTTCGAAACACTCCTTCCTCATCGTCTCCGTCGTTCGCTTCGCTCGATGCGGTCGTGCATTATCCATTAACACACGAATAGTACCGAATCTCTAGTACTTCTCAGGCAGCTTATGCTTCATTTCCAGCATATCTTCAATGAACAAGTCTGTTGTAATCGTCTGTCCATCCGGTAAAAGCGAGTAATGCACGACTTCGGCCCGATCGGCCTTCCAGTATGCTTCATGTCCGTAATGCGGTACATCCCCTTCCGGAAACGATTGAACCAAGTTTCGCACGTTGACTTGCTGTAGGCGTCCGGACCAGGGGTGGGCGGAATTTCTGTTTTCTGTTTTCTGTTTTCTGATTTTCTGGCCATTTTGGGCAAATTTTTTCTGTTATCTGTTTTCTGGGAAAATGGCCAAAAATTGGCCAGAAAACAGAAAATAGAGCTGCGAACAAAATTATATAATAGAAATCCAATAAAGAGAATCCAAAAGTATCATAGAATCATGAGTTTCGTCTCAAAATAATGTTTCTAGTGTATTTTAAATTGCAAACACGTAAGTTTCTAGATCTGCTCGTGTAGAAATTGCGCTATACACTTAAAACTATGCCGCTTTGTTTGTTTGATTGTGACATGGCGTGCTGCTGGCATGTCCCTTCACAGGACATCTCTCCACTTTCATAATTTCGCTTTGTATTCTCTTCAATTTCTGCAGTAGTTTAGACTATCTACGATTACTTAGAACTTTATGCAAAGGCTAGAATACTAGTGTTCTGAGGGGCATTTCATTATAATATATGTTAACTAACTATGTGCCGTAGAGTAATTGTGGGTAGGACTATTCTTCACCTAAGGTTATTGAAAATTGTTGGCTGGTCTTTCCCAATGATCGTGAAGCAGAGCCTTTGACTGCTTTTCTAACTCTTGTTCAGCTTTTGGTAGTCAAACTTTAGTGAGAGACTGAAACGTTTTAGTTACCTTTGACTTCACTGGTGTAGTAATAGAAAATTGATACATAAAAATTTTAATTTATCACATCTATCATCTGTCGTCCCGGTGATCATCGAGTTATTCGAACGGGCACCAGCAACGTCTCCATTTGTCCTTGTCGCTTGACAGAGTGCTCCAATGGATCCTCCTCGCCGGACGGACACGAAGAGCGTCATATCGTTCGTTCAGGGCTTCCACGAAGAAGTCCGACCAGCGCGTTGGTGGGCATTCTGGTATTCTCTTGACATCTCGCGGAATCCAGTCAGTGACGGCTCTCGTCCAGCGGGTGTCTGCGAATCGCATTACGTGGCCGGCCCACCTAATTTTCGACGACTCGGCCCATGTGACAGCGTCCCTGATCTTCGAACGTCGGCGAAGCTCGGAACTCCGGAGGCCTTCTCTCACTTGCGTGAGTCGTGTTACTCCAAGCATCGCGCTCTCCATTCCACGCTGCGCGTGGCTGATCATGTGTTCATCCCGCTTCCGTATAGCGCAGGTCTGAGGAGTATGTTAGGGCAGGAAGAGCAGTGGAATGGAATAGGTGGGCACGTAGTCGGACGTTCTTCGTCTTCTTCGCGACTTCTTCGACGCTCTTGAAAAGCTCCCCAAACAGCTCGTTTCCTCATATCCAGCTCCGGTGCTAGGCCGTTGCTCATGTTGACTTCGCGAACCAGATACACGTAGCTGGAGCATTCGGAGATGTTCGTTCCGTTGAGCGAGAATGCGTCCGTTTCTCATGAACGTCGTCTTCGTAAGATTCCGCTGCAGTCCAGGGTTCCCACATACACGATCGAAGTGGGCTAGCGTTCGCTCGGCCTGGCCATGCTCGGTGTTATGATGTCATCAGCAAACCTAAGATGGTGCAGCTGCTGGCCGTCGACCTTCACTCCCATGCCTTCCCATTCTAGTTCGCGCATTACGTTTTCGAGGGTGGCGCTGAAGAGCTTTGGGGATATGGTATCTCCTTGCTGAACCCCTCACTTCACGTCGATGATGACGTCGTTGTGGAGTGCTGAGATCTTGGTCGTGAATCCACTTTGACTCTGATGTACTGAGTAGGAACATCCTGAGCGAGCAGAGCTTCGTTTCGACGGCGTCGAATCCTTCTTCAGGTCGATGAACGTAAGGCACAGCTGAAATGGTGTGTATGTGGTCGATCGAGCCGAATCCTCTCCGAAATCCTGCTTGTTCGCACGACCGTCCTTCGTCCAGCGTTCTGCTAACCCTATTCAAGAGGAATCGAGTGAAGAGCTTGTAGACTACGGACAGCAGTCAGATCGGGCGATTGTTGCCGATGTCGGGCATGTCTCCCTCCTCAGCAAATCGAGATGTAATATGATATGATGTATGAATAATAATAATAATATGATTGACAGGGTATATGTTTGATCCTTATTAGATAATGTCTACGTATTTAAAGAAACACTTTCACCCAAAAGTTTTTGCGCTGACAGCCTCTTCAGTCGCACTCTCGTGTTGTTCTGTGAAATATCAAGCCAGTACACAAAACATCTTTGGTCCGTGTTTGGTGCTCTATAGGGCCAGTCTCTTACTAGTGGGACCTCTAATCTAGCGAATCGTCTGTCTTAAGATTACACTTACATTTGGACTGTGAGCCTTAAACCGCTGTATTTTAATATGAATGCAATAGGAGAAATTCATCATTTATAAGCCATTCCTATAAACGCTTGCAAGATGAAACACTGGTCCACCACCACATTTCTAGTCGTGCAAAAAGCATTTGCTGCGTGACAAATAGATCTTCGGATTGAATAATTGGGTAGTATGATAACTGCGAAATTTTCTGTTTTCTGTTTTCTGATTTTTCTGTTTTCTGATTTCTGTTTTCTGACGAAAGCGATCTTCTGTTTTCTGTTTTCTGGGAAAATTTTCAAAATCTACGCCCATCCCTGGTCCGGACCTAATAAAGATAATCGCTTCCCGTGATCACCAGTACCATACACGCACTCCGACTACTCACGGCACATGCCGTTCCGCCCTCACTGAGGAGGTACTTAACAGACCTTAATAAACCAACCAACTGGTTTATTACACTAATAGTAAGAAATTAGTCATAGAACAATAAAAGCTGCTATGAAGTGGACGAGTGAGTGAGTGAGAAAAAGAAAAATCAGATTTGCACTCTTAAGCTAATCTAAAAGAGCGGGGAACATTATTGTCCAAAATCTTCGTTCCAACCTCACCTGAAGGAAGAGGAAATTAACCGATAAAGAGTGTGACATGCTGAGGTAATATCCTTTCCTGGAACTTAACGTCACTATGTTAAGTCAAGTTGGTCCACGCGGAGTTTTTACCTATAACGCGCAGATTCTTAGCACCTGCCTACCCCTAGTGAGGAGAGCTTGTCGTTGATTAATGGGTGGGGGCCAACCACCCTCAAGAGGACAACGTTTTCAACAACATCTTTTTTCAAAGTTTATAACAACATTTTCTTCATTTTATTTTAGAATGAACTTGAGTCTTTCTTCTCCTTACCAGCCTACATATCTCTGACGCTAAAGCCGCTGTCTTTTTATAACTACGTAGGTAAAACACGCCGTTCTCGTATAATTCTACATACATTGAACTGCAGAAATGCCTTTGTGAAGAAGTGGAGTTAATAAGAGTCGTGGCTTACTCGTTTACACTCACCTCTGAAAATTCGGTCACCACCCTATTCCTGCCCGACTAAAATTACCTTTCTTACAGGCAAGCCTGTCTTCAATATAACCGACAACAGCGAACTAGAGGTGGTAGAAATTCGGAGGTCCGTGACGTTCCCGAAAAAGGACAAGGTTCTAGTTGTCAGGAGAAATCCAAAGCTCCCTATGGCCGTTATCGCTTCTCTCAAAAAAATCTGCCCATACTGTGAAATACAGTACTTCTCTTCGAGTTAGTTTGATCAAGGGTGAATTGTATGTCAGAGCGATTGTTATTGAAGATTTGAATTTGTGTATTTAAGAGTGCATTGGAATTTCAGCTGTAACGACGTCACAGACTTCTTGTCGAGGTGCTCAGGCGAGCCAATGATAATTGGCGAGCCTGGTCTGGTGTTGGATGCGAAAGGACTAACTGAGCTGCAACTCAACAAGCTGTGTGCAAACGTCGCTCCTTCAGGTAGAAGAATGTTCCGTGGCCATGACGTCCCGAAAAAATTTGTCATCTTCAGTGCCGAAGCCACACCTGAAAAGAAGAATCCATTAGAGTTCAAAATGCATAAGAGACCTTTAAAAAATCAAGAAATACAAGAAATAGAACAGTGGAAGAGAGGGAGGTAGTCGTACGAATTCCGCTTCGGGGGGTCGTAAATTTCCAGCAAAAATCGAACCCCACGCTTGACCCTGGTCGGGGGTGAAGTCAGCATGCAGTTGAGCACTATCTCTTCGATCTGGATGTATTATTCGTGGATATTGTTGGAAGTGTCCGAATGGGGATCTAAGAAATTCAGGAGCAAGAGCTTGGCTGAAATACCGTCCTACTACGTGGTCGTTACAAAGGATGTGGGAAACGCACGAATGATCCGGCAGCGCTTGTCAGTGAGTGAAGGTTCACTCATCAGGCTAGAGGAGGAGGACGTGTCGAAGATGTCGTTGTAGACAAGGAGATGCGAGGGGTTCGGTGCACTGCTGAGCAAAGCGCTTCTCACATTAACCAAAAAATCGGTGTGCATAAGCTGCCATTGAGGTGCATGAATTCACAGATCCCGTTATACAAGTTCGACGGTCATGATTCCATGTGCTGAAGACGATGAAGAGATAAGAATTCCCAGCAACATTTGCAGACTCTTACCATAAGACATCTAACGCCGTGCTTCATCTTTTATCTTCCATGCATCATGCCGAACTTCTTTAGAAACTGTGCTTCATTGTTTTCCTCCAAACGATACAATCAGATTACGTTTTTCTCGTTTGCTTGTCTGAGAACAGAAGCAGTCCTGCGCCCTCGAAGTCTTCGAACAGGCGTTCTTTCCTTACAAGGAAAACTGCACCGTAGGATGTGTCAAGAGTAAGCGATGCCTCGCTAAGGTTAGATATAACATAACTATGTGAGTTCCTAGGAGGAAAATCAGCTGCCAGGGCCTTCCAATCAATGATGCGACTTCCACTCCGCGCAGACAAAAGCATGTACACCTCTGTTTATACAGCCAATACCTGTGCACAGTTAAGAGAACAGTTTCACAGAGCTATCAGAATAAAAGCAGTGCGGTAACGAGCAATTGCGTATATCTCTGTGTTCACTAAACTTCCTCCCTTCAAATTTTCTTCAAACAGCAGATTTCTTCCTTCCTATAGAGTGAAACTAGTAGAAAATGTTGTGATCCAGTATTAGAAATGGCTACTTTTGCGTTTTCGGGCAGATATTTTATAGCATTAAAAACTGGGTTGATGGTAGCGACAACTCTGCTCTGAAAAATAACACTAATGGCGCGTCCTAAACACGAATTCCGTTTAGAATGCTGCAGTTCAAGCAGCGCTGACCGTTCTCTTCTAGTTGTGTTCTCTGTGGCAGTAACAGCTGGTCACACAAACAAGAGCAACATGTTCCCAAAACTTACATTGACATCTTATTATAAAATTCGCCTAATCCGTGGGGCAAGTTGTCAGTTACGGGGAGTGGGGGAGGGAACTGAAGCCAAGACATGCTTGCGAAGTGCGACGTATGCCAGCCAGGCTTTCTTTGGGTTTAACAATGAGAGATTGCTGGCGAACTCTATCTCTGGCGGCGGATCGCCCAAGTTTACGATATATTCAGCGGACAACGCGTCAGGGTATGAATGGAGATCAAGTGCAGAGCATAGGGACTTAGAAGGCGCGCAGAGGACGTTGTTTAACGTCCGCCAGTATTCAGAAGACGTGCTGCAGACGTCCAACTTGCATAGTGATTCCGAGTAAGGGGATCAGTAGGAAGGCCCACAGTGAAGAAGAGATCAGCAAAAAAGAACCGATAGAGGGTGGGGGGGGGGAGAAGGAAACCAGTATTTTCCCTCGGTGTCGTCCAATATGTGTCCGGTTTCAAACGGCGGGTCACAGAAGTCGTGGCACGTGTGTGGGGGTGCAGAAGGAATGCCATAAAAGTCGTGGCAACATGGTGACACATGAGTCGCGAGTCAGTGTCACATGTACGTGCTCGACTCTCACTCTGTTTCTTTGCCAGCACCTAGGTAAGGATTCACCACCGGGAAGTGGGAGGGGGGAAGGAAGGAGAGAGGGGTAGGGGGAATGACTATGGGATTCAGAGGAGTGTCAATGACGTCGGACAGTAAACGATGTCGACCTGTTTTCGAATACCGATTAATTTCAATTATAGTTCTCCAGATTATGCACTTTAGGTTGGGATTCTCATGATCTGTTTCACGATAGGATTGGATTAGATTCATAGAAGTAGTGAAGATTTTGCTTACCATACCCCGCCAAAGATCTATAGTAAAGTCAGTTTTTATGTAATAAAATTAAGAAGGCCTAATGAAGAAAGAAGGAAGATTGAGGTTGTTTTGTTCTCGAGGTTTGGGGGCTGAACGTCTAGTGTCTCCATAAACGGGTATCCTAGTAGCTTGGCTGGTCATCGCAGGCCGTTGTATAGGCTTAGTATAGGTTTAGGCGGCATAGGCTTTAAGTTGCACTACGTTCTCCCGTTGAGGTAGAACGCGTGCCGCATCGCAATGCAAGTGGTTACCGGCGTCCTTTATCCTTCATCTTGTAAAGGTGTGCTTTTTCAGGCAATGATGCTCCCCATTTTGATCGCCTTATTTCTACAGTTAGTAACTGCCGTCGGGAAAAGTAAGTTTAGCATTTTTGCATATCTACGTATACAAAAATATATAATTACTTGCACATTTTTACATTATTTATTCATTTAAAGCCCACGAGAGTGCACTCACATCATATCGAGATAAAAACAATTAACAGAAATGCAAGACCTAAAATTTGCAAAACATTAAGCAAAGAGTAATAGCAGTAGGAGTAACAACTGCGTTAAAGCACTAGCAAGGACAGAGGAAAACAGAGGACAAATTGCAGCCTAAAACTTCTTTGAAGTAGGAGCGCAAATATCCTCTAAGAATGTTTTTACAACTGCTGTACGACACTTGAAGTGCTGAAAACTAACTTTGGCCGTCTTCTAGAATTTGTGGTTAGTTCACACGCCTTTCGACTACGTTACCTATTTCTCCTAAGTGCGGAATAATTTGTGAGCTAAGAAAAGCTATCGGCGTAGAAGAATTGTAGCAGAAAGACGGCACAAAGGGATTGTCGGTAACAGGAACCTAGGCTGGCTACTAAGTCTACCTTCAATACTGCCTCATGCAGTGTGGCTGAAATACTTTGCGTGTTCTGCTCAATTTTTTGCCATAGCAACGGAATGACAGCAGATATTCTGATGATGACTTTATTAATAAACTACAATATAAAACTGAATTAAGCAGTCAAGATGTTGTTCGAGGTGATCTCTTTCCGCACAGATGCACAGAAACGCTCCTGTTGACATGTTTTCCACCGGTCGAGGTCAACTGACAAGTATACCGAAATAAATACATGAAGTACATTTTTCCTCCAGTTTTTGACGTCATAGGCCTCTACAGAGTCTCGAAACGTAAGTAACACTCTTCCGACTGTGCTAACACGAGCCGTACGGTGGGCTCGTGATAGAGCAGTCGGAAGAAGCGTCGGGCGACGCTTTCGCACCGAATCGAGATTGTTGATGCGAGCCTCGTACAGGCAAAACAAGTCCTCCATCCTTTCAGCGCCACTGACTTACCACCAAAGTTTTTTGGGAAGGTCAAAACTTGGCTTCTCATTAACTGACCGCCGCAGGTCCTTCTTACGTCCAAATATGCTTTCAGACTGCCCTCAGGACAACCCGTAGAGTGGTTGGTGGAGTGATTATCATAAAGCTCTATCCTTTACCTATACAGCGGTACTGAATAACTTTTTAAAGAAGTGCTCGTTACTAATGAGCAGATCAGTTAGAGTTGCCAATGAATGCCCTTTCGCAGCTATGACGCAGGTTAATGAAAGAAGTGCTTAAAAGCTCAATATTCGTATAAAATTGTTAACTGCCAACATTTTCAATTGCACATGACTTTAGAAACCTCTTAAATGCTTTAGATGGTCTTGGTATCCAACTTGTGTTGCACTCTAACAGAAAAATGAAGGAGGATAATTGTACTTTATAATGGTACCAAACGAATGAATCCATGAACGAATACAACTGTGAAGTTTCTCACTTTGGTACTTATACGTGTTTATAGTTCGTATTATGTACAGGATTTAAAGAGTGTCGTTTATATCATTAATAGGATCTTTTTCTTGTCACTATTCAAATTATTATATAGTTTGCATTCAGATCCGTGCTCGATTTCCAAGTTGAAGGAAGAAAACAATTTCCGTTTTGCTGAGCCTATTCCGAAGTCGAACGAAGAGTGGGTACGTCACGGAGGAAAAGCTCAAGGAGCCCATAGAGTATTTCTCCACTGGAACCGTAAGTGATTTCGTTTCACCATTTTGGGAAGTCTCTGGGGCGCACGGAATGGTTTTTGATTTTAGCCAGGGTACGATTCCATAGGTTCACGTGTAACGATGGCAAGTGGACAAAAGACCAGTGATAGTGCGAACCGGCTCTGCAGAATGAATAAATGTTTTCTCCTCGCAAGATCTTTTTGGCTGTTCTTCTTTCATCTTTCTTTGCAGTAATAATCTACAAGGTGATCAGTCCTAGCCTGATGAAGAACAAGGCTCCAGTCGTGCCTGCTTTTTCGAATTTCGGCTTGGAATAACTCGACAGAGCTATCGACTCACATTAGTGCTCACTCACATCCTACTATTATCATAATATACACTCACAAACGCTAATTATTCTCAGTTATACCTAACTGATAAGCGTTTACTAGAAGCTGTCCACGGAAAGTAATCTTTCGCGCATATCAAGAACAGTGAACAAAGCCCGACATGTGTAGCAGGCTGGATTTCGCAAGGGATTCAACTGCATTGGCTACACACACACAACCAGAGCGCCTCAAGTGTCATAGAAATTTGCGGGCAGTACAGTAGTTTTCACCTTCGTACCGACTACGAGGAGGCACTCAACAGCGCAGAAACGAACGCCATTCTATCTCCGCTCATCGCTGAAGGAGTGGACTCGTCTTACGTGGGACCATTTGCCGACTGCTACGCTGGATGCAAGGCGACAGATCTGCTGCTTCATTCCCCTAGTTACCAATGGGAGGTAGTGAGCCGAATTACCGAGGCTGTTCACCGCAGCCCTGCAAGGGATACTGAAATCGCTTGACTGGAATGAATGGCATGTGTGAATGTTAGATCCCAAGTGATTTCAAATACTTACAAATCGAAGCGCGTGCAAGCACAGTGCCGTTAACTTTAATGGAACCGGACTCGTTAACGTTTTTCGTTCGATACTCGGTTTTCTTGATGCCTATTTTGAATACGCACATCCTCAGACCAGAGGATAATCCCACGAAGTTGGCCCTAAATTTCGAAGCACCCGGAAAGCGTCCGAGAGGAGCCCCAAGGAAAGGTGGAAGGACGTCATTAAGAATAATATCGCCGAAATCGGCGTTGCGCATGGCGACGGATCACAAGAACAGCGGACCCTGCGACTGCGCGGGACTAAACGCTCAGAAGAAGTTAAGAGCGCTGAATTGAGGGACCTTTGTACTAGTCTGTTATGTTCTCCTTAATTGGTACTTTTAACCTAGCATCAACAAGCTAAGGTGTCCTTTGGACGTTATAATGCGCATGTAATTATGGCCAGTGGTTTTCTTTTAAACGTCTTTTCAACGAATTCTTATGACATTCCGAACAGGGGTGCACACGACGTTCTGGGCGTTAAATTTCTTTAACGAATTTTATCGAAATTTAGATTGATCTATTGGATCGATTACCTTCTTGGCGAGTCGAGCGCAGGGACGCGTTATTGATCGCTACACTCATCCATCTACGAGTGCCTTCCTTCCTTTTCATCACGTCGTCTGATGCTCCATCTACAGACTCTGAACTTGCATTTCCTTTAGTCAACATCCTTCAGCTACTCGACGAATTCTTAGTGAAGTATTGTTTCACTCGAACACTGTTCAGTACCAGGTTCCTTCCGCTTACCCATACTTTGGCCTCATTTCGCTAAGCACGATGCAACAATCTTTAGTACCAGTTTTGGTTACACAATGACGACGATAGCAGAGGTGGCATTAGCAATGGTTGGAACACCGGGGCTCAAAAACTAACAGAAGATTGAGCGAATTATTTCAAAGGCGAAAAGTTTCGATCGGATGAAAGAACGGATCTATTAGGAGCCGAGTTAGCCTAGTGGTTAGTAGTGTAGTTTCATGCACAAACGGTCACAGGTTCGACTCCCGGCTCGGGCACGCCATGCCCTGCAAAAATTGCAAAAATGGCAACGGTTCCAGCGTCAGGCCCAGGTTGACAGGCCGGCTGATGGAGAAACCTCGTCACAAAACCATGATCACAAGTCGCAATAGAATCAGTGTAAAGGCTAGGACGTCACCCGGAAGTGGCGCACAGAACCCCCGCCCGAGTTCTGTGGTCAGTATGCGAGGGCTACCGAGGGCCGAACGACCTCGGCTAAAGAAGCTAGTTCGACTGGGGACTCTGAATGTGGGAACGCTGACCGGGAGATCTAGGGAAGTGGCTGACCTGATGAAGCGCAGAAGGATACAAGTCCTGTGTCTGCAGGAAACGCGATGGAAAGGGGCGAAAGCCAAGGAGATCGGAGAAGGGGTCAAGCTGTACTACAACGGAGAGGACACCAAGAGGAACGGGGTAGGGATAGCTGTCGCGGAGTCCCTCAAGGATTCAGTAGCGGCTGTCCAAAGAATAAACGACCGCATCATGTCACTACGGCTGGACACGAAGGAGGGTTACTGGACCATCATGTCTGTCTACGCTCCGCAGACCGGATGCTCCGAGCACGACAAGGATGACTTCTACCTCTCGCTCGAGGAAGCCATAAGGTCCGTACCAGAAGGCGACTACCTCTCCATAGCAGGGGACATGAACGGGCATGTGGGGAGTGGCAGAAGAGGAGTGGAAAGGGTTCATGGAGGAAAAGGGATCGGCCTGGTAAACCCGGATGGAGAACGAATTCTGGATCTGGCTATCGCCCACGACCTGGCTGTCTGTAGCACCTTCTTCGCGAAGAGGGAGAGCCAGAAGGTGACCTATGCTAGCGGAGGAAGAAGAACTGAGGTCGACCACATCCTGGTTCGAAGGGCTGCCCTGAAAACAGTCCGGAATGTAAAGGTCATTCCGGGAGAAGACGTGGCATCACAGCACAGACCCTTGGTAGCCGACCTTAGCATACCTCTACCCACCAGGCCCAAAGTGAGGACGGAACCCAGGATCCGATGGTGGAGACTGCGGGGTTCAGAGCGGAACGAGCTACGAAGGGCAGTGCTCGAAGCAGGCCTTCCAGATCCAGCTGGTCCCGTGAATGAGACCTGGAGGAGGGTAGCCGAAACAATCCTGAGATGTGCCAAGGAAACCCTGGGAGAAACAAAGGGAGGAGCCAGAGGGAATAAATCGGCATGGTTCTGGAACGAAGAGGTGCAGGCTGCGGTGAAGAGGAAGAAGGAGGCCTACAAGCTGTGGCAAAAGACGAGGGCACCCGAGCATCTCACAGCCTACAGGAAGCTGAAGAGGCTGGCAAAAACAGCTGTAGCGAAGGCAAAGAACGCGGAAATGGATGCCCTGTACGAGAAACTAGACGGGCCAGAGGGAGAGAAGTTCGCCATCCGCCTGGCCAAAGCGCGTCATAGAGCTAGCCTCGACATTCGAGTAGTGAAGACTGTGAAGAGTGCTGACGGTAGAGTGTTACGGAAGCCGGTCGAGGTCAGAGAGAGATGGGAGGAGTACTTCAAGGAACTCCTGAACGAGGAGTTCCCTCGTCGGGAGGCCGAGGAAGAACAGCCAACGGAAGGACCCATCCCACCCTGGACGCAAGAAGAGGTTCGCAAGGCCATACGGAAGATGAAACTCGGAAAGGCAGCAGGGCCTGACGGTGTGCCAGTAGAGGCTTGGAAGGTGCTCGGGAACCTTGGAATCAACTGGCTGACGCAGTTCCTCAACAGAATCACGAAAGAAGGTAAGATGCCGGATGACTGGAGGAACAGCACCATAGTCCCCATCTTCAAGCAGAAGGGAGACGCTTCCGAATGCTCCAACTACCGAGGGATAAAACTGATCTCACACACGATGAAGATCTACGAACGACTGGTAGACTCAAGGCTGAGGGAGATGGTACCCATCTCCCAGGTGCAGTGGGGCTTCATGCCTGAGAGGTCCACCACAGACGCCATCTTCATCGCTCGTCAGGTGATGGAGAAATATCGGGAGAAACGAAAACCCTGCTACCTGGCATTCCTGGATCTGGAGAAGGCCTACGACAGGCTAGCTCGGACCGTAATCTGGAATTCCCTTCGAGGGAGGGGTGTCCCGGAACGTCTGATCACGGTCATAAGGGACATGTACGAGGGCTCGAAAGCGGCGATACGAACTCCACACGGGGTGACAAGGAAAGTGGACATCACAGTGGGGGTACACCAAGGGTCGGCTCTGAGCCCGTTCCTCTTCCTGCTGACGCTTGACTCTATAGTGAACCACCTTGAGAAAGGCCCTCTCAGAACGATCCTCTACGCGGACGACATCGCCCTAGTAGCCGACAACCAGGAGGAGCTGGAGGAGAAGGTGCAGCTGTGGCAGAGAGCCCTTGCGGACAACGGCCTACGGCTGAACGTGAAGAAGACGAAGTTCATCAGCTCTGAGCACTGCGCTGGATCGATCCTAGACTGCCAAGGGGAAACGATCGAGAAGGTGGAAGAATTCCGCTACCTCGGAAGTGACCTATCCGAGGAAGGAAGTGTGGACCAGGCGGTCAGGGGACGGATAAACGCAGCCTGGCTCAAGTGGAGGGAGTCCACAGGGATCCTCTGCGACCGTAGATGCTCCAGGACGCTCAAAGGCAAGCTCTATAGAACAGTTGTAAGACCTGCCCTCCTCTACGGCAGTGAGTGCTGGGCCCTGGGTAAGGCGCAGGAGCGGCAACTGCACGCGGCAGAGATGAGGATGCTGAGGTGGGCATGTGGATGGACCCGTCGGGACAGGGTGCGAAACGAGGATGTTAGGGCAGTGATGAAGACTGCCCCGATCCAGCTGAAGATGAGGGAGCAGCGCCTAAGGTGGTACGGACACGTCCTCAGAAGGCCAGAGAATCACCCCGTAAGGTTAGCCCTAGATTACGAGGCACCCGGAAAGCGTCCGAGAGGAGCCCCTAGGAAAAGATGGAAGGACGTCATCAAGAGAGATCTCGCCGAAGTCGGCGCTACGGCAGATGACGCCCTTGATAGGATGAGGTGGCGACAGATCACAAGAACAGCGGACCCTGCGACTGCGCGGGACTAAACGCTCAGGAGAAGAAGAAGAAGAAGAAAGAACGGATCTATTCGATGTCGAAAAATTTCGAGCGAATGACCGAACAAATTTATTCGCTCATCAATTGTTTCGTATGATCGAAAATCGAATAAGCCCTATTTTTTTATTTGGATATTTGGATAGTCGAACAACTTCTTTCAATCAGTTTCTGCGCATAGGACTCTTGACGTTTATTCAAGCAAATTTCCATTAAAATTTTTCGATTTTCGATTAATGTTCGAATATGGCTTCCTTTCTATGTTCGAATTCAAACGAATATTGGAAAATCTAGAAATTCAAATTGAACAACTATTGGATTAATTACTCGAATATATTCCTTCGAGCACAACTGTACTATCCACCAGGGATGTGCGGAAACTTTTCTGGGAAAGCGGAAGACGAAAGGCGGAACGGAAACGCTCAAAAATGGCCGGAAACCGGAATACGAAACGCGGAAACGGAAATGACACATGTTCGCCATTTTTCCAGAAGTGCATCTGAAATGGCGTCAGAAACGGCTTCTATTGCACCTTTTCTTGCTCAGTGCTTTGCGAGCAGCAGAATCTTCCGCAGGTTAATGCTCATCCTCATCATAACATAGCATAACGAAACACGACTTCATAATATTGCTATGATAAGCTTTTAGCTATGGCTGAGCAATAAACAGCAATTTCAGGGGCTTATCTGACTATATCTCACTATTTCAGCATGCAGTCTTTCCATATCTATTAGGTTGTAACGAATTAAATGGCACTGGCTCGCGCCATTTTTTGGCGCGTCTTTACGCGTTTGATCAAGAACAAACCGTAACATGTGGCACATCGTTTAGAAGCGCGAACTTTGTTCTACCGGAGAGTACCAAATTTTCTATATAAAAGTGAAAAAACTTTAGAGTTTTATTAACTTTTGCACATGGACAAAAGGTTACTCCGAGGCATTTACTTGTATGAATTCAGCTGGGCACTACAGCTAAGAAGGCGGACGTGAAGATCAACGCCGCATTCGGTCATGGATGTTCCACGATTCGGACGGCGTATCGTTGGTATCAGAAGTTCCGGAATGGAGATGAGAGCTTGGAAGAACATGGAGGTTGTGGGAGGCATAGTGATGTTGATGAGGACAAGCTGAGAGATGTGGTAGAGGAGGATCCACACAAAGGTACCAGGGAGATAGCGAAGGTTCTTGGCGTCAGTCACAACACAGCTGCCCGGCATCTGAAGGAAATTGGAAAGACCAAAAAGCTGGAAAGGTGCGTGCCTCACGACTGTCTGAGGAGCAAAGAAACCTGCGATATGAGATCTCGTCCGCACTGCTTCTACGGAACGAAACGGACCCATTCCTTGATCGCATCGTAACCTGTGACAAGAAGTGGATAATGTACGACAACAGGCGATGATCGGCACAGTGGGTGGACAGCGATGAGAGCCCCAAGGTTTTTGCGAAGCCGGAATTGCACCAAAAGAAAGTAATGGTGGCAGTATGGTGGTGTTCGCTGGGAATTATTCACCACAGCCTCCTCCCTCCCGGTGAATCCATCACGGCAGAGAAGTACTGCATTGAAATTGAAGAAATGATGAAAAAGTTGAAGGATATCCGGCCGGCCTTGGTAAACCGAAGGCGAGTTCTCCTTCTGCACGACAATGCTCGCCCCCATGTAGCACGAATGACGTTGCAGAAATTGAATGAGCTGAGCATTGAAACTCTACCATATCCTCCGTTTTCTCCCGACCTCTCCCCAACAGACTACCATTTCTTTAAGCATCTTGGCGACTTCTTGGTAGGGAAAATATTCAAATACCAACAGGATGCCGAAAGTGCCTTCGAAGATTTCGTCAATTCCAGAACTTCTGGTTTTACGCTACTGGGACAAAAAAGCTTGTGTCACGTTGGCAAAGATGTGTAGAATCAGAAGGTTTTTATTTCAATTAATAAACTTGCCTACAAGCCGAGATATTAGCTGTTTAAATTTACAGTGGTTCAGTGCCATTTATTTCGTTACAACCTAATAGTTTCTGCGACGGGTTTTTCGCTGACTTTTTTGATGCTGCAATTTTTCAAACAGTAGATTTGACCGGCTTAATCACTTGAGGTTACTTACAGACCCGCATTAAGAAAACTGACTCGGGTGAAGTCTGAAACTGGACTAGCCACCTATATCATTTTCCGACCAGAAAAGAGAATCCTCTCAACACTATTGGACACCTGTGGCATCATGGACGACATGGTGACTGTACAGATATCTGCATACTCAACATTAGCAGTTACATTGTAATCACCAAAACTAGTACTCAAAACTGATTCTGGGATCTAAGATGATAACTGGATGACCAATGATTAGTCATGGTGGATCCACACTTTCGTAGGAATATTCAGTCTGTGCCAGCCTAGAAATCCTACGCCCAGCGATCGTAAAGCCTATTGCGAACTAGCAGTCGCTTGATGTTGTGTCCTGGTATGTTGACCAGCACAACATCATCGTCCAAATTTGCTCGCACCAGGCATAGACGTACAGCTGCCGTGATCTCCTCAGAAATAAAGGGTAAGTGGAGACATATTTTGTTTTCCCGCGCATTTGCACCACGTCTAGATCCCATCCGGCCATTTCGTTGCCTTGGATCGTACCCATTGAGAAGTTCAATATTGTGGGCAAGCATACGCGATTCCTCGCGCTCCTCATGTGTTGTGCTGCTCAACATACCAGGACACAACATCAAGCGACTGCTAGCTCGCAATAGGCTTTACGATCGCTCATGTATAGCGAGAGACTGCGTGATCTGCCCTTATGGAAGGAGTGGAGACTGTGCGCAGAAAGGTGTGGTTTACCAAATTCAGTGTTTAAGCTGTGGGGAGCTATATATTGGGGAAACAGGGAGAGCGCTAAGCGTTCGTATCAGGGAACATCTTGCTGGTAAGGAAAAGCGTAGTTTGGTAACCCCACTCGGTAAACATCGAGTGGATGTCCATCACGGAGACGATTTTAATACTAAATGCACTGTGTTGCTTCGTGAAAGTGAGATCGGTCCCAGAAAGGTCCTAGAGGCCTTCTGGATCCGCGAGCGTAATCCAACAATGAATAACCGAAGTGAGTGCATTTCGATCACCAGTGAGTTTTTGCCGTTTATCCCGCTGTGCGAACTCTGAGACCGTGCAATCTATACACATAACATCAGTATGGATCAGCAGTTGGTAGGTCTCAGTTGCTCAATGGTGTTAGCGTAGCTGAGCACTCCCTCAGTACTTGTGGAACAACGGTGAGTTCGGCTTGCTTCAGTAGGATTCCGCTTGACACTCATAAGAAATATTGAAACTGACAGAGCTGGAGAAGGACGTTTTTGCCGAAATGAGTGTCTAGTCTTTGGTTTCGAACTTCTTTCAGGCCTTTGAAAACGACGAAGTTGTCGAAACGTCGGCCGAATAAATTTGTTCCACTATAACAAACCTGCGTGGCACAGAAGCATTAAGACTACTCTCCTTCCTGAACGTTGACATTCCACTGGTAAATGTTTAATTGCATTTTTAGTTCATTCGGCTAGAATAGGCTCGGAGTGCAGCCCTGTACAACTTCTTGTTCTATAAGGAGATAAAAGTTTTATACACCACCGTATTGTGTTCTACGCCAATGATGTGCTGATCTAGGCCATTTCTGATGTCATGGGCAATGCATGCGTCTTCTCCCCAGGGCGATTATCCACCAAGTACAAGATGAGCCCCTCCCCTAGCCTATTCGCGCAGTTTCTTCGGTGCTTAGCGGGCTGCTGCCCGCATCGAGATTGTATATGCTCGTAGAACAGTTACACAAAGCGGTTTCGCAGACAGATAGGAGAGCGAGGGGACTCTGGGGTCCGCCTGATTTAATTTAACCCTAACTCGCTGCTGAAAGCTGGTTTATTTTGCTGCTCACTCTTTGTTGTACATTGGGTTACACTGTTGTATGTAACATTGTGTTCGTTGAACTTGTTCATCTGTGGAAGTGGGAAGATAAAACAATTTTTCCTGATTTTTTTCAATTGAAATAATAGTTCACAGCTTATAGCTAATTGTATGTTTTAACGAATTTTGACGATTTAGCGGAATTTTAACGAAAAATTTCCGTTAAAAAATTCGTTAAAGAAATTTAACGCCCAGAACATTGTGTGCACCCCTATTCGGAATGTCATAAGAATTCGTTGAAAAGACGTTTAAAAGAAAACCACTGGCCATAATTACATGCGCATTATAACGTCCAAAGGACACCTTAGCTTGTTGATGCTAGGTTAAAAGTACCAATTAAGGAGAACATAACAGACTAGTACAAAGATCCCTCAATTCAGCGCTCTTAACTTCTTCTGAGCGTTTAGTCCCGCGCAGTCGCAGGGTCCGCTGTTCTTGTGATCCGTCGCCATCTCATCGTACCAAGGGCGCAACGCCGATTTCGGCGATAGTATTCTTAATGACGTCCTTCCACCTTTCCTTGGGGCTCCTCTCGGACGTTTTCCGGGTGCCTCGAAATTTAGGGCCAACTTCGTGGGATTATCCTCTGGTCTGAGGATGTGCGTATTCAAAATAAGCATCAAGAAAACCGAGCATCGAACGAAAAACGTTAACGAGTCCGGTTCCATTAAAGTTAACGGCACTGTGCTTGCACGCGCTTCGATTTGTAAGTATTTGAAATCACTTGGGATCTAACATTCACACATGCCATTCATTCCAGTCAAGCGATTTCAGAATCCGTTGCAGGGCTGCGGTGAACAGCCTCGGTAATTCGGCTCACTACCTCCCATTGGTAACTAGGGGAATCAAGCAGCAGATCTGTCGCCTTGCATCCAGCGTAGCAGTCGGCAAATGGTCTCACGTAAGACGAGCCCACTCCTTCAGCAATGAGCGGAGATAGAATGGCGTTCGTTTCTGCGCTGTTGAGTGCCTCCTCGTAGTCGGTACGAAGGTGAAAACTACTGCACTGCCCGCAAATTTCTATGACACTTGAGGCGCTCTGGTTGTGTGTGTGTAGCCAATGCAGTTGAATCCCTTGCGAAATCCAGCCTGCTACACATGTCGGGCTTTGTTCACCGTTCTTTATATGCGCGAAAGATTACTTTCCGTGGACAGCTTCTAGTAAACGCTTGTCAGTTAGGTATAACTGAGAATAATTAGCGTTTGTGAGTGAATATTATGATAATAGTAGGATGTGAGTGAGCACTTAGGTGAGTCGGTAGCTCTGTCGAGTTATTCCAAGCCGAAATTCGAAAAAGCAGGCACGAATGGAGCCTTGTTCTTCATCAGGCTAGGACTGATCACCCTGTAGAATGATACTGCAAAGAAAGATGAAAGAAGAACAGAGCCGACAAGATCTTGCGAGGAGAAAACCTTTATTCATTCTGCAGAGCCGATTCGCACTATCACTGGTCTTTTGTCCACTTGCCATCGTTGCACGTGAACCTATGGAATCGTACCCTGGCTAAAATCAAAAACCGTTCCGTGCGCCCCAGAGACTTCCCAAAATGGTGAAACGAAATCACTTACGGTTCCAGTGGAGAAATACTCTATGGGCTCCTTGAGCTTTTCCTCCGTGACGTACCCACTCTTCGTTCGACTTCGGAATAGGCTCAGCAAAACGGAAATTGTTTTCTTCCTTCAACTTGGAAATCGAGCACGGATCTGAATGCAAACTATATAATAATTTGAATAGTGACAACAAAAAGATCCTATTAATGATATAAACGACACTCTTTAAATCCTGTACGTAATACGAACTATAAACACGTATAAGTAACGAAGTGAGAAACTTCACAGTTGTATTCGTTCATGGATTCATTCGTTTGGTACCATTATAAAGTACAATTATCCTCCTTCATTTTTCTGTTAGAGTGCAACACAAGTTGGATACCAAGACCATCTAAAGCATTTAAGAGGTTTCTAAAGTCATGTGCAATTGAAAATGTTGGCAGTTAACAATTTTATACGAATATTTGAGCTTTTAAGCACTTTTTTCATTAACCTGCGTCATAGCTGCGAAAGGGCATTCATTGGCAACTCTAACTGATCTGCTCATTAGTAACGAGCACTTCTTTAAAAAGTTATTCAGTACCGCTGTATAGGTAAAGAATAGAGCTTTATGATAATCACTCCACCAACCACTCTACGGGTTGTCCTGAAGGCAGTCTGAAAGCATATTTGGACGTAAGAAGGACCTGCGGCGGTCAGTTAATGAGAAGCCAAGTTTTGACCTTCCCAAAAAACTTTGGTGGTAAGTCAGTGGCGCTGAAAGGATGGAGGACTTGTTTTGCCTGTACGAGGCTCGCATCAACAATCTCGATTCGGTGCGAAAGCGTCGCCCGACGCTTCTTCCGACTGCGCTATCACGAGCCCACCATACGGCTCGTGTTAGCACAGTTGGAAGAGTGTTACTTACGTTTCGAGACCCTGTAGAGGCCTATGACGTCAAAAACTGGAGGAAAAATGTACTGTAATGTATGTATTTATTTCGGTATACTTGTCAGTTGACCTCGACCGGTGGAAAACATGTCAACAGGAGCGTTTCTGTGCATCTGTGCGGAAAGAGATCACCTCGAACAACATCTTGACTGCTTAATTCAGTTTTATATTGTAGTTTATTAATAAAGTCATCATCAGAATATCTGCTGTCATTCCGTTGCTATGGCAAAAAATTGAGCAGAACATGCAAAGTATTTCAGCCACACTGCATGAGGCAGTATTGAAGGTAGACTTAGTAGCTAGCCTAGGTTCCTGTTACCGACAATCCCTTTGTGCCGTCTTTCTGCTACAATTCTTCTACGCCGATAGCTTTTCTTAGCTCACGAATTATTCCGCACTTAGGAAAAATAGGTAACGCAGTCAAAAGCCGTGTGAACTAACCACAAATTCTAGAAGACGGCCAAAGTTAGTTTTCAGCACTTCAAGTGTCGTACAGCAGTTGTAAAAACATTCTTAGAGGATGTTTGCGCTCCTACTTCAAAGAAGTTTTAGGCTGCAATTTGTCCTCTGTTTTCCTCTGTTCTTGCTAGTGCCTTAACGCAGTTGTTACTCCTACTGCTATTACTCTTTGCTTAATGATTTGCAAATTTTAAGTCTTGCATTTCTGTTAATTGTTTTTATCTCGATATGATGTGAGTGCACTCTCGTGGGCTTTAAATGAATAAATAATGTAAAAATGTGCAAGTATTTATATATTTTTGTATAAGTAGATATGCAAAAATGCTAAACTTACTTTTCCCGACGGCAGTTACTAACTGTAGAAATAAGGCGATCAAAATGGGGAGCATCATTGCCTGAAAAAGCACACCTTTACAAGATGAAGGATAAAGGACGCCGGTAACCACTTGCATTGCGATGCGGCACGCGTTCTACCTCAACGGGAGAACGTAGTGCAACTTAAAGCCTATGCCGCCTAAACCTATACTAAGCCTATACAACGGCCTGCGATGACCAGCCAAGCTACTAGGATACCCGTTTATGGAGACACTAGACGTTCAGCCCCCAAACCTCGAGAACAAAACAACCTCAATCTTCCTTCTTTCTTCATTAGGCATTCTTAATTTTATTACATAAAAAACTGACTTTACTATAGATCTTTGGCGGGGTATGGTAAGCAAAATCTTCACTACTTCTATGAATCTAATCCAATCCTATCGTGAAACAGATCATGAGAATCCCAACCTAAAGTGCATAATCTGGAGAACTATAATTGAAATTAATCGGTATTCGAAAACAGGTCGACATCGTTTACTGTCCGACGTCATTGACACTCCTCTGAATCCCATAGTCATTCCCCCTACCCCTCTCTCCTTCCTTCCCCCTCCCACTTCCCGGTGGTGAATCCTTACCTAGGTGCTGGCAAAGAAACAGAGTGAGAGTCGAGCACGTACATGTGACACTGACTCGCGACTCATGTGTCACCATGTTGCCACGACTTTTATGGCATTCCTTCTGCACCCCCACACACGTGCCACGACTTCTGTGACCCGCCGTTTGAAACCGGACACATATTGGACGACACCGAGGGAAAATACTGGTTTCCTTCTCCCCCCCCCACCCTCTATCGGTTCTTTTTTGCTGATCTCTTCTTCACTGTGGGCCTTCCTACTGATCCCCTTACTCGGAATCACTATGCAAGTTGGACGTCTGCAGCACGTCTTCTGAATACTGGCGGACGTTAAACAACGTCCTCTGCGCGCCTTCTAAGTCCCTATGCTCTGCACTTGATCTCCATTCATACCCTGACGCGTTGTCCGCTGAATATATCGTAAACTTGGGCGATCCGCCGCCAGAGATAGAGTTCGCCAGCAATCTCTCATTGTTAAACCCAAAGAAAGCCTGGCTGGCATACGTCGCACTTCGCAAGCATGTCTTGGCTTCAGTTCCCTCCCCCACTCCCCGTAACTGACAACTTGCCCCACGGATTAGGCGAATTTTATAATAAGATGTCAATGTAAGTTTTGGGAACATGTTGCTCTTGTTTGTGTGACCAGCTGTTACTGCCACAGAGAACACAACTAGAAGAGAACGGTCAGCGCTGCTTGAACTGCAGCATTCTAAACGGAATTCGTGTTTAGGACGCGCCATTAGTGTTATTTTTCAGAGCAGAGTTGTCGCTACCATCAACCCAGTTTTTAATGCTATAAAATATCTGCCCGAAAACGCAAAAGTAGCCATTTCTAATACTGGATCACAAAATTTTCTACTAGTTTCACTCTATAGGAAGGAAGAAATCTGCTGTTTGAAGAAAATTTGAAGGGAGGAAGTTTAGTGAACACAGAGATATACGCAATTGCTCGTTACCGCACTGCTTTTATTCTGATAGCTCTGTGAAACTGTTCTCTTAACTGTGCACAGGTATTGGCTGTATAAACAGAGGTGTACATGCTTTTGTCTGCGCGGAGTGGAAGTCGCATCATTGATTGGAAGGCCCTGGCAGCTGATTTTCCTCCTAGGAACTCACATAGTTATGTTATATCTAACCTTAGCGAGGCATCGCTTACTCTTGACACATCCTACGGTGCAGTTTTCCTTGTAAGGAAAGAACGCCTGTTCGAAGACTTCGAGGGCGCAGGACTGCTTCTGTTCTCAGACAAGCAAACGAGAAAAACGTAATCTGATTGTATCGTTTGGAGGAAAACAATGAAGCACAGTTTCTAAAGAAGTTCGGCATGATGCATGGAAGATAAAAGATGAAGCACGGCGTTAGATGTCTTATGGTAAGAGTCTGCAAATGTTGCTGGGAATTCTTATCTCTTCATCGTCTTCAGCACATGGAATCATGACCGTCGAACTTGTATAACGGGATCTGTGAATTCATGCACCTCAATGGCAGCTTATGCACACCGATTTTTTGGTTAATGTGAGAAGCGCTTTGCTCAGCAGTGCACCGAACCCCTCGCATCTCCTTGTCTACAACGACATCTTCGACACGTCCTCCTCCTCTAGCCTGATGAGTGAACCTTCACTCACTGACAAGCGCTGCCGGATCACTCGTGCGTTTCCCACATCCTTTGTAACGACCACGTAGTAGGACGGTATTTCAGCCAAGCTCTTGCTCCTGAATTTCTTAGATCCCCATTCGGACACTTCCAACAATATCCACGAATAATACATCCAGATCGAAGAGATAGTGCTCAACTGCATGCTGACTTCACCCCCGACCAGGGTCAAGCGTGGGGTTCGATTTTTGCTGGAAATTTACGACCCCCCGAAGCGGAATTCGTACGACTACCTCCCTCTCTTCCACTGTTCTATTTCTTGTATTTCTTGATTTTTTAAAGGTCTCTTATGCATTTTGAACTCTAATGGATTCTTCTTTTCAGGTGTGGCTTCGGCACTGAAGATGTCAAATTTTTTCGGGACGTCATGGCCACGGAACATTCTTCTACCTGAAGGAGCGACGTTTGCACACAGCTTGTTGAGTTGCAGCTCAGTTAGTCCTTTCGCATCCAACACCAGACCAGGCTCGCCAATTATCATTGGCTCGCCTGAGCACCTCGACAAGAAGTCTGTGACGTCGTTACAGCTGAAATTCCAATGCACTCTTAAATACACAAATTCAAATCTTCAATAACAATCGCTCTGACATACAATTCACCCTTGATCAAACTAACTCGAAGAGAAGTACTGTATTTCACAGTATGGGCAGATTTTTTTGAGAGAAGCGATAACGGCCATAGGGAGCTTTGGATTTCTCCTGACAACTAGAACCTTGTCCTTTTTCGGGAACGTCACGGACCTCCGAATTTCTACCACCTCTAGTTCGCTGTTGTCGGTTATATTGAAGACAGGCTTGCCTGTAAGAAAGGTAATTTTAGTCGGGCAGGAATAGGGTGGTGACCGAATTTTCAGAGGTGAGTGTAAACGAGTAAGCCACGACTCTTATTAACTCCACTTCTTCACAAAGGCATTTCTGCAGTTCAATGTATGTAGAATTATACGAGAACGGCGTGTTTTACCTAAGTAGTTATAAAAAGACAGCGGCTTTAGCGTCAGAGATATGTAGGCTGGTAAGGAGAAGAAAGACTCAAGTTCATTCTAAAATAAAATGAAGAAAATGTTGTTATAAACTTTGAAAAAAGATGTTGTTGAAAACGTTGTCCTCTTGAGGGTGGTTGGCCCCCACCCATTAATCAACGACAAGCTCTCCTCACTAGGGGTAGGCAGGTGCTAAGAATCTGCGCGTTATAGGTAAAAACTCCGCGTGGACCAACTTGACTTAACATAGTGACGTTAAGTTCCAGGAAAGGATATTACCTCAGCATGTCACACTCTTTATCGGTTAATTTCCTCTTCCTTCAGGTGAGGTTGGAACGAAGATTTTGGACAATAATGTTCCCCGCTCTTTTAGATTAGCTTAAGAGTGCAAATCTGATTTTTCTTTTTCTCACTCACTCACTCGTCCACTTCATAGCAGCTTTTATTGTTCTATGACTAATTTCTTACTATTAGTGTAATAAACCAGTTGGTTGGTTTATTAAGGTCTGTTAAGTACCTCCTCAGCGAGGGCGGAACGGCATGTGCCGTGAGTAGTCGGAGTGCGTGTATGGTACTGGTGATCACGGGAAGCGATTATCTTTATTAGGTCCGGACCAGGGATGGGCGTAGATTTTGAAAATTTTCCCAGAAAACAGAAAACAGAAGATCGCTTTCGTCAGAAAACAGAAATCAGAAAACAGAAAAATCAGAAAACAGAAAACAGAAAATTTCGCAGTTATCATACTACCCAATTATTCAATCCGAAGATCTATTTGTCACGCAGCAAATGCTTTTTGCACGACTAGAAATGTGGTGGTGGACCAGTGTTTCATCTTGCAAGCGTTTATAGGAATGGCTTATAAATGATGAATTTCTCCTATTGCATTCATATTAAAATACAGCGGTTTAAGGCTCACAGTCCAAATGTAAGTGTAATCTTAAGACAGACGATTCGCTAGATTAGAGGTCCCACTAGTAAGAGACTGGCCCTATAGAGCACCAAACACGGACCAAAGATGTTTTGTGTACTGGCTTGATATTTCACAGAACAACACGAGAGTGCGACTGAAGAGGCTGTCAGCGCAAAAACTTTTGGGTGAAAGTGTTTCTTTAAATACGTAGACATTATCTAATAAGGATCAAACATATACCCTGTCAATCATATTATTATTATTATTCATACATCATATCATATTACATCTCGATTTGCTGAGGAGGGAGACATGCCCGACATCGGCAACAATCGCCCGATCTGACTGCTGTCCGTAGTCTACAAGCTCTTCACTCGATTCCTCTTGAATAGGGTTAGCAGAACGCTGGACGAAGGACGGTCGTGCGAACAAGCAGGATTTCGGAGAGGATTCGGCTCGATCGACCACATACACACCATTTCAGCTGTGCCTTACGTTCATCGACCTGAAGAAGGATTCGACGCCGTCGAAACGAAGCTCTGCTCGCTCAGGATGTTCCTACTCAGTACATCAGAGTCAAAGTGGATTCACGACCAAGATCTCAGCACTCCACAACGACGTCATCATCGACGTGAAGTGAGGGGTTCAGCAAGGAGATACCATATCCCCAAAGCTCTTCAGCGCCACCCTCGAAAACGTAATGCGCGAACTAGAATGGGAAGGCATGGGAGTGAAGGTCGACGGCCAGCAGCTGCACCATCTTAGGTTTGCTGATGACATCATAACACCGAGCATGGCCAGGCCGAGCGAACGCTAGCCCACTTCGATCGTGTATGTGGGAACCCTGGACTGCAGCGGAATCTTACGAAGACGACGTTCATGAGAAACGGACGCATTCTCGCTCAACGGAACGAACATCTCCGAATGCTCCAGCTACGTGTATCTGGTTCGCGAAGTCAACATGAGCAACGGCCTAGCACCGGAGCTGGATATGAGGAAACGAGCTGTTTGGGGAGCTTTTCAAGAGCGTCGAAGAAGTCGCGAAGAAGACGAAGAACGTCCGACTACGTGCCCACCTATTCCATTCCACTGCTCTTCCTGCCCTAACATACTCCTCAGACCTGCGCTATACGGAAGCGGGATGAACACATGATCAGCCACGCGCAGCGTGGAATGGAGAGCGCGATGCTTGGAGTAACACGACTCACGCAAGTGAGAGAAGGCCTCCGGAGTTCCGAGCTTCGCCGACGTTCGAAGATCAGGGACGCTGTCACATGGGCCGAGTCGTCGAAAATTAGGTGGGCCGGCCACGTAATGCGATTCGCAGACACCCGCTGGACGAGAGCCGTCACTGACTGGATTCCGCGAGATGTCAAGAGAATACCAGAATGCCCACCAACGCGCTGGTCGGACTTCTTCGTGGAAGCCCTGAACGAACGATATGACGCTCTTCGTGTCCGTCCGGCGAGGAGGATCCATTGGAGCACTCTGTCAAGCGACAAGGACAAATGGAGACGTTGCTGGTGCCCGTTCGAATAACTCGATGATCACCGGGACGACAGATGATAGATGTGATAAATTAAAATTTTTATGTATCAATTTTCTATTACTACACCAGTGAAGTCAAAGGTAACTAAAACGTTTCAGTCTCTCACTAAAGTTTGACTACCAAAAGCTGAACAAGAGTTAGAAAAGCAGTCAAAGGCTCTGCTTCACGATCATTGGGAAAGACCAGCCAACAATTTTCAATAACCTTAGGTGAAGAATAGTCCTACCCACAATTACTCTACGGCACATAGTTAGTTAACATATATTATAATGAAATGCCCCTCAGAACACTAGTATTCTAGCCTTTGCATAAAGTTCTAAGTAATCGTAGATAGTCTAAACTACTGCAGAAATTGAAGAGAATACAAAGCGAAATTATGAAAGTGGAGAGATGTCCTGTGAAGGGACATGCCAGCAGCACGCCATGTCACAATCAAACAAACAAAGCGGCATAGTTTTAAGTGTATAGCGCAATTTCTACACGAGCAGATCTAGAAACTTACGTGTTTGCAATTTAAAATACACTAGAAACATTATTTTGAGACGAAACTCATGATTCTATGATACTTTTGGATTCTCTTTATTGGATTTCTATTATATAATTTTGTTCGCAGCTCTATTTTCTGTTTTCTGGCCAATTTTTGGCCATTTTCCCAGAAAACAGATAACAGAAAAAATTTGCCCAAAATGGCCAGAAAATCAGAAAACAGAAAACAGAAAACAGAAATTCCGCCCACCCCTGGTCCGGACGCCTACAGCAAGTCAACGTGCGAAACTTGGTTCAATCGTTTCCGGAAGGGGATGTACCGCATTACGGACATGAAGCATACTGGAAGGCCGATCGGGCCGAAGTCGTGCATTACTCGCTTTTACCGGATGGACAGACGATTACAACAGACTTGTTCATTGAAGATATGCTGGAAATGAAGCATAAGCTGCCTGAGAAGTACTAGAGATTCGGTACTATTCGTGTGTTAATGGATAATGCACGACCGCATCGAGCGAAGCGAACGACGGAGACGATGAGGAAGGAGTGTTTCGAAATGGAAAAAAACTTCAAGCCGGGACCAGGATCGTTGGAAAGAGCTCGGAATGTTGATTACGATTATTGGTGTAAAAATTGCAAATTGAAATTCCTGAGCGAGTTATGGCCTGCTGAAGTCGGTGGACCTCACCATAAGTTGGCTGTGCTTCACAGCTAGCGCGAGAGTGGTGAGTCGTCGGGGCTACGTAGGAAGGGGGAAAAGTGGCGTAGGGGTAGTGCTCTCGCTCGTCAGGTGCAACGTCGTCGGTTCTGTTCCCGGTGCTGCGTTTTTTGCGAATCATAGAATATAATATAATATATAATATATAATATATAATATATAATATATAATATATAATATATAATATATAATATATAATATATAATATATAATATATAATGGTGGCGATGTCCGTTCCTCCACGTGGTGCCACTGGAAACTGCTCGCTCTGCGAGCTAAGCTAAGCACGGACACTCGAATGCAGGCGACAGACCCCTGTGACAGGCCGGCCTACGAAGACCCATGTCACATCACATGGTCGATGACGTTTCAGAGTTCTCGAGATAGTGCTACGGCGTCCGCGGGAGCCGACGCGCACTCGCAGAGCCCGGCGAGTGTGAGAAGTATGCGAGGGTCCCTGATGCGAGGACGGCATCGGGGGGGGGGCAACTGAGCTAGTCCGAAAGTCCCGTAACGTAAGCAGGACCACGTGGCAACGCTGAATGTGGGTACGTTGACGGGCCGCTCGTGCGAGTTGGTTGAAGCACTGGAGCGTAGAAGAGTTGATTTCTGTGCGCTGCAGGAGACGAGGTGGTCCTGCCGAAAGTCAAGGGACATAGGACGAGGCTTCAAGGCCGTTCTATGTGGAAGTCCCAGGACCACCAGTGGAGTTGGAGTCATCGTCTCCGAACGAATTCGTGACTCGATTGTAAGCGTCGAACGCTTTGACGATCGATTGATGAAGATCGTTGTTGCCGCTAAGGAGCGACTCTATCACTTCTTCTCTGCGTATGCTCCGCAGACTGGCTGCTCCGATCAAGCCAAGGATGAGTTTTGGAGCCTGCTTGATGAGAAGACAGCAGAGGTGCCGTTGAAAGATGTCATCATAGTCGCTGGTGACCTTAATGGGCACGTCGGCGCGACGAAAGACGGGTACAGCTGTCATGGTGGATTCGGTTACGGGTCGCGTAACGCCGATGGTGAGCGTATCCTTGAATATGCGGAATCGCATAACCTCACCATAGTAAACACCGTATTTCGTAAACGCAACTCCCACCTCATCTCATACTATAGTGGGAGCTCCAAGTCTCAGAAAGATTTCGTCCTTGTGAAGGATCGCGACCGAAGTCTTGTCACAGATGCGAAGGTCGTGCCGTATGAGACGGTCGCCCCACAGCACCGACCGCTGATCTGCACCCTAAAGATTGCCCCTCCAAGGCAGAAGCAGGTCGAGCGATGCGGTGCACCGAGAATCAAGTGGTGGCGAATGAGAGAGAAGGAAGCAGCTGTGATTTCTCGCGTGCGGTTACCGACAGTCACAACTGTCGACGAAACTTGGAAGAAGGCTGCCGACGCGATACGTGAAGCTGCAAGGTTGGAGCTCGGCATCACGGTGCCTGGACGACGCAAGGTCGAAAAGCAGGCGTGGCTGTGGACAGACGATGTGAAAGCAAAAGTTCGAGAGAAGAAGTCGCTCTATCACGTGTTTCTCAGCAACAAGACAGCCGATAACTGGCGGAAGTACCAAGAAGCGAGGAAAGCTGCAAAGAAGGCCGTGGCTGTTGCAAAAGCCACTCATTATGAAGATGTCAACGAGAAGCTCGAGTCACGCGATGGCGAGCGGTATCTGTACCGACTTGCTAAAAGCCGCCATCGCCAAACCGAGGATATTGAAAAGTTTTTTGGCATCAATGATGAGAGCGGCCATCTTCTGACAGACCGCAAAAAGGCGCTGAAGCGATGGCGTGATTACTTCGAGGAAGTTTCCACTATGGAATTTCCTCACCCGGCCATCCCTTCTGTTTTTCTGTTCACGGTCCCGTACACAAAATCACCGTGGAGGAGAAAGAAGCGGCTCTGAGGAAGATGAGGTCAGGCAAAGCGACTGGGCCCGACGACGTGGCAGCTGATCTGTGGAAGTCAAAGCTGTGGTACCCTGCTGAGTGGTTGGCGAAGTTCTTTAACCAGGTTGTGGCGGAGAAGAAGGTGCCTGAGTGTTGGCGCCAAAGCACGACGATTCCGATTTGGAAGAAGAAGGGCAGTCCTGCAGACTGCTCCAATTACCGTCCGATTCGCTTGTTCTCGCACAGCATGAAGATCTTTGAGCGAATTGTCGATGGTCGAATTCGTGACATCGTCCAGCTTTCCAGCAATCAGTGCGGTTTCGTAGCTGGCTGTGGCACCATTGATGCCATACATGCCGCCCGCCTCTTGTTAGAGAAGCACCGCGAGAAACAGAAGCCAGTGCATATCGCCTTCCTCGACTTGGAGAAGGCCTTTGACCGCGTTCCGCGTGAAGTGATATGGTACGCCCTGCGTCAACATGGAGTTCCTGAAGAGCTCATAGAGTGGGTGCGAATCCTCTGCTCTTGTCCAAAGAGTCGAGTTCAAGCCGCAGCTGGAACCTCGATGGGGTTCCCATCTCTGTCGGGGTACACCAGGGTTCTGCGCTTTCTCCACTCCTTTTTGTTGTCGTGATGGATGCCATTACACGAGATCTTCAGAAGCCATTCCCCTGGACACTGCTTTATGCTGATGACGTAATGCTCGCTAGCGAAAATAAAGGTGAACTCGAGCGAGAGGTGCAAGCTTGGTGTGATCGCTTGGAGTGTTTTGGACTCAGATTGAACGTGAAGAAGACCGAGTATCTAACGACTGACGTTAATGAGTCCAGCTCCATCAAGGTTAACGGCATCGAGCTCCCACGCACTTCGGTTTTTAAGTACCTGGGATCAGCAGTAGCATCCAATGGCAATCTGATGATTGAAGTGAACTCACGCGTGAGTGCAGCTTGGTCCAAGTGGCGCTCGTTGACTGGCGTGCTCTGCGATAGGAAGATGCCAGAGCGCTTGAAGTCAAGAATATATAGAACTGTCGTCCGGCCGGTAGCGATGTACGGTGCTGAGTGTTGGCCTGCGACCAAGGAGGTTGAAACGCGCCCGCCTCAGCGTCATGGAGACGAAGATGCTGCTGGACGGCTGGAGTCACGCGCCTGGACCGCATCCGAAACGATGTCATTCGGCAGAAGTTCTGTGTCGCGCCGATAGCGGACAAGATGCGCGAAGCTCGCTTACGATGGTACGGCCACGTTCTGCGCGGAGAAGAAGACAGCGTCCGCAAGATAGGCCTTAAGTTCGAGGTGGTAGGAAAGCGGCCTAGAGGGCGTCCGAAGCAGCGCTGGTCTGACACGTTACATATGGACTTGAAGGTTGCTGGTGTCCACCCTGATCTAGCGCTGGATCGGGAGAGGTGGCGTCATGACACCAGAATAGCGGACCCCGCTACGAAGCATGACAGACGCTGAAGAAGAAGAAGAATATATAATATATAATATATAATATATAATATATAATATATAATATATAATATATAATCATAATTGATCTTCGAAATGGTCGTTATGAAAAGGTCAGGTCGTCTGCCATGGCAAATACCACGGTGGAGTTCAACATAACCTAGAGATACAATTTACTGAAGGTTCTATCGCAGATCTACCGTATGTTTTGTGCCCCTAGGTTTCCCAACTTTTTGAAATACTCATGGTATAAGGCAGATTACATTGACGATCATCCAACTTCACTCCTTGTCACCACTGGTGAATATAACATTTCTGCTTCACACTTTTGGTGGTTAACCAATGGGGTTGCTTTACTATTCAGTGGTGCCTATCTTATATTGCTTACCTAAGCATCTTAAGTCTTATCACTCAAATCCTATAGATCCTATATATCCTATAGAGATGTCCTATATTATAATACAAAGGTATTATATTACAGTAGTACATTAATATGTCTGGACATAGATCTAGTTGGGTATCCACGACAACACTTTTTTGCTTTGTTCCACGAATCCAAAGGTTATATGACTTGGAAAATGGTAAACAAAAATGTCAGAGTTGCCGTTTTTTGCCTTCAAGCATTTTTACAAACGTGTGTGGTAGTTTTTCCGGCTATTTAATCAGGCACGTAGCATAATTCAGAATAAAAGGTTATTTCGAAGATAAATCACGATGTGCGAAAAAACCGGCAGCAACAGGAACCGAACAAACGACTCGCACCTGACGAGCGAGAGCACTACCCTTGCGCCAACTAGCGTGCCCTTCTTACGGAGCCCCTATGACTCACCACTCTCGCGCCATGTGTGTCGCACAGCCAGCCTGTGGTGAGCCCCCCCCCCCCGATTTCTGCAAGCCATAACTCGCTCAGGAATTTCATCTTACAATTTTGGCACCCATATTCGTAATCAGCATTCCGAGCTCTTTCTAATGATCCTGGTCTCAACTTGAAGTTCCACGGGAAGTCGTAACCTTCCGTAGTCAGAAGTGACTTTTTCATTAAAAAACGATGGTGACAACGCCAAGAAGTTCAGTGAACAATCGACGAATGGAGCGGCAGCAGGGTAGAAGCTGTAGCTCTATGCCCAATCGTTTGAGGAAAAGTGTGGTCACATACATCAATTAGCTACCCTTCGTCATTATCTCGTTGTAATAAATTTTAATAAAAACGGTGTGATAGCCCAGAAAATTATGGGACATCTTAATAAATGCTGCATATCACAGAAGGGCGGTGTATAAGGATAGAGACCCTTATTTCGAATGTGCTATGCATTCTATGCGTCATGGGTGGGTGCTGACAGACCTCGAGGATATCGCGGATGTTACGTTCGGTCAAACAGCGCCGATGGTGCAAGGCGCAGTATTGCTGTTCGGAAAGCAGAAGGTGCGGGTTCGAGTCTTTCCTGGCGCAAGCGTTTTGCGCGCAACAAAACATTTTGTAACAACATATAGCTATGCATTCTATTTCTACGGCATATCGAAGTGGTAGTTTGAATGCATATTTGGTTCATAGAACGGCTTTCGGTGGCCAGCCTACAGAAAAGCGAGTACCTTATTCTTCTAAGGGAATTTTGGGTACTAATTTACTGATCCCGTAGGGATGGAATGCAATGTTTGTCTGAGCGCAAACTAATGAAGGATGAATCTGTTTGCGTGTTTGCAAGAACCGTTGCTTACCCAATTACGCTACTCGCGCCCAGTGGTGCCAGTGGCTGCATACAAAGTAATTAATAAAAAACGAGAAAAACCAATCTATGGAAGTGTCGGAATACAATCGACTTTTACAGAATTTAGCAACATGAGCAGCGAAATTCTTGATAGTGGCGCTCTAAAAAGACTCACCAGGCTTAAAGGATGCCATTTGCCGAAGATGTGGACACTGCAAGCTATTCAAGGGTGTTTCATTCAGTATGACACACGCTTCCAAGTACACAGCCTTCGAGCACATCTCGTTGATCTCCTCCTTTGTGAATTGCCGAACATATATTATGAGAGGTGAGCCCATCAACGGCTTGATGATTTTCCTGCCGGAGCAGGTCTTCACGATTTGTCGAACGGTGTACTTCCTCACACCGAGGCCACACGCAAAAAATCTTGATTGAAAGTAAACGGCATCATTTAATGTGACAATATGGCTCCCCTAGTTGTAAGAGAAATCTACCTTCCCCTTGCGGTTCTTTGCAGATCAGAATGTCTGATTCCAACATGCAATTCCTTCCTTATAAAGTAATTGGTCATCTACGATTAGGTCACTGTTTCTTTAGCTCGTTGTGTTCGCTCCCTTTTCTGTTATTTACCCACCTGTCTGTTCGTTTTGCTCGCTACTATTTGATTTCAACTCTGAACACACAGTAGAAGCTGCCAGAAGAAACTAATCAGGGAACTATTAGGTTGTCCGGAAAGTTTTCAGCGTTTTGAGTACTTCATTGTGAACTACCATAACTCGGCATACTTTTGCCAACGGGCCTCCAGCCGACCTGTTCCATAGGAGAAAAAATTAGTTGGTCGAGATTCGACGAAATCCACGAAAATTGTTTTGGTTGGGTGTTTTGGTTTAACCGGCGAGAAAGTTCTGAAAGTGTTTGAAAAAATGGTAGCCTGTTGGCGAGAGGTCTGAAGAATATGTCGTATCGCGGAACGTGGATCTGTTCAGAAAAACAATACGAATCCACTCGGGGAGCCATTGCTGAAGGGCTGCGAGCGCCGTTCCGTTGACCCGCTGATCGAGCGCAACCGGCAGTTAAACTATCGAATATTGGCGCCCAATTCTAGGACCTTCCTCAAGTACATAAAAGGGTAGCTCAGTGCGCGGGAACAGTCATTCTCCGTCTCCTACCATCGCCTGCCGTCCTCTGCCGCACTTCAACTTCAACCAGCATTGGTGAACAGAAGAAACCGGCATCCATCCACTCTCCGGAACGTTTCCTGTTATCATACAGAATCCACTTCTCATCACAAGTGGTGATTCGATCCAAAAACGGGTCAGTTTTTTTCTCGTGGAGCACCCAGTTTTCAAGCTTTTTCAAATTCACAAGGCGTTTTAAGGCATCCGCGACAGCAGTTTTACTGACATCTCGCTCTTCCGCGAGCCTGCGAACTGTTTAGGATGGTTCAGCTCCCACCAATTCCTAAACACGTCGCCCAGACTGCTCTAGGTCGACCGCTACGGGGGTCATCATCGAGGCTGAAATCTCCGGTCCGAAATTTACTGAACCAGTAGCGCACAGGTCTTTCTCCAACACTACTCTAGGCTCCCACACTTGACTGATTTGTCCATCTGTCTCGGCTGTGCGGATTGTCCCAATTTGAAGTGAAAATAAAATATCGTTCGGAATTACTCCTTGGACATACTTCAATAAGCCCTTCAAAAACAGAAATATAGATCAACTTTAAGACATGAATTATTCAGTCAGATAGAGCTAAAAATTCTGTACAGAGTGTATATGTCGTTCTGAGTTCGAGTGCGTCAGCTAGCCAAGATGGCACAGTTTTCTTCGGCTGACGTTTCGGCCTTATCGCCTTCGTCGGAACTTGGAAAGCCGAAATGCGTAAAATTATTACACCAAGCCCCATTTCAAACTGAGAGAACAAATTCAAAGGGGCGAGGGGACCAGAAAAAGAACCATGCAACCGAAGCTACAAGGCTCACATAAGATTAGAGGTGCGGAGAAGAACTCGCTGGAGTCGCCCACAGACCAAATGGCTAGTAGGTGACCCAGAAGACGTGCCGCAGCCCCTGACCTAAGGGCTTTGAAGGTCAGAATCCACAGAGGTGAAGGAATGGAGCGAGTTCGTTAGCTATGGCTAGACACTCATCTTTTCTGTCCATTTTTGGACTTTTGTTGTGTATCCAAAACGCTTCCAATGTTTTGCGCGCAGGTGTTTGTTTCTCTTGCGCTAGAATTCGCACGGTCACCTCAAACTCTGCGTTATCGTGTACTCGCAACCTATGAGATCTCAGAGGAGTTAAAAGGTTTGACCTTTTGAGTCCATTGATGCGCTCTTCAACCCGCACGCATAGCGGTCGACCCGTTTCTCCCACATATTCCTCGCCTCATCTCCTGCACGAAACGAAGTAGATGGCCCCCGAGATCAAGCAGTCACCAACTCGCCCATATGGGAAGATGACGGACCCAGTGGTAGGGCAATATCGATCGTAAAGATGACTTCGGATAAGCCGCCGCTTAAGGTTAAGGGTGGTATTTCTACCAACCTCACCGTTTCACCCAGATCACCACGACGTAAGGAGGCCAGAATACACGCGCTTACTGCGTCATCTATGAATGGAAAATAGGAAGGGATTTTGTCGTCCTCCTCTATACCGTTGGGCCTGCGTCCGAAAGGAAAGCAGTACTCCTTCTGCCAAAACTAAGTCCTTAGCGTGAATTTTGCATGAATCCGAAATATAGAAAAGTTCTGTGCACCGTAGACTTTGTCTCACTAGACGAAAGCTATGATAACGACTTTTCCCGATTCTCTTTATAAATTTCAAGACGATGGCTGCGATTGTACCGGTTTGTTAAAATGAGACATAGAGAAACGAAAAAAAAATCTGTGCGCTTTCGGAAGCATTTTTTAGTCAGTCTACATTGCTATTTCCGTTTCCGAACATTTTATTTCAAATGCTTCGGTTTTGTGACCACAGCGTTTCATCGTGTAGCAAAAAGCTTGGACCGCGCCACCAAAAATGATTTTGGAAATTTTCACTGCTTACACCCCTTGTCGCGAAGTCAGCCGGATTTTTAATAGTATTAATGTAACAAAACGAAGGTTTAATATTTGATTTTCTCCAGGATTCATACAGTGCGCGAATTTTTTTAACTCGATTATTTACGAATGTACCTGCATTCTTTTTTGAATGAACTTGATGTAGGGCTATCTTGCTATCCGAGAAAACTCTTATCCTACTGATTATAAGATTATAAGTGCAAATAAAAAAAAGTCGAATATAAGTGCATGCGGCGTACGCATTTGCGAAGGCTGTGCTCTTTTGTTGCAGAACAGCTAGTTTGCGAGGAATTATCTTCTGGAATTTTTCGGTAATTTTGACGTTATCTTTCCATTGAGCGGAATCGGAATCCGAAAGCGGCTGATCCCATTCGTACTTTTCTAACCATAAGTGTTGAAAAAAAATACGAGCAGAGAGCAAAACTGGGATCAGAATTCCCATGAGATCAAATGTTGAGTGGATTGCTTTCAGAACACTACGTTTTGTTGGTAGACTACGTTTGATCGTATTACAAGAGAATCTTTAAAAGAATCCTATGCTACTCCTAATACTTTTAAACATGCAGTGTTATGTCTGTCTTTTTTCGAAATTTGCGCTCTTACAATTTCGTCATTGGTTACAAATTCACGCAAATTTATAGCCATATCCTTAAAAAGGGTTTTACTTTTTCGATATTTGTCTACAGCTTCATCAGTAGTATCTGGCAATAAAATCATGTTATCTACATATTAGGAAGAATCTCACCACATAGAGACGTTTTACTCTTTTGCTTAAGCTTTAGTTTATGGACATAGCTAGTAGTGAGAGACTAGCTTTCATCCCAAAGGTACTCTTGTAAATCGTAACATCCGTATATTTGACGACGAAGTAGGACAACTAGTGTCTTTTAGCCAAAGAAACCTTGTTGCGTCTCGTTGCGTCTCGTGTGGGTGTGTCATGTAAAAAGCTTTTTCGACGTCACCGGCGATTAAAAATTGTACATGCCGAATACGAAGAAGTATGCCCAGAAGGCTTGGTAAAGTAATAGATTCTTGATAAAGTACATCGTTTAATGATAATTGACCTATCCGCTTCGAACTAGCATCTATACGATTTGAACTTTCGTAGAATTACTACTAGGTTTCATTACCGCTCGGCGAGGAATGTAACAAATGGGACAACTACGTTTCGTATCATTAAGGATTTGTTCGACAATATTGCGTTGAAGTTGCTCTTGAATTATATTACAGTATAGGGGGATCGCAACCAAATTTCAGGTTTCGATTTCAAGGAATTCTAAAGTTGATGCAGCCCACAAAGCGCCATTTTATAATTAATCATTTTATAATTGTCGGCTAAATCCTTTTTATTAGGCTTCCATGGAAACTGTACATTAATTTCGCTGTTGCGTATTTAGACAGTATCGTAGAACTCCTTTAAGACCTTTTGATTTTCGTCGTCTTTTACAGTGTCGTTCGTTATACCAATTCCTTTCAAATCTCACATTAAGTATATATCTGGAGGGGTTCATCACAGGGTAAAACCGTAATTAATGAGTGATGATCGGCCTGACATTGTGTGAAGACCCTTTAAGTGGGATATACTTGAAAGCTCCTGCAGCTTCTTCCTTACATTTATCAAGTAACATAGTCAGCTTTTCGATATCACTGCATGGTTGTTTATAAATAAGTTCGGAGAAAATTTCCCGAAACTGCTTAAATCATGTGGGGTCACAAAAAAATATTCCGGTACACGAAGCTCTTTACGATTATAATGTGCCAGTACACTATGCCCAAAATTAGTTGACGCACTATTCGTGAATGGAGAAATTGAAGGAATTGGAAGCGCTCGCGCTTGAGTAGAAGTGGGTCCTTCCTCCCGTCGTTCAATATTGTCGAAGTGTTGCGAGTACGAAATGTGAATTTCTTTCATGTCTAACTCGGTGCTGCGCATTTCAAGATTTTGAATAAGCTCAGGTGTTTTCTAACGTTTGGTGGCCGTCCTTTTCTACAAAATCCACAAGTTGATGCCCGAAAGATTTAAACATGACAGAGTTATCGCGCTCCGAACAAGCCCGCGCGTGGAATTTGCGAGCTGTCGCGCCGCCCACTCGATTGGTAGGTTCGATCCTATTTACATTGTGCACAGCGCACTCCAAAGTCTTGCCGGGACCTAGTACGGCAACTCCTGAGTAGGGCGGCTGAGAATTTCTGTGAAACTACCCAAATGCTCACTCTACAGGCTGTCGCGCCGCCCACTCGATTGGTAGGTTCGATCCTATTTACATTGTGCACAGCGCACTCCAAAGCCTTGCCTGGACATAGTACGGCAATTCCTGAGTAGGGCGGCTTAGTCATAAAACTCCCTAAATGCACACTACAAACTGTCCCCTCGATTGATAGGTTCGATCCTATATGCATTGTGCACGGCGCATTCTCAGAGGATTCCTGGCATGACAAAACACTTTACGCCATGCTTGAGATGCCCCAAGAACATGCAAGTCCTGGAATATAAGCTTCTCCAATAGCAAAAAGTCTGCTCCAACCATCTTTGACCACCCACTGCGAAAGTGCGGCCGGCCTTCTCAATGGAGCGCAACTTTTCGATTTTGGCCATTTTTGATCTTTCATATGAGATTTAGATACCAAACGATAGAGCTCGTTCTCCTGAGCTCAATTATACTCTTGCTTTTTCAAACGTATTGAAATTTGGGCGAGTTATAGCAAAAAGACGCAAAAACCGCAAAAGTCCGGTTTTTTCGGCGTCTATTCAAAAGACGCGTCCGGTACTGTAGGTTGGAAACAGTCTATTAACATGCTAAAGGAGTGCCCGAAGCCGCTGTCCCGTAGCGAGAAAACAGCACCATACTTCTATATGAGTTTATCTTTTACACATACAAACAGTATTCAATACAATACCGCCCGCGTCGCGCGGTCAAAAAGACGGTTTGCGACGGAGAAATCCGTCGCAGACCGTCGCATGCTCATAACTCCTTTAATTTTGAGTTGTTTCTGAAACAGTTAGTGCCATTCGATTCGCCTCCACGAGGTCTATAAAAACATGTATAAAACTTTACCAGGCCAACGCGTTTTCGCTGTGGGTGGTCTAAAAGAATAACTGCAGCATGCTTTTGCGATTGGAGCACCTTATTTTCTAGGAAGTGCAGTGTTTTCGGAGTATCACAAGCATGGCGTGCGTTGTCAGTGCTCTGCCATGCCTGGAATGTTGCGAGAGTGCGCCGTGCAAAATGCATATAGGATCGAACCTATCAATCGAGGAGGCGGAAGCATGCCCACTGGGATTCTATCTTCACTTACTGGAAAATGTAAAGCCTTCAAGGGTCAGGGAATGCTCCACTTCAGATCGTTATTAGATCACCCAGAAAAACAGCGCCTACTATTCCCAATTTTAAATTTTATGTTTTATTTTTCTATTCAATGGAAAAGTAGGAGGTCTTTTTCTTTAAATATATTACAAAGGTGCTACAATTCGGTCAAATGAAGAAACCTGGTTGTCGTAAACGAAAGGTGGCGGACTTAATGGCAAATATTGGAATTGGTGTGTTGTTTTTTTTGTTGAAAAGAGCTCTCCTCAGTTAATTAGAATACACGTCATTTTTCCATGAGGGAGAACGCTGGGTGATTCGATGGCGACCTGAAGTGGTACATTCACTGACCTTGGATGCTCTTTCAGAAACATTGGGATGACAATGTTTCTGAAAGAGCAAGCTTTATTTTAGAATATGTACATATAATTCTGACATCGAAGTAGTTCAGAATGCAGTATTCTTGCTTGGTTGATAAGAAATGAGGAGCTGCTGCAGTATTGAGACCACTGGTAAGGCTTATGAAAGCTAGAATTCACAGCGGCAATGAAAGGATTTCGTGAGCAGCTATCACACGATGCAACGGCGCAGTGTCTCCTGTAGTCTCCTTTTATTCTGGTATTCTCAGGTTGGTCCTTTTTCATGATGAGCGCCATATTCGGACGACGAAGCTGTCTAAACACCAGTGTACACATTTTTTTACCAGAATCCGTTTTGCAAGTCCCCTAGGAATGCCCTTGTGCAGAGTGCTGAAGAGGCACGGCACTTTTATGCTCATAATTGGTGCTTGAAGCAACAAGAATGTTCTTAATAAAATCCTGCACAACAATCTATAACATAGTTCGCACACCTATTCGAAGATGCTTGTCTTTTCTCTTTCGATTGGCATAATGCAAAAAAACTTGGAAATTCATAATAACATGTTTAAAAAACGGGAGAGATCTATTTCCGAACCTAATATTTTATGATCTTGCTCACCTTATGAAATAGGCGAGCGATAGCGCAGTCGGAGAAGACGCCAGCTGTTGCGTGCACACAATATCAGGTTCGAAGTTTCGCTTCCCGCCCGGCTCGGTCAAGCCCTCGATCCCTCCGACGGCCGCGAGTTGATATTAGACTCGTATGACTTGACAATCGGACCAAATACACATTCAAATTGCCACCAAGTCATCTCGTAGAAGTTGGAATGAAGCGCCCATCCCAGAATAAATGGAGCCCTTTTTAATCCTTCACTCCTAAACGCTAAAAACCGTGTTCTTTTGTAAGCTGCTGTTCCTGGAACTCATTCAGAGCAGTCGACCCGAACAGCCTATTCTCTCCGAATGATGTGATGTGCTTGACTCCCAACAAAATCTGTGTCCCTGCTGCTCCACCTGTTTAGGAGAAGACCAGTTCGTGGCCGAGGAAAACTCTTCTTTACCTATCAGGGTGTAGATAGGGGTCAGAGACAAGGGGTGGGTTTCACAAGAGTAGTCGATTCCGTTTCCAGTTCAGTTCCTTTGTGGTCCCAACTCTGAATGACAGCCTCTCTGGCCACAACGTTGTGCATTTTCGATCAGTAGTGCTCGTTTTTTTGGGTACCCGCTTCGAAAAAAGTTGTGGTGTGCAGATATTCGGTTTGATGCTTTGAAGGTGGCGTGGGACAGCGATACGCTCAATTTACCTCAGAACTGTGACTGGCACTTAGCCCGTACACAAACAACTCGGTCTCAAAGTTGAAGCTTTGGAAAAGTACGCGCGATTCCTTCCCCTCCTCGTATGTAATAAAAGTTTCGTTTTCTTCCACTTCCATGAGCTTCTTAATATTCTGTGAAAGCTTTATTGTCTGCAATGCATTTTTTTGGAACACCCTACATGCCGAATTCTGAGAGCGTTATTCGGCTGAATGACCATACGATCACTGGTGTTTGGATAGCGTTTGTATCCGAAAACAGTGCTCTTCAGAACTAAAAAACTGCCTGCCCTACAGTGGCTGAATAAAGGGAGGCAAACAGTGCTTGTCTTCATTCTGGTGGACTGACAAGCCATTCGTGTAAGTCTTGATTTACCATTTCAGTTCCTTATACGATAGTGCTTAATCGAGATTAGAGATAGGTAGATGACTTCATAAATGTCTTGCTGCTCGAGGTTGTTAGGTGGAACTATTCATTGGCCTGACGTTTCGACCGTCTCGTCGTCTTCAGAGATTTCAAGACGAGAGGGCATAGAGTTTATCTTGCTACTCCTTGTGGTGGCTTGATTGTAGCCGGAGCAAAGACTGCAAACCTTTATCCGACTATCGGTTGGGCTATTTGCCTTCGCCAGAGCCTGAAAAATCAAAGACCTAAGTGATGGAACCACCCGAAATGCATTTGCAGGCTATAAGGCAGCATTAAGAATTTCGGTGGGGCCCGTATTACCTGTATCACCTGTCGTCCCGTTAATCATCGAATTGCTCGAGCGGGTGCCAGCAGCGTCTCTATTCGTCCCTGTCGCGTGCCAGAGTGGTCCAATGGATCCTCCTCGCTCGAGGGACACGAAGAGCGTCATGTCGGTCGTTCAGGGCTTTAACGAAGAAGTCCGACCAACGCGTTGATGGGCGTCCTTGTGTTGTTTTGACACCCCGCGGAATCCAGTCGGTGACGGCTCTCGTCCTGCGGGTGTCTGCGAAGCGCATTACGTTGCCGGCCCACCTAATTTTTGACAACTTGGCCCACGCGACAGCGACTCTGATCTTCGAACGTCGGCGAAGCTCGGAACTCCGGAGCCCTTCTGTCACTTGCGTGAGTCGTGTCACTCCGAGCATCGTCCTCTCGATTCCACGCTGCGTGACGCTGATCGCGTGTTCATCCCGATTTCGTATAGCTCAGGTCTCTGAGCGTATGTTAGGGCAGGAAGAACAGTGGAGTCGAATAGGTGGGCACGGAGTCGGACGTTCTTCGTCTTCTTCGCGACTTCTTCGACGCTCTTGAAAGCTCCCCAAGCCGCTCTTTTCCTCCTGCTCAGCTCTGGTGCTAGGTCGTTGGCCGTGTTGACTTCGCGACCCAGATACACATAGCTGGAGCATTCGGAGATGTTCGTTCCGTTGAGCGAGAATGGGGCATCAGAAACCCATCCGTTCCTCATGAACACCGCCTTCGTAAGATTCAGCTGCAGTCCAACGTTCCCACATACACGATCGAAGTCGGCCAGCATTCGCTCCGCCTGGCTGATGCTCGGTGTTATGAGCACGATGTCGTGAGCGAAGCGAAGATGATGTTATTGCCGGCCGTCGACCTTCATTCCCATGTCTTCCCATTCTAGTTCGCGCATGACGTTTTCGAGGGTGGCGCTGAAGAGCTTCGGGGAGATGGTATCCCCCTGCCGAACCCCTCTCCTTACGTCGATGACGACGTCGTTGTAGAATGGTGAGATCTTGGTCGTGAATCCACTGTACAGCTCTCGAAGGACTCTGATGTACTGAGTAGGAACGCCCTTAGTGAGCAGGGCTTCGATGACCGCTTCAGTTTCGACAGAGTCGAATGCCTTCTTCAGGTCAATGAACGCAAGGCAAAGCGGCAGCTTGTACTCTCGCGACACTTCGAAGAGCTTCGTAATGGTGTGTATGTGGTCGATCGTGCTGAATCCTCTCCGGAAACCTGCTTGTTCGCATGGCTGTCCTTCGTCCAGCGTTCTGCTTATCCTATTCAGGATGACTCGAGTGAACAGCTTGTAGACTATGGACAGCAGGCAGATCGGGCGATAGTTGCCAATGTCGTGCACGTCTCCCTTCTTGTACAGCAAGACGGTGCTGCTGGTCTTCCACTGAGATGGAACCGTGCACTCCGACAGGTAACGTGTGAAGAGCCGCGCCAGGGTGTTGATGAGCGCTGGCGGGAGGTTCTTCAGGTGTTCGGGTCTGATCCTGTCGGGACCGGGTGCTGTACACTTCTTCACCGACGAGATGGCGTGTCGGATCTCGGAAGGGAGAACAGAGGGGACGACGTATCCATCCTGCGGAAGATGGCATGGGGGCAGGTGGACGTGGCTATCGAAGAGATCGGAGTAGAAGTCGTGGATGACCTTCTCCATGGTCCTTCTGGAAGAGGTGACGGTTCCGTCGGGACGTCGGAGAGCGGGCCCGTAGACGCAATAAATGGTTATCTAATGACACAGAAAGGACTTGATGGCGGGCTACCTCCTCGTGCAACGAGCAGTGGGTAGTTTGAAGCCAGACGAGGGCCTTCCCGACTTTGATAATGACTTGAAGAATGATAATGATTTGAAGACGTTGGAGTCAGAGTCTGCAAAGGTCGAGGAACGGAGATGAACCGCTGGTACACGAAAGCTCACACCTGTGCCATCTGGATACTTTCCGTCGACAGCGGTGTTGTTATACGTGAAGGATTCGCGGTTGGACTGTTGTTCAAGAGCCGAACAATTAGCTGAAAATAGCAGTGATTCCGGTGACCAATTACTGCTGTCTTTCGCACATCGCCTTTAAGATGGCAGGGTGCTCGAAATATCGGTGCTCTTCTAGAGCCGTAACAGGAATGTCAGTGCTTGTACTCGGAAAATGGATAGTGCAGGCCATCATTTCAGGGCAAATTTTCTACGGATCACTATGATTGTCTATGCTAAATAGTGGAGTAGACGCTGACGGTACGCCAGGGTATTTGGAGTGGCGTGGCATCCTGGAAAGTTCATCCAGAGCACGCACTGCTCCTTTTAGTTTCCCATTCTCTGAAGCTTCTACATTTATCCCTTTACAAACTGAATCACTTACCTGCACAGTGGCCGAGTTATCCAAGCCAATCATTTACACACGACAGCTTTTGTGTCCTGAACTGGCATTATAAAAGCTGGCGAGACCTCAGAAAAACTGCGAAAAATGTTGAATCTTACCCAACAAGGCGACTAATACTGCAAGATAGTGTCACAGTAGTGCCAGAAGGATACTTTCCGTTCTTAAGATTCTGTCTATAAGAGAGGGAACCACCATCCGGCACGCTCAGCACAGAGCGTTTACCTGAATACTTAGTGAAATGATTTGGACAAGCTAGAGCACCACTTCACTCAGTCACTTGAAAACGAGCTGCTCTTGGAGAGTACTTTTTGGTAGAGCTTGTTAATAATCTCCTACCATTATGACACCATGAGATATGCAACGATAGTTGCGTAAAATGGCCCGAAAATTCGAATTATCATGATTCTTCTGTCAAAACCTTGATTGGTTGTGATAGGCTGAAGAAGCTCTGCCGCTAAATAACAGGTGCACGATATCTTAGCACCTTAAGCGATCTCATTCTATTTGGATTCCACTTTCCGGTCTCTTAATGAGCCATTACGTTAATTCTTGTCTTCAATGATCAAGGTTTTTCTGAAAGAGAAGTGAAATCGCAGTATAAAGCTATGCGTTCACGTATTGAAACGAAGCATTTGTTAGTCGCCGACGGTACTTAAACGAAATCTAATGCACAGAACTATAGTACAATAAAGCTCAAATTCTTTGAAAAAAGACGCTTTGTGACGATTTGAGTCGTCGCTTAGCGTCGCATTTCTAAAGCTTGCTTCAGAATTGTATGTAGGAAATCTAGCTAGCACCAAACGACTCCCTCTTCAAGTAGCATATGACACAGTTTCGTATCGAGGGCAGGTCGCTCGAGGCCGCGGCAGATGGACGATGACGTCATCGAAAAGCGACGTTTTCGAAGTGGGCCATGCTTGGTATCGTTCGATAGAGCTTTTCAGAAATTGGTGAATTGAATAGCGAGGAGAACATCGACCGCTGTTGTGCTAAATTGCACGCGCGGGCGTGTTCTGAGCGCAATAACTCTGTCATTTGTGAACCTTTCCGGTTGCAGCTTGTTTTGCGGCCAGCAAAATGTTCTAGTAGAGCTCTAAAGCGCAGCGATGTAGCTTATGATTGGAGAAAGTTAAAGCGGTGCGAAAGTGCAGGTTAGCCTTGCGTGGCACGATTTTTTCCAAATTCAGTCGACCCCTGCGGGAAGACGCAGAGAGCTAATAGCCTACAAATGCATAGGCGAGCAGAACACTTAAGGTTCTTTGCGACGGCATGCTCGCGACTCCTTAGCTGATTAAACTGCCTTAGCACCAGCTGCCATTTTAGGGCGGCGGAGTTTTAGTGTTGGAGTTTCCTGCGCCATTATTCGCCCAGGTTTGAGTGTTCGACACTCGCAGTTTTAATGTTCTGTTCGACATGGAAAGCGCTATCGAAAGGTTCCAATTTCGACCGATTTTGGAAATATCGATTTTTTGACAATTTCCCATCGAGGACGGGCGCTCCAGGCCGAGCCTGCGCAGACGATGACGTCATCGAAAGTCATCGAAAGAAAGATCATTTCGATATTGGCCAAACTTTCTCGTCCAAAATCATCTAGGGACTATTTTGGGCGCTAGTTAAGAACCGGACGTCCGTTTTTGAAAATTCCGCCGATTTCGGTAGGTTTTGGATATTTTTCAGGATAATTGGAGGTGGTCCGGTCAGGATCACCGATTTTGCTCAAACTTCGTATAGGGGCGGGGACTCATTCGGGGTGCCGAACACGATGCCGAAGTTCATTCGGATGCGCACCGCAGGAGCCCGCCCATACCGATAACTGAAGGTGATCGGTGGTCCTGACGCGACCACCCTTGTGGTGTCCTGCTCCTTTATTGGAGACTTTGCCCTAGGTGGGCTAGGCGGTGGTTCAGCGGTCTTTAATAACTATTTATTAAGTGAGCTGCCTGGTCCTAACATATGGGGCCAAGATGGCGAGGAGTCGCGTTCTTTGTGCGAGACACTGTGAGCAGTTGGGGTATCAACCTTCATTATGCCACTGATGCAATGGGATTGATTGCGCAACAGATGACTGCTACTATTGCGAGCCAGTGGATATTAATGCCACCAGTTCGCCTCCTACATTGATGCTGTTCTTCCGAAGAGCGCGTATTCAGAGCAGCAGTGAAATTTTGACTGCTTTCCTCCGCGTTATCGAGGTCTTCTTCGAAAGCCTTTATCACTTCGTAGGCCTTGTTTTTGCTTTGCTTTGGCAATGAGACCCTTTGGCTTGATTGAATCACATTTGTACTATTTCCTAGTGATGAAAAGGTTTTCTCCGTAGTTATGTCCTCTTCTTGTTCTGCGGCCGAACTTCGTATTTCCAGTGGAAATATCTTATTCATAAGATGCTGTAGAACTTTGCGATTTGGCGTGAGAACTTTCGCTGTTCTTATAAGTCCATCTGCACTCATAACTATTAGGTTGGAAAAAAAGTCTTTTCATTTTTTTCAAAGATTTATTACTTCACACCTACAAAGTCAAATCAATTGAAATAATCTCCATTTTGTTCCACTACACTCTTCCAAAGACTGGGACTTTCTAATTCCTCTCGCATAGAAGACTGCAGTTCTGGAGTCGAACCATTGCTGAATCCAATTTTTGAGGTCGTCATCCGTTTCAAAATATTTCTCTCCAATTTCTTGCTTGAGAGCACGGAAAAGATGGTAGTCGGTAGGAGCGAGGTCAGGGCTATACGGTGGATGTGGCACTACCTCCCAGCCCAGCTCCTCTATTGTTTCTCTTGTGAGTCTTGCAACATGTGGCTTTGCATTGTCATGCAGGATCATCACCTTTGACTTCTCCGGCCTCTTTTCTTGGAGAGCTGCGGCGACTTTGTGGAGTTGGCCACTGTATGTGGCAGCAGTAAGTGTCTCTCCACTTCTGAGAGTTTCCCAGTAAATCACTCCTCTGATGTCCCACCAAACACTCAAGAGAATCTTCTTTTCGTGAACATTGGGCTTGAGATCAGACCTAGGGCTCTCTCCCTTTTGTACCCATTGCCTTTTCCTCGGAAGTTGGCACACAGAACCCAGGACTCTTCGCCTGTCACAATCCGCGGAAGAAACGATTTTCTTCCTTATCTGGACAGAAGAGAAGCAGCGATGGAGAGCCGTCGACCGTTCTGAGTGTCTGACAGGGCATGAGGAATCCAAGCTCCAAATTTCCATGAAAGCCAAGATTCTTCAGATGGATTCCTACTATCCTATGAGACACTTCGAGCTTCTCTGCCAGCTGACGTGTCGTCCGCCAACTATCGGTACGAAGAAGATGGTGTAGTTCACTGTCGTCCAATCCAGTTGGCCTTCCTGTCCATGCTTTGCCCTCAGTGAATAATCTCCCTTTAAAGACTTTCCGAACCATTCATAACAGGTGCGATAAGTAATAGATCCCAAGCCATATACATCGTTAATTTGGTCGGCTGTCTGACGTGCTGTAGATCCTTTAATGAATTCATGAAGGATGACGTGTCGAAAATGGCCATGAGGTAGATCTGGCATTGAGTCCGGAAGATTGGATGGATAACGAAATCCAAGAATTGTCTTGACCTGCGTCCGCGTGCGAACGGTAGACAAGTGTGATAGGATTACGAAATCAGCAATCAATATTGGCTAGCGCGTTTACAAGGAGCGCGGGAAAAAATTTCGAAGTGTGAAGGGACTTTTTTCCAACCTAATACATCCACAATTTTTCCTTAAACCCACTATCCTCGTGGCAGGAATTCTTGCTCAATTAGCAGAATTTCTCCCACTTTTGGAAATTTGTTACTTTTATGGCGCGGCTGCTTTAGTAGAGCCTTTTGGCTATCCCGCAACGCTGTCAAATATTCTGTGTTCCATCGCTCCTAGAATTTCGTCGCAATTACACCTTCTTTTTACAGCCATTTTGTAAATATGCGCATGTTGATATTGCTAAGTTGCTAGCATCACAGAATAGCCATAGAGTTGCCCTCACGGTACCGCCGCGGGGCTGTCCCTCTTCCATGCTAGACTCTGATGTGTGAAATCCTGCGCGCGGCGCGGTCACCTCTGATGTGCGAAATACCCCGTGGCAATCTAACGCGTGCATCCCTGACCGACTGACACGCTACTTCCCACCTCTGTGCTAAATTATAAGGCACTCTGTCCTTCCAACAATATCTGCGCTGTAGATATCTCTCATCAATGATTTCAAGTTGATCATCAATGGAGCTACGATTCCCCCAGGATCGTAGACGGAATTGATTTGGCTCTCTATGTCCCGCTTCGTAAGATCAACTTTTGATGGTATACGTACTTCCACAGTAAATTCGTCGTTTTCGACATTGTATGGAACACCCAATATATTTATCGGCCCAGGTGGAGCGCGATCATCTTCTGCGATAGCACTGTTTACCTGTTTGGAATTCGATAAATTCATACAAATGTTTGAAAACAACGTTTTCGATTCCTTGTACTTTTCCAAGGCTTGCTCCTCACTGTCGGCTTTCAGTAAGATATTATCTACATATATGTTTCTTGCCATCTCCCCTGACAGGGGAGTATCCACTGTGTTTAGGTAATGCGATATCACCATGTTCAATATATTCGGAGATGCCGTGATGCCAAATGGCAGACGGTTGAAACGATAAATGACCACATTGTCTTTTGTCGGCGGGCGCTGTATATCTTTCACCCAGAGAAAGCGGCAAAGGTCTTTGTGAGTGTCTATCAGCCTGATCTGTGTAAATGCGGCTTCGATGTCGCACAATAAAATAAATTTACTCAGGCGGCAAGATACAAGGTTATCTTGAACTTTGTTCACGAAGGATTCACGTGCATCACATCATTCAACGACAGGTTGCCTCTCTGTTTTGAAGAGGCATCGAATACTATTCTTAGCGGCTTTTGCTTGGATGGTTTCCAAACCCCTGAATGAGGCATGTAATAAGTGCCAGCTGCTCCTTCAATTAGGACATCAACTTTTTTAATAATTTCCCTGCTAGCATATTCTTGCATGATTTTGTCATACCATTTCTTTTGAGCTGCATTGTTTTGCAGATTTCTGCACAATGATTCCAATCAGCGGCATGCCATTCCATAATTATCAAACAATTCTGTTACGTTATCCTTTAGAGGAAAGGGAGCAGTGGCTACTCCGCCTTGAAACGATATATTTTTAGCAATTTTTTTAGTAATTGTTGAAGTATTCAAAGGTTTTCTCGCTGTAGGAAGCTTCCTCTGCGGTAATTCCAAGACCGTCAAGTTCGAAGATCTTTTCGAGCAGTTCCGTTTCTGATTTCTGCTCTACAAGGGCGAGACCGTGTAGTATTTCTGAGCTCGGACATTCCTGCGGTAAGGAGCCGCGACCGTGTAATGTTGGGCCGAATACTGTACGAGCTACGTAAAGGCCGGACGGCAGCCGAGATCTGTTGCTGCTTAAAATGAGGTCATAGTAATAATCTAGACCGACCAATATGTGAGGGATATTGATTTCCCCTCAGATTCCTGGGTTACACAAGCAGATATCATTATCTTGCAAGAACTCCACATCTTCGATAGATAGCCGAGTTGAAGGGAATCCATTGGTGATAACTGGCTTTGTTTGTACATTTAGCACTAGTTCTTTCTTGAACGCGGTGCTTATTTTCAATGAGACAAATGTTGTCATGAAACTTTTGGTATGGCCACCGATTGTGGAGATTTCGTTTCGGAAGGTCTATGTCGTCTGCCATATTTTCCTTTATAATTGTTCTTTGTGCTCCAGTATCAAAGAAAAATAACATTTTCTCGTAGCAGCTTGTTTTGCAGTTCCAGACTTTTCCTTCTGCTGTCATGAGAATCACTTGATCCTTTTGTTTACCCTCATTTTGGGTGTTTTCTGTGGTATCGCTTCGATTCGCTTTCATAGAATGCATATTTGTATTATCTTCCATTCTATGAGCGTCGTTTGGTTCTATTCTACGAGCGTCGTTTGGATGGCGCCATTGACTTGGACCGCTTCGACGCGCGTCTCCGGGCGCCCTCGGTGGCATCCCTCTATTAGCATTTAGTGCTTGGTTACTGTAACGAGGTGTACGGGAACCATTTTGATTGGATCCTTTTTCGGTACCATTGCTATTAGCGAAGCACAGACTTTCGTGGTGCATCCGCTGGCACAGTGGGCAATTTTGTTTTCCGCACGGATTACTTGTGTGGTTGTCGACGAAGCACTTCCAACATCTGTTGGAGTCTACTACGATCTTCACTTCACCTTCCGATCGGTTATCGATCAGCAATTAAGCGAGGAATGGTCCTGGCTACAGAAAATGCAACCCGATCCTCGTCTCGGCTGATCACGCCGTTCAGAAAACTGAGAATGTTTAGAATGTTCCATGTTCGACTGTCGTTGAATCTTGGCATGCTGTTCCTTATTTCTCATCAGTGGTTGCCGTTCCTCAACGAAGAAGTTCGTCTCTCTCAGAGCACCTTCCAAACCAGGTGGTATCGGAAGCCCAGTAACAAGAACATCATCGTGCACCCCCGTTCAGCGCATCCACGCTATACTAAAACGGCTACTGTTCGGAGCATGTTTCGTACTGCTGTCTTGGTATCTTCCAACGACGAGCTGAAGTCCTCGTCAATGGCATTGGCAGCCCACATTGCGTTATGAGATGGATATGTGGCCGAAAACATGCCTAGAAGAGGTAGTCGACCACCAGCAGCATCAACACACTCTGATCAAGAAGAGCGTAACAAAGTCCCCTTCTCGGTGCCCTTTATCACGGATGCACTAAGCACTCAAGTACGGGACTGTGTTCGCAGGGCGGAATTAGATGACCTTGTAAGGGTTATTGACATTCCCCCGGCTAACCTCAAGGCTCGACTTGTTAGGAACCGTCTCTATGATAACACCTGCACAACGCCGTCCTGCATTGTCTGCCCGTACGGTAAGGAAGGTGATTGCAGAGTGTTTGGTACGGTGTATCTCATTACCTGCATCTAATGCAGGGAAGAATACATCGGCGAGACGGGCAGACCTCTTTGGATCAGGGTGAAAGAGCACGCTGATGGGTTGAATAAGTGCAAGGTCTCTACTCCATTGGGGGAGCACAGACTCCGAATCCATAATGGCACGACGATTGGGGTGGAGGTGACGATCTTAGCACGCGAATCCGATATTGCAGCGCGGAAGACCCTGGAGGCGTTGTGGATAGCGTTCAAGAACCCTACAATCAACAGAAAAGAGGAGCGGGTGGCCGTTATTCAGGAGCTGGCTCCATTTGCCGACCTCTGTGGGCTTCACCCAGGAGGGCGCCAACCAGAAAGTCGCTGAGGATGGGACCCGAAGGAAGAGTCTCATTCATCCACGTCTTTCTCCATCCGAGGGTGACTTAGCAGTCTCTCTGCTGTCTTATAAGGTCAGTCGGGTTGCCTCACTCCCCTTTTCGTCTCATTCCATCACTTGTTCCTGGAGCTCCTGTAACTTGAAATCATCCTTGGGCGGGTAATTTTTCCAACTCCTTTTGTCTTCTCCAGGCTTTGAAGAAGGCGGTTACGCCGAAACGTAAGCCGAACAAAGGAGTATACCAATCTTGGCTCAACAGCTTTACATAAGATTCTACAGCACAAATGATGATGTTTATTTTGGAAGCCGTCCATTCTTGGACGATTTTTTAGGCGAGCTTCTATGAATCGCTTTGCGCTGATTTCCTTTTCAATTTGATCCACTACGTCCTCAACACGGACTTCTTCCTTTTCTTGAATGGAAATTAGGACGCTTTTCACGATTTCGTACCTACATTTTTCGAGTATCTTCTCTGTCCACATTGCGTCCTGCATATTGGGTATATCTTGACCCGCAAAGACAATGTGGTTAATTAACATTCGCACTTTGTCCAAAATATTAGTACAGCTTTCTGCGTTGTCTTTCGCCATCGGTAAATCGATCAATTTTTGAACAATTTTTGCCCGATTTGTTGGTTTATTACCATACGTCTTTTTTAGTGTCTCAATCATCCACTTGTAGTTTTGTGGGATGAGTTGTATACCTTTAATGATATTTTCAGCTCGTCCTCTTAAGCTATCTTTTAGCAAGAGCATCTTTTCCACCGTACTCAGCACTTTGCTTTGGTGTACTAACGTTTCGCAAATAGCCCAGAATTCAGTGAACTCCTCCTCGTCCCTGTAGAACCTCGGGAGTTTGAGTTGGCTGGGTCTTAGTGTGCGGCAGGTCTGCTCTTCTGCAGCAAATTCACCGCTGCTGACAGAGTTGTCTTCTGACAGCCAAATTTTGTCGCTAGGATTAATAAACTCATCCTCTGCTGGTTTAGCGACCGCATTTTCCTTTGGGAGTGGCACACCCAGTTTTCTGGCCAACCTTTTACTTTGGCATCTGGCCTCGTTTGCTCTCGATGTGAGAATTAATATCATTTCATCCGCTTCAGCAATTTTTTCCGCGAACTGAGTGCTTTCTCTTCAACTTCACTCGTGAGATCCTTTTTGTTGCCTTTAATTTTGGCTTCGTCGAACTCACACTGCAGTTGATCGACGAATTTCTGTAGAGAGTTTCGGCTCATTTCTACAGTAGTGACGCTGCTGCTGATTAAATCAGCGGCTAATAAAAACTCCTCGAGCTTTTCTTCATCTGTACCGGTAGGTTTTACTTCCTCCGTATATGATGTAAACTTCTCCAAATTGTCTGAAGAGTTTGCGCGCTTAGCGCTATGGGTTTCTTAAGAAACATGAGCGACATTTTTATTGTCTCACAGTCAGCTTGCTGTGGGCAGCTATGGGTGGGCTGCACTTTAACGGCTTTGTTTGTCCGATGCACCAAATTTGTGGTGTCCTGCTCCTTTATTGGAGACTTTGCCCTAGGTTGGCTATACGGTGGTTCAGTGGTCTTTAATAACTATTTATTAAGTGAGCTGCCACTCCGGACCGCTCTGATAGACGACCCTGCCCATGGACCAGCTCTCCGCCTAGCTGGTCCTAACATATGGGGCCCAGATGGCGAGGAGTCGCGCTCTTTGTGCAAGACAACCTAAAACGAGAAGTAACCTACTGAAATCGGCGGAATTTTCAAAAAACGGACGTCGGATTCGTAATCAGCTTCCCAAATAACCGCCTAGATGATTTTGGACTAAGTTTGCACGAGGAAATTTGGCCAATTTCGAAAATATCGGTTTTCGATGACGTCATCGTCCGCGCCGGCTTGGCCAGTGGCGCCCACGTCCTCGATGGGGAATTGTCCAAAAATCGATTTGATTGAAATTGGTCGAGATTGACACCATTCGATAGAGCTTTTCATGCTGAACAAAATGTTGTTATTGCTAGTGTCGAAAACCCAAATGTGGGCGAGTAAAAGAGCAGGAAACTTCAACCGCAAAGTCTGCCGCCCTAAAATTGCAGATGGGGCTAAGGCAGTTTAGGCAGCTGGGGAGTTGCGAGCACATCGTCTTAAAGCACCTTAGGTGATCTGCTCGCCTACGCATTGGAGTGCCCTTGGCTCGCCGTGTCTTCGTGCAGTGGTCGACCGAAATCGGAAAAAATTGGGTCGCACAAGCCTCACCTGCATTTTCGGAGCGCTGTAATTTAGTCCATTCATGAGCTACACCGTTCTGCTTTAGAACACGTCAAGAACCTTGTACTGTCTACAAAGTCCTCAAGTTGCAGCCGAAACGATTTGATCTTAATAGAGTTATTGAAATTAACGCGGTGCTCTGGTAAAGTTTTATATATGCTTGTATAGATCTTGAGGAGACAAATCGAACGGCGCCAGCAGTTTCTTAAACCCTAAAACTAAAATAGCTATGAGCATGCGACGGTTTGCGACGGATTTTTCCGTCGCAAACCTTCTTTTTGACCGCGCGACGCGAGGGGTAATGTAAAAACCAGTTTTTTTACTGTAAGAAGGCCTAAAGAAAAAAGGAGGAAGATAGGGGTTGTTCTATTTACTTGGTTTGGCGGCAAAGCCCGCCAACCAGATGGGATGGGATTGTTCTATTCTCGGGGTTTGCCCTCAACCAGACGTTTGGCGGCCACTAGATATGCCGCATAAATAACCAGCAAAATATTGTTTCTCGCGCTCTTAATCGCCCAGATTTGAATGTTCTACAATGGCAATGGTACCGTTCTGTTCAGCATGAAAAGCGCTGTCGAACGATATAACTTTTGACCGATATGTAAAAATCGATTTTTTGAAAGTTTCGCATTGAGGAAGAGGCCGCTCGAAGCCGCGGCATCGCGAAAATGCAGGTTAGCCTTGTGCGACACGATTTTTTCCAATTTCAGTCGACCCCTGCGGAAAGACGCAGAGAGCTAACTCACAAATGCGCAGGCAAGCAGAATGCTTAAGGTTTTTTTGCGACGACGTGCTCTCAACTCTCTAGCTGACTAAACTGCCTTAACACCAGCTGCCACACAAAGCTTGGGTTTACATAGCTTGATTTTCGTTCTTTATGACGTTTCCTCAGAATAGGAGAACATTATTTCCATAGGGAAGTCCATCGACCATCCTTCGTTTTTCCGCTCAATAATCGATTCGATGAACGCTTCAAAAAAATTCATAAGGAAAGCGCTTAAGTCGTGATCCCAAACTAATACTCAAAATTTTTTATAACACAATTTCTGAGCACAATTTCAGATGCAAACGTCGCTCTTTCAGGTAGAAGAACGTTCCGTGGCCATGACGTCCTGAAAAAATTTGTCATCTTCAGTGCCGAAGCCACACCTGAAAAGAAGAATCCATTAAAGAGTTCAAAATGCATAAGAAACCTTTAAAAAATCAAGAAATACAAGAAATAGAAAAGTGGAAGAGAGGGAGGTAGTCTTACGAATTCCGCTTCGGGGGGTCGGAAATTTCCAGCAAAAATCGAACCCCACGCTTGACCCTGGTCGGGGGTGAAGTCAGCATTCAGATGAGCACTATCTCTTCGATCTGGATGTGTTATTCGTGGATATTGTTGGAAGTGTCCGAATGGGGATCTAAGAAATCGATTCAGGAGCAAGAGCTTGGCTGAAATACCGTCCTACTACGTGGTCGTTACAAAGGATGTTGGGAACGCACGAGTGATCCGGCAGCGCTTGTCAGTGAGTGAAGGTTCATTCATCAAGCTAGAGGAGGAGGACGTGTTGAAGATGTCGTTGTAGACAAGGAGATGCGAGGGGCTCGGTGCACTGCTGAGCAAAGCGCTTCTCACATTAACCAAAAAATCGGTGTGCATAAGCTGCCATTGAGGTGCATGAATTCACAGATCCCGTTATACAAGTTCGACGGTCATGATTCCATGTGCTGAAGACGATGAAGAGATAAGAATTCCCAGCAACATTTGCAGACTCTTACCATAAGATATCTAACGCCGTGCTTCATCTTTTATCTTCCATGCATCATGCCGAACTTTTTTGAAAACTGTGCTTCATTGTTTTCCTCCAAACGATACAATCAGATTACGTTTTCTCGTTTGCTTGTCTGAGAACAGAAGCAATCCAGCGCCCTCGAAGTCTTCGAACAGGCGTTCTTTCCTTACAAGGAAAACTGCACCGTAGGATGTGTCAAGAGTAAGCGATGCCTCGCTAAGGTTAGATATAACATAACTATGTGAGTTCCTAGGAGGAAAATCAGCTGCCAGGGCCTTCCAATCAATGATGCGACTTCCACTCCGCGCAGACAAAAGCATGTACACTTCTGTTTATACAGCCAATACCTGTGCACAGTTAAGAGAACAGTTTCACAGAGCTATCAGAATAAAAGCAGTGCGATAACGAGCAATTGCGTGTATCTCTGTGTTCACTAAACTTCCTCCCTTCAAATTTTCTTCCAACAGCAGATTTCTTCCTTCCTATAGAGTGAAACGAGTAGAAAATTTTGTGATCCAGTATTAGAAATGGCTACTTTTGCGTTTTCGGGCAGATATTTTATAGCATTAAAAACTGGGTTGATGGTAGCGACAACTCTGCTCTGAAAAATAACACTAATGGCGCGTCCTAAACACGAATTCCGTTTAGAATGCTGCAGTTCAAGCAGCGCTGACCGTTCTCTTCTAGTTGTATTCTCTGTGGCAGTAACAGCTGGTCACACAAACAAGAGCAACATGTTCCCAAAACTTACATTGACATCTTATTATAAAATTCGCCTAATCCGTGGGGCACGTTGTCAGTCACGGGGAGTGGGGGAGGGAACTGAAGCCAAGACATCGGATCGCCCAAGTTTACGATATATTCAGCGGACAACGCGTCAGGGTATGAATGGAGATCAAGTGCAGAGCATAGGGACTTAGAAGGTGCGCAGAGGACGTTGTTTAACGTCCGCCAGTATTCAGAAGACGTGCTGCAGACGTCCAACTTGCATAGTGATTCCGAGTAAGGGGACCAGTAGGAAGGCCCACAGTGAAGAAGAGATCAGCAAAAAAGAACCGATAGAGGGTGGGGGGGGGGGGGAGAAGGGAACCAGTATTTTCCCACGGTGTCGTCCAATATGTGTCCGGTTTCAAACGGCGGGTCACAGAAGTCGTGGCACGTGTGTTGGGGTGCAGAAGGAATGCCATAAAAGTCGTGGCAACGTGGAGACACATGAGTCGCGAGTCAGTGTCACATGTACGTGCTCGACTCTCACTCTGTTTCTTTGCCAGCACCTAGGTAAGGAATCACCACCGGGAAGTGGGAGGGGGAAGGAAGGAGAGAGGGGTAGGGGGAATGACTATGGGATTCAGAGGAGTGTCAATGACGTCGGACAGTAAACGATGTCGACCTGTTTTCGAATACCGATTAATTTCAATTATAGTTCTCCAGATTATGCACTTTAGGTTGGGATTCTCATGATCTGTTTCACGATAGGATTGGATTAGATTCATAGAAGTAGTGAAGATTTTGCTTACCATACCCCGCCAAAGATCTATAGTAAAGTCAGTTTTTATGTAATAAAATTAAGAAGGCCTAATGAAGAAAGAAGGAAGATTGAGGTTGTTTTGTTCTCGAGGTTTGGGGGCTGAACGTCTAGTGTCTCCATGAACGGGTATCCTAGTAGCTTGGCTGGTCATCGCAGGCCCTTGTATAGGCTTAGTATAGGTTTAGGCGGCATAGGCTTTAAGTTGCCCCCACGTTCTCCCGTTGAGGTAGAACGCGTGCCGCATCGCAATGTAAGTGGTTACCGGCGTCCTTTATCCTTCATCTTGTAAAGGTGTACTTTTTCAGGCAATGATGCTCCCCATTTTGATCGCCTTATTTCTACAGTTAGTAACTGCCGTCGGGAAAAGTAAGTTTAGCATTTTTGCATATCTACGTATACAAAAATATATAATTACTTGCACATTTTTACATTATTTATTCATTTAAAGCCCACGAGAGTGCACTCACATCATATCGAGGTAAAAGCAATTAACAGAAATGCAAGACCTAAAATTTGCAAAACATTAAGCAAAGAGTAATAGCAGTAGGAGTAACAACTGCGTTAAAGCACTAGCAAGGACAGAGGAAAACAGAGGACAAATTGCAGCCTAAAACTTCTTTGAAGTAGGAGCGCAAATATCCTCTAAGAATGTTTTTACAACTGCTGTACGACACTTGAAGTGCTGAAAACTAACTTTGGCCGTCTTCTAGAATTTGTGGTTAGTTCACACGCCTTTCGACTACGTTACCTATTTCTCCTAAGTGCGGAATAATTTGTGAGCTAAGAAAAGCTATCGGCGTAGAAGAGTTGTAGCAGAAAGACGGCACAAAGGGATTGTCGGTAACAGGAACCTAGGCTGGCTACTAAGTCTACCTTCAATACTGCCTCATGCAGTGTGGCTGAAATACTTTGCGTGTTCTGCTCAATTTTTTGCCATAGCAACGGAATGACAGCAGATATTCTGATGATGACTTTATTAATAAACTACAATATGAAACTGAATTAAGTAGTGAAGATGTTGTTCGAGGTGATCTCTTTCCGCACAGATGCACAGAAACGCTCCTGTTGACATGTTCTCCACCGGTCGAGGTCAACTGACAAGTATACCAAAATAAATACATGAAGTACATTTTTCCTCCAGTTTTTGACGTCATAGGCCTCTACAGAGTCTCGAAACGTAAGTAACACTCTTCCGACTGTGCTAACACGAGCCGTACGGTGGGCTCGTGATAGAGCAGTCGGAAGAAGCGTCGGGCGACGCTTTCGCACCGAATCGAGATTGTTGATGCGAGCCTCGTACAGGCAAAACAAGTCCTCCATCCTTTCAGCGCCACTGACTTACCACCAAAGTTTTTTGGGAAGGTCAAAACTTGGCTTCCCATCAACTGACCGCCGCAGGTCCTTCTTACGTCCAAATATGCTTTCAGACTGCCTTCAGGACAGCCCTTAGAATGGTTGGTGGAGTGATCATCATAAAGCTCTATCCTTTGCCTATACAGCGGTACTGAATAACTTTTTAAAGAAGTGCTCGTTACTAATGAGCAGATCAGTTAGAGTTGCCAATGAATGCCCTTTCGCAGCTATGACGCAGGTTAATGAAAGAAGTGCTTAAAAGCTCAAATATTCGTATAAAATTGCTAACTGCCAACATTTTCAATTGCACATGACTTTAGAAACCTCTTAAATGCTTTAGATGGTCTTGGAATCCAACTTGTGTCGCACTCTAACAGAAAAATGAAGGAGGATAATTGTACTTTATAATGGTACCAAACGAATGAATCCATGAACGAATACAACTGTGATGTTTCTCACTTCGTTACTTATACGTGTTTATAGTTCGTATTACGTACAGGATTTAAAGAGTGTCGTTTATATCATTAATAGGATCTTTTTCTTGTCACTATTCAAATTATTATATAGTTTGCATTCAGATCCGTGCTCGATTTCCAAGTTGAAGGAAGAAAACAATTTCCGTTTTGCTGAGCCTATTCCGAAGTCGAACGAAGAGTGGGTACGTCACGGAGGAAAAGCTCAAGGAGCCCATAGAGTATTTCTCCACTGGAACCGTAAGTGATTTCGTTTCACCATTTTGGGAAGTCTCTGGGGCGCACGGAATGGTTTTTGATTTTAGCCAGGGTACGATTCCATAGGTTCACGTGTAACGATGGCAAGTGGACAAAAGACCAGTGATAGTGCGAACCGGCTCTGCAGAATGAATAAATGTTTTCTCCTCGCAAGATCTTTTTGGCTGTTCTTCTTTCATCTTTCTTTGCAGTAATAATCTACAAGGTGATCAGTCCTAGCCTGATGAAGAACAAGGCTCCAGTCGTGCCTGCTTTTTCGAATTTCGGCTTGGAATAACTCGACAGAGCTATCGACTCACATTAGTGCTCACTCACATCCTACTATTATCATAATATACACTCACAAACGCTAATTATTCTCAGTTATACCTAACTGATAAGCGTTTACTAGAAGCTGTCCACGGAAAGTAATCTTTCGCGCATATCAAGAACAGTGAACAAAGCCCGACATGTGTAGCAGGCTGGATTTCGCAAGGGATTCAACTGCATTGGCTACACACACACAACCAGAGCGCCTCAAGTGTCATAGAAATTTGCGGGCAGTACAGTAGTTTTCACCTTCGTACCGACTACGAGGAGGCACTCAACAGCGCAGAAACGAACGCCATTCTATCTCCGCTCATCGCTGAAGGAGTGGACTCGTCTTACGTGGGACCATTTGCCGACTGCTACGCTGGATGCAAGGCGACAGATCTGCTGCTTCATTCCCCTAGTTACCAATGGGAGGTAGTGAGCCGAATTACCGAGGCTGTTCACCGCAGCCCTGCAAGGGATACTGAAATCGCTTGACTGGAATGAATGGCATGTGTGAATGTTAGATCCCAAGTGATTTCAAATACTTACAAATCGAAGCGCGTGCAAGCACAGTGCCGTTAACTTTAATGGAACCGGACTCGTTAACGTTTTTCGTTCGATACTCGGTTTTCTTGATGCCTATTTTGAATACGCACATCCTCAGACCAGAGGATAATCCCACGAAGTTGGCCCTAAATTTCGAAGCACCCGGAAAGCGTCCGAGAGGAGCCCCAAGGAAAGGTGGAAGGACGTCATTAAGAATAATATCGCCGAAATCGGCGTTGCGCATGGCGACGGATCACAAGAACAGCGGACCCTGCGACTGCGCGGGACTAAACGCTCAGAAGAAGTTAAGAGCGCTGAATTGAGGGACCTTTGTACTAGTCTGTTATGTTCTCCTTAATTGGTACTTTTAACCTAGCATCAACAAGCTAAGGTGTCCTTTGGACGTTATAATGCGCATGTAATTATGGCCAGTGGTTTTCTTTTAAACGTCTTTTCAACGAATTCTTATGACATTCCGAACAGGGGTGCACACGACGTTCTGGGCGTTAAATTTCTTTAACGAATTTTATCGAAATTTAGATTGATCTATTGGATCGATTACCTTCTTGGCGAGTCGAGCGCAGGGACGCGTTATTGATCGCTACACTCATCCATCTACGAGTGCCTTCCTTCCTTTTCATCACGTCGTCTGATGCTCCATCTACAGACTCTGAACTTGCATTTCCTTTAGTCAACATCCTTCAGCTACTCGACGAATTCTTAGTGAAGTATTGTTTCACTCGAACACTGTTCAGTACCAGGTTCCTTCCGCTTACCCATACTTTGGCCTCATTTCGCTAAGCACGATGCAACAATCTTTAGTACCAGTTTTGGTTACACAATGACGACGATAGCAGAGGTGGCATTAGCAATGGTTGGAACACCGGGGCTCAAAAACTAACAGAAGATTGAGCGAATTATTTCAAAGGCGAAAAGTTTCGATCGGATGAAAGAACGGATCTATTAGGAGCCGAGTTAGCCTAGTGGTTAGTAGTGTAGTTTCATGCACAAACGGTCACAGGTTCGACTCCCGGCTCGGGCACGCCATGCCCTGCAAAAATTGCAAAAATGGCAACGGTTCCAGCGTCAGGCCCAGGTTGACAGGCCGGCTGATGGAGAAACCTCGTCACAAAACCATGATCACAAGTCGCAATAGAATCAGTGTAAAGGCTAGGACGTCACCCGGAAGTGGCGCACAGAACCCCCGCCCGAGTTCTGTGGTCAGTATGCGAGGGCTACCGAGGGCCGAACGACCTCGGCTAAAGAAGCTAGTTCGACTGGGGACTCTGAATGTGGGAACGCTGACCGGGAGATCTAGGGAAGTGGCTGACCTGATGAAGCGCAGAAGGATACAAGTCCTGTGTCTGCAGGAAACGCGATGGAAAGGGGCGAAAGCCAAGGAGATCGGAGAAGGGGTCAAGCTGTACTACAACGGAGAGGACACCAAGAGGAACGGGGTAGGGATAGCTGTCGCGGAGTCCCTCAAGGATTCAGTAGCGGCTGTCCAAAGAATAAACGACCGCATCATGTCACTACGGCTGGACACGAAGGAGGGTTACTGGACCATCATGTCTGTCTACGCTCCGCAGACCGGATGCTCCGAGCACGACAAGGATGACTTCTACCTCTCGCTCGAGGAAGCCATAAGGTCCGTACCAGAAGGCGACTACCTCTCCATAGCAGGGGACATGAACGGGCATGTGGGGAGTGGCAGAAGAGGAGTGGAAAGGGTTCATGGAGGAAAAGGGATCGGCCTGGTAAACCCGGATGGAGAACGAATTCTGGATCTGGCTATCGCCCACGACCTGGCTGTCTGTAGCACCTTCTTCGCGAAGAGGGAGAGCCAGAAGGTGACCTATGCTAGCGGAGGAAGAAGAACTGAGGTCGACCACATCCTGGTTCGAAGGGCTGCCCTGAAAACAGTCCGGAATGTAAAGGTCATTCCGGGAGAAGACGTGGCATCACAGCACAGACCCTTGGTAGCCGACCTTAGCATACCTCTACCCACCAGGCCCAAAGTGAGGACGGAACCCAGGATCCGATGGTGGAGACTGCGGGGTTCAGAGCGGAACGAGCTACGAAGGGCAGTGCTCGAAGCAGGCCTTCCAGATCCAGCTGGTCCCGTGAATGAGACCTGGAGGAGGGTAGCCGAAACAATCCTGAGATGTGCCAAGGAAACCCTGGGAGAAACAAAGGGAGGAGCCAGAGGGAATAAATCGGCATGGTTCTGGAACGAAGAGGTGCAGGCTGCGGTGAAGAGGAAGAAGGAGGCCTACAAGCTGTGGCAAAAGACGAGGGCACCCGAGCATCTCACAGCCTACAGGAAGCTGAAGAGGCTGGCAAAAACAGCTGTAGCGAAGGCAAAGAACGCGGAAATGGATGCCCTGTACGAGAAACTAGACGGGCCAGAGGGAGAGAAGTTCGCCATCCGCCTGGCCAAAGCGCGTCATAGAGCTAGCCTCGACATTCGAGTAGTGAAGACTGTGAAGAGTGCTGACGGTAGAGTGTTACGGAAGCCGGTCGAGGTCAGAGAGAGATGGGAGGAGTACTTCAAGGAACTCCTGAACGAGGAGTTCCCTCGTCGGGAGGCCGAGGAAGAACAGCCAACGGAAGGACCCATCCCACCCTGGACGCAAGAAGAGGTTCGCAAGGCCATACGGAAGATGAAACTCGGAAAGGCAGCAGGGCCTGACGGTGTGCCAGTAGAGGCTTGGAAGGTGCTCGGGAACCTTGGAATCAACTGGCTGACGCAGTTCCTCAACAGAATCACGAAAGAAGGTAAGATGCCGGATGACTGGAGGAACAGCACCATAGTCCCCATCTTCAAGCAGAAGGGAGACGCTTCCGAATGCTCCAACTACCGAGGGATAAAACTGATCTCACACACGATGAAGATCTACGAACGACTGGTAGACTCAAGGCTGAGGGAGATGGTACCCATCTCCCAGGTGCAGTGGGGCTTCATGCCTGAGAGGTCCACCACAGACGCCATCTTCATCGCTCGTCAGGTGATGGAGAAATATCGGGAGAAACGAAAACCCTGCTACCTGGCATTCCTGGATCTGGAGAAGGCCTACGACAGGCTAGCTCGGACCGTAATCTGGAATTCCCTTCGAGGGAGGGGTGTCCCGGAACGTCTGATCACGGTCATAAGGGACATGTACGAGGGCTCGAAAGCGGCGATACGAACTCCACACGGGGTGACAAGGAAAGTGGACATCACAGTGGGGGTACACCAAGGGTCGGCTCTGAGCCCGTTCCTCTTCCTGCTGACGCTTGACTCTATAGTGAACCACCTTGAGAAAGGCCCTCTCAGAACGATCCTCTACGCGGACGACATCGCCCTAGTAGCCGACAACCAGGAGGAGCTGGAGGAGAAGGTGCAGCTGTGGCAGAGAGCCCTTGCGGACAACGGCCTACGGCTGAACGTGAAGAAGACGAAGTTCATCAGCTCTGAGCACTGCGCTGGATCGATCCTAGACTGCCAAGGGGAAACGATCGAGAAGGTGGAAGAATTCCGCTACCTCGGAAGTGACCTATCCGAGGAAGGAAGTGTGGACCAGGCGGTCAGGGGACGGATAAACGCAGCCTGGCTCAAGTGGAGGGAGTCCACAGGGATCCTCTGCGACCGTAGATGCTCCAGGACGCTCAAAGGCAAGCTCTATAGAACAGTTGTAAGACCTGCCCTCCTCTACGGCAGTGAGTGCTGGGCCCTGGGTAAGGCGCAGGAGCGGCAACTGCACGCGGCAGAGATGAGGATGCTGAGGTGGGCATGTGGATGGACCCGTCGGGACAGGGTGCGAAACGAGGATGTTAGGGCAGTGATGAAGACTGCCCCGATCCAGCTGAAGATGAGGGAGCAGCGCCTAAGGTGGTACGGACACGTCCTCAGAAGGCCAGAGAATCACCCCGTAAGGTTAGCCCTAGATTACGAGGCACCCGGAAAGCGTCCGAGAGGAGCCCCTAGGAAAAGATGGAAGGACGTCATCAAGAGAGATCTCGCCGAAGTCGGCGCTACGGCAGATGACGCCCTTGATAGGATGAGGTGGCGACAGATCACAAGAACAGCGGACCCTGCGACTGCGCGGGACTAAACGCTCAGGAGAAGAAGAAGAAGAAGAAAGAACGGATCTATTCGATGTCGAAAAATTTCGAGCGAATGACCGAACAAATTTATTCGCTCATCAATTGTTTCGTATGATCGAAAATCGAATAAGCCCTATTTTTTTATTTGGATATTTGGATAGTCGAACAACTTCTTTCAATCAGTTTCTGCGCATAGGACTCTTGACGTTTATTCAAGCAAATTTCCATTAAAATTTTTCGATTTTCGATTAATGTTCGAATATGGCTTCCTTTCTATGTTCGAATTCAAACGAATATTGGAAAATCTAGAAATTCAAATTGAACAACTATTGGATTAATTACTCGAATATATTCCTTCGAGCACAACTGTACTATCCACCAGGGATGTGCGGAAACTTTTCTGGGAAAGCGGAAGACGAAAGGCGGAACGGAAACGCTCAAAAATGGCCGGAAACCGGAATACGAAACGCGGAAACGGAAATGACACATGTTCGCCATTTTTCCAGAAGTGCATCTGAAATGGCGTCAGAAACGGCTTCTATTGCACCTTTTCTTGCTCAGTGCTTTGCGAGCAGCAGAATCTTCCGCAGGTTAATGCTCATCCTCATCATAACATAGCATAACGAAACACGACTTCATAATATTGCTATGATAAGCTTTTAGCTATGGCTGAGCAATAAACAGCAATTTCAGGGGCTTATCTGACTATATCTCACTATTTCAGCATGCAGTCTTTCCATATCTATTAGGTTGTAACGAATTAAATGGCACTGGCTCGCGCCATTTTTTGGCGCGTCTTTACGCGTTTGATCAAGAACAAACCGTAACATGTGGCACATCGTTTAGAAGCGCGAACTTTGTTCTACCGGAGAGTACCAAATTTTCTATATAAAAGTGAAAAAACTTTAGAGTTTTATTAACTTTTGCACATGGACAAAAGGTTACTCCGAGGCATTTACTTGTATGAATTCAGCTGGGCACTACAGCTAAGAAGGCGGACGTGAAGATCAACGCCGCATTCGGTCATGGATGTTCCACGATTCGGACGGCGTATCGTTGGTATCAGAAGTTCCGGAATGGAGATGAGAGCTTGGAAGAACATGGAGGTTGTGGGAGGCATAGTGATGTTGATGAGGACAAGCTGAGAGATGTGGTAGAGGAGGATCCACACAAAGGTACCAGGGAGATAGCGAAGGTTCTTGGCGTCAGTCACAACACAGCTGCCCGGCATCTGAAGGAAATTGGAAAGACCAAAAAGCTGGAAAGGTGCGTGCCTCACGACTGTCTGAGGAGCAAAGAAACCTGCGATATGAGATCTCGTCCGCACTGCTTCTACGGAACGAAACGGACCCATTCCTTGATCGCATCGTAACCTGTGACAAGAAGTGGATAATGTACGACAACAGGCGATGATCGGCACAGTGGGTGGACAGCGATGAGAGCCCCAAGGTTTTTGCGAAGCCGGAATTGCACCAAAAGAAAGTAATGGTGGCAGTATGGTGGTGTTCGCTGGGAATTATTCACCACAGCCTCCTCCCTCCCGGTGAATCCATCACGGCAGAGAAGTACTGCATTGAAATTGAAGAAATGATGAAAAAGTTGAAGGATATCCGGCCGGCCTTGGTAAACCGAAGGCGAGTTCTCCTTCTGCACGACAATGCTCGCCCCCATGTAGCACGAATGACGTTGCAGAAATTGAATGAGCTGAGCATTGAAACTCTACCATATCCTCCGTTTTCTCCCGACCTCTCCCCAACAGACTACCATTTCTTTAAGCATCTTGGCGACTTCTTGGTAGGGAAAATATTCAAATACCAACAGGATGCCGAAAGTGCCTTCGAAGATTTCGTCAATTCCAGAACTTCTGGTTTTACGCTACTGGGACAAAAAAGCTTGTGTCACGTTGGCAAAGATGTGTAGAATCAGAAGGTTTTTATTTCAATTAATAAACTTGCCTACAAGCCGAGATATTAGCTGTTTAAATTTACAGTGGTTCAGTGCCATTTATTTCGTTACAACCTAATAGTTTCTGCGACGGGTTTTTCGCTGACTTTTTTGATGCTGCAATTTTTCAAACAGTAGATTTGACCGGCTTAATCACTTGAGGTTACTTACAGACCCGCATTAAGAAAACTGACTCGGGTGAAGTCTGAAACTGGACTAGCCACCTATATCATTTTCCGACCAGAAAAGAGAATCCTCTCAACACTATTGGACACCTGTGGCATCATGGACGACATGGTGACTGTACAGATATCTGCATACTCAACATTAGCAGTTACATTGTAATCACCAAAACTAGTACTCAAAACTGATTCTGGGATCTAAGATGATAACTGGATGACCAATGATTAGTCATGGTGGATCCACACTTTCGTAGGAATATTCAGTCTGTGCCAGCCTAGAAATCCTACGCCCAGCGATCGTAAAGCCTATTGCGAACTAGCAGTCGCTTGATGTTGTGTCCTGGTATGTTGACCAGCACAACATCATCGTCCAAATTTGCTCGCACCAGGCATAGACGTACAGCTGCCGTGATCTCCTCAGAAATAAAGGGTAAGTGGAGACATATTTTGTTTTCCCGCGCATTTGCACCACGTCTAGATCCCATCCGGCCATTTCGTTGCCTTGGATCGTACCCATTGAGAAGTTCAATATTGTGGGCAAGCATACGCGATTCCTCGCGCTCCTCATGTGTTGTGCTGCTCAACATACCAGGACACAACATCAAGCGACTGCTAGCTCGCAATAGGCTTTACGATCGCTCATGTATAGCGAGAGACTGCGTGATCTGCCCTTATGGAAGGAGTGGAGACTGTGCGCAGAAAGGTGTGGTTTACCAAATTCAGTGTTTAAGCTGTGGGGAGCTATATATTGGGGAAACAGGGAGAGCGCTAAGCGTTCGTATCAGGGAACATCTTGCTGGTAAGGAAAAGCGTAGTTTGGTAACCCCACTCGGTAAACATCGAGTGGATGTCCATCACGGAGACGATTTTAATACTAAATGCACTGTGTTGCTTCGTGAAAGTGAGATCGGTCCCAGAAAGGTCCTAGAGGCCTTCTGGATCCGCGAGCGTAATCCAACAATGAATAACCGAAGTGAGTGCATTTCGATCACCAGTGAGTTTTTGCCGTTTATCCCGCTGTGCGAACTCTGAGACCGTGCAATCTATACACATAACATCAGTATGGATCAGCAGTTGGTAGGTCTCAGTTGCTCAATGGTGTTAGCGTAGCTGAGCACTCCCTCAGTACTTGTGGAACAACGGTGAGTTCGGCTTGCTTCAGTAGGATTCCGCTTGACACTCATAAGAAATATTGAAACTGACAGAGCTGGAGAAGGACGTTTTTGCCGAAATGAGTGTCTAGTCTTTGGTTTCGAACTTCTTTCAGGCCTTTGAAAACGACGAAGTTGTCGAAACGTCGGCCGAATAAATTTGTTCCACTATAACAAACCTGCGTGGCACAGAAGCATTAAGACTACTCTCCTTCCTGAACGTTGACATTCCACTGGTAAATGTTTAATTGCATTTTTAGTTCATTCGGCTAGAATAGGCTCGGAGTGCAGCCCTGTACAACTTCTTGTTCTATAAGGAGATAAAAGTTTTATACACCACCGTATTGTGTTCTACGCCAATGATGTGCTGATCTAGGCCATTTCTGATGTCATGGGCAATGCATGCGTCTTCTCCCCAGGGCGATTATCCACCAAGTACAAGATGAGCCCCTCCCCTAGCCTATTCGCGCAGTTTCTTCGGTGCTTAGCGGGCTGCTGCCCGCATCGAGATTGTATATGCTCGTAGAACAGTTACACAAAGCGGTTTCGCAGACAGATAGGAGAGCGAGGGGACTCTGGGGTCCGCCTGATTTAATTTAACCCTAATTCGCTGCTGAAAGCTGGTTTATTTTGCTGCTCACTCTTTGTTGTACATTGGGTTACACTGTTGTATGTAACATTGTGTTCGTTGAACTTGTTCATCTGTGGAAGTGGGAAGATAAAACAATTTTTCCTGATTTTTTTCAATTGAAATAATAGTTCACAGCTTATAGCTAATTGTATGTTTTAACGAATTTTGACGATTTAGCGGAATTTTAACGAAAAATTTCCGTTAAAAAATTCGTTAAAGAAATTTAACGCCCAGAACATTGTGTGCACCCCTATTCGGAATGTCATAAGAATTCGTTGAAAAGACGTTTAAAAGAAAACCACTGGCCATAATTACATGCGCATTATAACGTCCAAAGGACACCTTAGCTTGTTGATGCTAGGTTAAAAGTACCAATTAAGGAGAACATAACAGACTAGTACAAAGATCCCTCAATTCAGCGCTCTTAACTTCTTCTGAGCGTTTAGTCCCGCGCAGTCGCAGGGTCCGCTGTTCTTGTGATCCGTCGCCATCTCATCGTACCAAGGGCGCAACGCCGATTTCGGCGATAGTATTCTTAATGACGTCCTTCCACCTTTCCTTGGGGCTCCTCTCGGACGTTTTCCGGGTGCCTCGAAATTTAGGGCCAACTTCGTGGGATTATCCTCTGGTCTGAGGATGTGCGTATTCAAAATAAGCATCAAGAAAACCGAGCATCGAACGAAAAACGTTAACGAGTCCGGTTCCATTAAAGTTAACGGCACTGTGCTTGCACGCGCTTCGATTTGTAAGTATTTGAAATCACTTGGGATCTAACATTCACACATGCCATTCATTCCAGTCAAGCGATTTCAGAATCCGTTGCAGGGCTGCGGTGAACAGCCTCGGTAATTCGGCTCACTACCTCCCATTGGTAACTAGGGGAATCAAGCAGCAGATCTGTCGCCTTGCATCCAGCGTAGCAGTCGGCAAATGGTCTCACGTAAGACGAGCCCACTCCTTCAGCAATGAGCGGAGATAGAATGGCGTTCGTTTCTGCGCTGTTGAGTGCCTCCTCGTAGTCGGTACGAAGGTGAAAACTACTGCACTGCCCGCAAATTTCTATGACACTTGAGGCGCTCTGGTTGTGTGTGTGTAGCCAATGCAGTTGAATCCCTTGCGAAATCCAGCCTGCTACACATGTCGGGCTTTGTTCACCGTTCTTTATATGCGCGAAAGATTACTTTCCGTGGACAGCTTCTAGTAAACGCTTGTCAGTTAGGTATAACTGAGAATAATTAGCGTTTGTGAGTGAATATTATGATAATAGTAGGATGTGAGTGAGCACTAAGGTGAGTCGGTAGCTCTGTCGAGTTATTCCAAGCCGAAATTCGAAAAAGCAGGCACGAATGGAGCCTTGTTCTTCATCAGGCTAGGACTGATCACCCTGTAGAATGATACTGCAAAGAAAGATGAAAGAAGAACAGAGCCGACAAGATCTTGCGAGGAGAAAACCTTTATTCATTCTGCAGAGCCGATTCGCACTATCACTGGTCTTTTGTCCACTTGCCATCGTTGCACGTGAACCTATGGAATCGTACCCTGGCTAAAATCAAAAACCGTTCCGTGCGCCCCAGAGACTTCCCAAAATGGTGAAACGAAATCACTTACGGTTCCAGTGGAGAAATACTCTATGGGCTCCTTGAGCTTTTCCTCCGTGACGTACCCACTCTTCGTTCGACTTCGGAATAGGCTCAGCAAAACGGAAATTGTTTTCTTCCTTCAACTTGGAAATCGAGCACGGATCTGAATGCAAACTATATAATAATTTGAATAGTGACAAGAAAAAGATCCTATTAATGATATAAACGACACTCTTTAAATCCTGTACGTAATACGAACTATAAACACGTATAAGTAACGAAGTGAGAAACTTCACAGTTGTATTCGTTCATGGATTCATTCGTTTGGTACCATTATAAAGTACAATTATCCTCCTTCATTTTTCTGTTAGAGTGCAACACAAGTTGGATACCAAGACCATCTAAAGCATTTAAGAGGTTTCTAAAGTCATGTGCAATTGAAAATGTTGGCAGTTAACAATTTTATACGAATATTTGAGCTTTTAAGCACTTTTTTCATTAACCTGCGTCATAGCTGCGAAAGGGCATTCATTGGCAACTCTAACTGATCTGCTCATTAGTAACGAGCACTTCTTTAAAAAGTTATTCAGTACCGCTGTATAGGTAAAGAATAGAGCTTTATGATAATCACTCCACCAACCACTCTACGGGTTGTCCTGAAGGCAGTCTGAAAGCATATTTGGACGTAAGAAGGACCTGCGGCGGTCAGTTAATGAGAAGCCAAGTTTTGACCTTCCCAAAAAACTTTGGTGGTAAGTCAGTGGCGCTGAAAGGATGGAGGACTTGTTTTGCCTGTACGAGGCTCGCATCAACAATCTCGATTCGGTGCGAAAGCGTCGCCCGACGCTTCTTCCGACTGCGCTATCACGAGCCCACCATACGGCTCGTGTTAGCACAGTTGGAAGAGTGTTACTTACGTTTCGAGACCCTGTAGAGGCCTATGACGTCAAAAACTGGAGGAAAAATGTACTGTAATGTATGTATTTATTTCGGTATACTTGTCAGTTGACCTCGACCGGTGGAAAACATGTCAACAGGAGCGTTTCTGTGCATCTGTGCGGAAAGAGATCACCTCGAACAACATCTTGACTGCTTAATTCAGTTTCATATTGTAGTTTATTAATAAAGTCATCATCAGAATATCTGCTGTCATTCCGTTGCTATGGCAAAAAATTGAGCAGAACATGCAAAGTATTTCAGCCACACTGCATGAGGCAGTATTGAAGGTAGACTTAGTAGCTAGCCTAGGTTCCTGTTACCGACAATCCCTTTGTGCCGTCTTTCTGCTACAATTCTTCTACGCCGATAGCTTTTCTTAGCTCACGAATTATTCCGCACTTAGGAAAAATAGGTAACGCAGTCAAAAGCCGTGTGAACTAACCACAAATTCTAGAAGACGGCCAAAGTTAGTTTTCAGCACTTCAAGTGTCGTACAGCAGTTGTAAAAACATTCTTAGAGGATGTTTGCGCTCCTACTTCAAAGAAGTTTTAGGCTGCAATTTGTCCTCTGTTTTCCTCTGTTCTTGCTAGTGCCTTAACGCAGTTGTTACTCCTACTGCTATTACTCTTTGCTTAATGATTTGCAAATTTTAAGTCTTGCATTTCTGTTAATTGTTTTTATCTCGATATGATGTGAGTGCACTCTCGTGGGCTTTAAATGAATAAATAATGTAAAAATGTGCAAGTATTTATATATTTTTGTATAAGTAGATATGCAAAAATGCTAAACTTACTTTTCCCGACGGCAGTTACTAACTGTAGAAATAAGGCGATCAAAATGGGGAGCATCATTGCCTGAAAAAGCACACCTTTACAAGATGAAGGATAAAGGACGCCGGTAACCACTTGCATTGCGATGCGGCACGCGTTCTACCTCAACGGGAGAACGTAGTGCAACTTAAAGCCTATGCCGCCTAAACCTATACTAAGCCTATACAACGGCCTGCGATGACCAGCCAAGCTACTAGGATACCCGTTTATGGAGACACTAGACGTTCAGCCCCCAAACCTCGAGAACAAAACAACCTCAATCTTCCTTCTTTCTTCATTAGGCCTTCTTAATTTTATTACATAAAAACTGACTTTACTATAGATCTTTGGCGGGGTATGGTAAGCAAAATCTTCACTACTTCTATGAATCTAATCCAATCCTATCGTGAAACAGATCATGAGAATCCCAACCTAAAGTGCATAATCTGGAGAACTATAATTGAAATTAATCGGTATTCGAAAACAGGTCGACATCGTTTACTGTCCGACGTCATTGACACTCCTCTGAATCCCATAGTCATTCCCCCTACCCCTCTCTCCTTCCTTCCCCCTCCCACTTCCCGGTGGTGAATCCTTACCTAGGTGCTGGCAAAGAAACAGAGTGAGAGTCGAGCACGTACATGTGACACTGACTCGCGACTCATGTGTCACCATGTTGCCACGACTTTTATGGCATTCCTTCTGCACCCCCACACACGTGCCACGACTTCTGTGACCCGCCGTTTGAAACCGGACACATATTGGACGACACCGAGGGAAAATACTGGTTTCCTTCTCCCCCCCCCACCCTCTATCGGTTCTTTTTTGCTGATCTCTTCTTCACTGTGGGCCTTCCTACTGATCCCCTTACTCGGAATCACTATGCAAGTTGGACGTCTGCAGCACGTCTTCTGAATACTGGCGGACGTTAAACAACGTCCTCTGCGCGCCTTCTAAGTCCCTATGCTCTGCACTTGATCTCCATTCATACCCTGACGCGTTGTCCGCTGAATATATCGTAAACTTGGGCGATCCGCCGCCAGAGATAGAGTTCGCCAGCAATCTCTCATTGTTAAACCCAAAGAAAGCCTGGCTGGCATACGTCGCACTTCGCAAGCATGTCTTGGCTTCAGTTCCCTCCCCCACTCCCCGTAACTGACAACGTGCCCCACGGATTAGGCGAATTTTATAATAAGATGTCAATGTAAGTTTTGGGAACATGTTGCTCTTGTTTGTGTGACCAGCTGTTACTGCCACAGAGAACACAACTAGAAGAGAACGGTCAGCGCTGCTTGAACTGCAGCATTCTAAACGGAATTCGTGTTTAGGACGCGCCATTAGTGTTATTTTTCAGAGCAGAGTTGTCGCTACCATCAACCCAGTTTTTAATGCTATAAAATATCTGCCCGAAAACGCAAAAGTAGCCATTTCTAATACTGGATCACAAAATTTTCTACTAGTTTCACTCTATAGGAAGGAAGAAATCTGCTGTTTGAAGAAAATTTGAAGGGAGGAAGTTTAGTGAACACAGAGATATACGCAATTGCTCGTTACCGCACTGCTTTTATTCTGATAGCTCTGTGAAACTGTTCTCTTAACTGTGCACAGGTATTGGCTGTATAAACAGAGGTGTACATGCTTTTGTCTGCGCGGAGTGGAAGTCGCATCATTGATTGGAAGGCCCTGGCAGCTGATTTTCCTCCTAGGAACTCACATAGTTATGTTATATCTAACCTTAGCGAGGCATCGCTTACTCTTGACACATCCTACGGTGCAGTTTTCCTTGTAAGGAAAGAACGCCTGTTCGAAGACTTCGAGGGCGCAGGACTGCTTCTGTTCTCAGACAAGCAAACGAGAAAAACGTAATCTGATTGTATCGTTTGGAGGAAAACAATGAAGCACAGTTTCTAAAGAAGTTCGGCATGATGCATGGAAGATAAAAGATGAAGCACGGCGTTAGATGTCTTATGGTAAGAGTCTGCAAATGTTGCTGGGAATTCTTATCTCTTCATCGTCTTCAGCACATGGAATCATGACCGTCGAACTTGTATAACGGGATCTGTGAATTCATGCACCTCAATGGCAGCTTATGCACACCGATTTTTTGGTTAATGTGAGAAGCGCTTTGCTCAGCAGTGCACCGAACCCCTCGCATCTCCTTGTCTACAACGACATCTTCGACACGTCCTCCTCCTCTAGCCTGATGAGTGAACCTTCACTCACTGACAAGCGCTGCCGGATCACTCGTGCGTTCCCCACATCCTTTGTAACGACCACGTAGTTGGACGGTATTTCAGCCAAGCTCTTGCTCCTGAATCAATTTCTTAGATCCCCATTCGGACACTTCCAACAATATCCACGAATAATACATCCAGATCGAAGAGATAGTGCTCATCTGCATGCTGACTTCACCCCCGACCAGGGTCAAGCGTGGGGTTCGATTTTTGCTGGAAATTTACGACCCCCCGAAGCGGAATTCGTACGACTACCTCCCTCTCTTCCACTGTTCTATTTCTTGTATTTCTTGATTTTTTAAGGTCTCTTATGCATTTTGAACTCTTTAATGGATTCTTCTTTTCAGGTGTGGCTTCGGCACTGACAAATTTTTTCGGGACGTCATGGCCACGGAACATTCCTCTACCTGAAGGAGCGACGTTTGCACACAGCTTGTTGAGTTGCAGCTCAGTTAGTCCTTTCGCATCCAACACCAGACCAGGCTCGCCAATTATCATTGGCTCGCCTGTGCACCTCGACAAGAAGTCTGTGACGTCGTTACAGCTGAAATTCCAATGCACTCTTAAATACACAAATTCAAATCTTCAATAACAATCGCTCTGACATACAATTCACCCTTGATCAAACTAACTCGAAGAGAAGTACTGTATTTCACAGTATGGGCAGATTTTTTTGAGAGAAGCGATAACGGCCATAGGGAGCTTTGGATTTCTCCTGACAACTAGAACCTTGTCCTTTTCCGGGAACGTCACGGACCTCGGAATTTCTACCACCTCTAGTTCGCTGTTGTCGGTTATATTGAAGACAGGCTTGCCTGTAAGAAAGGTAATTTTGGTCGGGCAGGAATAGGGTGGTGACCGAATTTTCAGAGGTGAGTGTAAACGAGTAAGCCACGACTCTTATTAACTCCACTTCTTCACAAAGGCATTTCTGCAGTTCAATGTATGTAGAATTATACGAGAACGGCGTGTTTTACCTAAGTAGTTATAAAAAGACAGCGGCTTTAGCGTCAGAGATATGTAGGCTGGTAAGGAGAAGAAAGACTCAAGTTCATTCTAAAATAAAATGAAGAAAATGTTGTTAAAAACTTGTCGAAAGATGTTGTTAAAAACTTTGTCCTCTTGAGGGTGGTTGGCCCCCACCCATTAATCAACGACAAGCTCTCCTCACTAGGGGTAGGCAGGTGCTAAGAATCTGCGCGTTATAGGTAAAAACTCTGCGTGGACCAACTTGACTTAACATAGTGACGTTAAGTTCCAGAAAAGAATATTACCTCAGCATGTCACACTCTTTATCGGTTAATTTCTTCTTCCTTCAGGTGAGGTTGAAACGAAGATTTTGGACAATAATGTTCCCCTCTCTTTAGATTAGTTTAAGAGTACAAATCTGATTTTTCTTTTTCTCACTCACTCACTCGTCCACTTTATAGCAGCTTTTATTGTTCTATGACTAATTTCTTACTATTAGTGTAATAAACCAGTTGGTTGGTTTATTAAGGTCTGTTAAGTACCTCCTCAGCGAGGGCGGAACGGCATGTGCCGTGAGTAGTCGGAGTGCGTGTATGGTACTGGTGATCACGGGAAGCGACTATCTTTATTAGGTCCGGACGCCTACAGCAAGTCAACGTGCGAAACTTGGTTCAATCTTTCCGGAAGGGGATGTACCGCATTACGGACAAGAAGCATACTGGAAGGCCGATCGGGCCGAAGTCGTGCACTACTCGCTTTTACCGGATGGACAGACGATTACAACAGACTTGTTCATTGAAGATATGCTGGAAATAAAGCATAAGCTGCGTGAGAAGTACTAGAGATTCGGTACTATTCGTGTGTTAATGGATAATGCACGACCGCATCGAGCGAAACGAACGACGGAGACGATGAGGGAGGAGTGTTTCGAAATGGAAAAAAACTTCAAGCCGGGACCAGAATCGTTGGAAAGAGCTCGGAATGTTGATTACGATTATTGGTGTAAAAATTGCAAATTGAAATTCCTGAGCGAGTTATGGCCTGCTGAAGTCGGTGGACCTCACCATAAGTTGGCTGTGCTTCACAGCTAGCGCGAGAGTGGTGAGTCGTCGGGGCTACCTAGGAAGGGGGAAAAGTGGCGTAGGGGTAGTGCTCTCGCTCGTCAGGTGCAACGTCGTTGGTTCGGTTCCCGGTGCTGCGTTTTTTGCGAATCATAGAATATAATATAATATATAATATATAATATATAATATATAATATATAATATATAATATATAATATATAATATATAATATATAATATATAATATATAATATATAATATATAATATATAATATATAATATATAATATATAATATATAATATATAATATGTAATATATAATATATAATATATAATATATAATATATAATATATAATATATAATATATAATATATAATATATAATATATAATCATAATTGATCTTCGAAATGGTCGTTATGAAAAGGTCAGGTCGTTTGCCATGGCAAATACCACGGTGGAGTTCAACATAACCTAGAGATACAATTTACTGAAGGTTCTATCGCAGATCTACCGTATGTTCTGTGCCCCTAGGTTTCTCAACTTTTTGAAATACTCATGGTATAAGGCAGATTACATTGACGATCATCCAACTTCACTCCTTGTCACCACTGGTGAATATAACATTTCTGCTTCACACTTTTGGTGGTTAACCAATGGGGTTGCTTTACTATTCAGTGGAACAAAGGTTTATTCTCACAGTTTTATAGTAGAACCCACAATGGTGGTACACGCATCGTAAATATACACAGTTTCTGTGGGCGTAGCCACGATATGGCGACATTCTGGTCGCAATCGGTATCACAAGTGTAAACCTAAAAGGCGGTGCCGCACTCGAGCACCGCGGGAGATTACGTTCATGAGTGCCTACTTACGGTATCGCTAGGTTATGCCTGTGGATGCTATTCAGTGGTGCTTATCTTATATTGCTTACCTAAGCATCTTAAGTCTTATCATTCAAATCCTATAGATCCTATATATCCTATAGAGATGCCCTATATTATGATACAAAGGTATTATATTACAGTAGTACATTAATATGTCTGGACATCGATCTAGTTGGGTATCCACAACAACACTTTTTTGCTTTGTTCCACGAATCCAAAGGTTATATGACTTGGAAAATGGTAAACAAAAATGTCAGAGTTGCCGTTTTTTGCCTTCAAGCATTTTTACAAACGTGCGTGGTAGTTTTTCCGGCTATTTAATCAGGCACGTAGCATAATTCAGAATAAAAGGTTATTTCGAAGATAAATCACGATGTGCGAAAAAACCGGCAGCAACAGGAACCGAACAAACGACTCGCACCTGACGAGCGAGAGCACTACCCCTGCGCCAACTAGCGTGCCCTTTGTTACATATCAGTCTATACCAGTCGCATGATATGATGATTAGCATGCAGTGATTAAAGGACTACTATATAAAGGCTACTCTGGTATGGTTTGCAGTTTATCGGTCGTCGGCAATAAAGCGTATATCGTCCATCAATTCTATACCGCAGCGGCCAAGTACTCAACAGTGGCGATCAGGATCAAGAACCACCAGGTGGTAAGATGGCAACTTTTTCGGAGCAGCAATTTCAGCAACTACTGAGTAGTCTTGCGTCCGCAATCCAAGGAATCACCAACGTCGCCCATCCCCCGAGACATCGGCTGCCAACCCCACCAAGCACTTCGATACTCTCGCCGGACGGATAACCCCCTTCTCATACGACCCTGAGGCCGACGTTACGTTCGAAGCTTGGTACCGACGGCATGAGGATATTTTCACCGTGGATGCAAGCAGTCTGGATGAGCCATCAAAAGTTCGACTTTTGCTGCACAAGTTAGATGCTGTCTCCTACGAAAAATTTTCCAACTACATTCTTCCCCGAACACCAAAGGAAGTATCCTTTGATCAAGCAGTCAAGACACTCAAGGATTTGTTCGGACCGCAACAATCACTATTCAGCGCACGATACGCCTGCATGAAACTGGTCAAAAATCCAAAAGATGATTTTGCTACATATGCCGGACATGTTAATCGTGAGTGTGCCAAATTCAAGCTCGCGGAATGCGACGACAACCAATTCAAGTGTTTAATCTTCGTCTGTGGACTCCATGCTCCCGAGGAGGATGCCTTTATCAGACTGAAACTGCTCGACAAAATCGAAGCAGAACCTAGCTGCACCATTTAGACACTTACCGAAGAATGCAAACGACTGCTAAATCTTCGTCACGACACCAAAATGATTGAAGAAGGCAGGCCAACAATTCATTCGATTGATGCACCACCGAGCCCAAGAAGGAAGCCTCGAGATGATGTTCGCAGATCACGTTATCATAACGATAACAACAGCCGCAACCAAACTCATCCTATTCAACGCAAAAATCTTCACAAGACACCCCCTTCACCATGTTGGAACTGCGGTAACATGCACTTCGTCAGAGAATGCACCTTTCGGAACTCGGAACCACGTGTGCTCACAATGCCACACTACAGGACACAAAGACGGCTTTTGTTCCTCAGCCAAGCGTCGCCTAATATCCAAACGACCTTCCCGCCACAACCCCCCTACCCAAAGGCAGAAGACAAGAGCAGATGCGATCTTCAAAATCTCGAATATCGACTGCTATCGATATCGACGTTACGCCACAATCAAAGTGGACACCCACACCACCAACTTTCAAGTTGACACTGCATCAGACGTCACCGTCATCAACAAGGTGACATGGAATCTCATGGGCAAGCCGAAACTCGAACCCCCCTCCCTCATCGCACAAAGCGCTTCCAGAGACCAAATCCGATTCCATGGCCAACGCAAATGCACATACAGTTTCAAGGACGTTTCAGCCGAAGGAACGTTCTATGTGGCCCACACGCATCACAACCTGCTAGGAGCGGAATGGATATCGAAAATGAGATTGCACTCAATCATGGACGCCTTGCCCACTTCAGACCCATGCCCAACCGATCCCACCATCACCATGTCTTCAGTTGCGACAAGCAGCGACGTAGCAGATGAACTACAGCGACGATATCCAGAGGCATTTAGCTCTGATCTCGGCCTATACAAACACTCCGAAGCATCCCTGCAGTTAAAACCCGGAGCAAAACCCGTATTCCGCCCAAAACGCCCAGTACCCTATGCAGCTCAAGAAGCGGTGGAGAAGGAGCTCGACCGACTACAATCAATTGGCGTCATCTCAAAGGTCAACTATTCCAACTGGGCAGCCTCTATTGTAATTGTCAAGAAATCCAACGGCACGCTTCGCGTATGCGCCGATTTTTCCACAGGCCTCAACAACGCCCTCGACCAACATCAGTACCCTCTTCCTCTTCCAGAAGATATATTCAGAGCCTTAAATGGTGGCCGCTACTTCTCCCACATCGACTTCGCCGACGCATATCTCCAAATCCCAGTTGACCCACAGTCCAAGGAGCTGTTGACCATTAACACCCACCGTGGTCTCTTCCAAAATAACCGATTGCCGTTTGGAGTCAAATCAGCACCTGCTATATTCCAACAAATAATGGACACTGTCCTAGCCGGCCTTCAAGGAGTGGTCGCATATCTCGACGACGTAATCGTCGTTGGACGCACTGCAGAGGAGCACTCACAGAACCTTCACGCTTTCTTCCAACGTATTGTTGAAAATGGTCTACACGTACGCTTGAGCAAATGTAAATTTGCTGAAACCAGAATCGACTACCTCGGCTACATTGTCGACAAGCATGGTCGATGCCCCGATCCCAGTAAAATCGAAGCCATACAAAAGATGCCGGTTCCTAAAGACCTCTCACAACTCCGATCCTTTCTTGGACTTCTCAGTTACTACGGAAATTTTGTTAAGGAAATGAGGATTATCCGAGCTCCACTTGACGCCCTACTCAAGAAGGATACCCGATTTGAATGGACACAGGCATGCGATAAGAGCTTCAAACAAGCCAAAGAAATTCTTTCCTCCGATCTGCTTTTAGCCCACTACGACCCCAACCAAGAAATCGTAGTTGCAGCAGACGCCTCAAACTATGGCATTGGAGCAGTAATCTCCCATCGTTATGCAGATGGATCAGAGAAAGCCATTGCTCATGCTTCACGCTCCTTACTCCCAGCTAAAAAGAACTACAGCCAGATTGAGAAAGAAGGACTAGCACTCATTTTTGCCGTCCAAAAGTTCCACAGGATGCTTCACGGACGCAAATTCATACTTCTTACTGACCACAAGCCCCTTCTGGCGATATTTGACTCAAAGAAAGGTATCTCTATCTATACCGCTAGTCGACTTCAACGTTGGGCAATAACACTGCTGGCTTACGACTTCACTATCCAGTACCGTTCCACCACACATATGGGACAAGCTGACGCTCTATCAAGACTCATCGCAAATCATAAAACAGCGAACGAGGATCAGGTCATAGCAGCTATATCGGTAGACTAGGATATCAGACACGTGTTCGCAAATCTGGTACGAGCCTTACCAGTCACAGCAGAGGATATCAAACAAACGACCCAAAAAGATGAGCTACTTCAACTTGTTATGAAGTACACCAGAGAACGCTGGCCACCGTCAATCCAAGATCCCACTCTTAAGTGCTTCCACAATAGACATGACTCCCTTTCAATTTTAAATGGATGTCTGATGTTCGCTGAACGAGTTGTCATACCAACTTCACTTCAACAACGTATACATCGACAACTTCACTCTGGACATCCCGGAATTGTTCGCATGAAAGCGCTAGCTCGTAGTTACGTATACTGGCCAGGTCTCGACAGAGACATCGAAAGGATGGTTCAACGATGCACAAGGTGTTCATCAGTCGCCAAATTCCCTACCAAAACCACACTTGCATCTTGGCCAACGCCAAGTAAGCCATGGGAACGAATACATGTGGACTACGTTCGTCCATTTGAAGGCACCAATTACCTCATAATCGTGGACGCTTTTTCCAAGTGGCCTGAGATATACAATACAGATCGCACAACAACAGGCGCCATCATCTCATTACTGCGCCAGACATTTGCCAGGAATGGAGCTCCCGAAATACTCGTGTCAGATAATGGCACTCAGTTCACCTCAGAAGAATTCAAAGAGTTTTGCCAAGAGAACGGAATCGAGCACCTGTTTTCTCCCCCATATCATCCACAATCCAACGGTCAAGCAGAAAGGTTCGTAGATACCTTCAAAAGGAGCTTGCTTAAAATGAAAGGAGAGGGAACACTCTCTCAAATTCTCCAAACCTTCCTTCTTACTTACCGCTCAACACCACATCCAGCCTTCGAAAAGCTCAAATCACCAGCAGAACTATTTGTTGGAAGGAAACTTCGGACTCCTTTGTCTCTATTTCAGCCCATCCAGTCTCACAGTGGGAGCCGAAATGAAGTCATGGAACGTCAGTTCAACGCCAACCATGGAGCTAAGCCTAAGATTTTCGAGCGAGGCGACACTGTCTACGTGAGCGACTACAAAGACGGAAAACATAAGTGGACAAACGGTTCCATATTGGATCGTATTGGAGAGGTGCTCTATAAAGTTCGCTGTGGAACACAAACTTGGATACGACATGCGAATCAACTACGAAGGCGCTACAGTGGTAGCAACAACGAAGCCCAAGAAGACATGGACACACTTTTCGAAACATTCGACTTGGAGCGACCTGAGCTCCACAGCCAAGCACCTTCCCCTCCGCCGGCTGAAACTTCTGAAGGAGTTCCAACTGTTCAACAAGGCATGCAGCTACGACGATCGACTCGAACACGAAGACCTACGAGGACGCTCCACATTGATCCAACTCAGAAGAGATATCATTTTTGTCCTTAAGATCGTTGTAACAATTAGATCATCGTATTATCCGATTGTAAAACTGATTTATCATCTTCAAAAAGGGGAGGTGTTACATATCAGTCTATACCAGTCGCATGATATGATGATTATCATGCAGTGATTAAAGGACTACTATATAAAGGCTACTCTGGTATGGTTTGCAGTTTATCGGTCGTCGGCAATAAAGCGTATATCGTCCATCAAGTCTGTACCGCAGCGGCCAAGTACTCAACACCCTTCTTACGGAGCCCCTATGACTCACCACTCTCGCGCCAGTTGTGTCGCACAGCCAGCCTGTGGTGAGCCCCCCCCCGATTTCGGCAAGCCATAACTCGCTCAGGAATTTCATCTTACAATTTTGGCACCCATAATCGTAATCAGCATTCCGAGCTCTTTCTAATGATCCTGGTCTCAACTTGAAGTTCCACGGGAAGTCGTAACCTTCCGTAGTCAGAAGTGACTTTTTCATTAAAAAACGATGGTGACAACGCCAAGAAGTTCAGTGAACAATCGACGAATGGAGCGGCAGCAGGGTAGAAGCTGTAGCTCTATGCCCAATCGTTTGAGGAAAAGTGTGGTCACATACATCAATTAGCTACCCTTCGTCATTATCTCGTTGTAATAAATTTTAATAAAAACGGTGTGATAGCCCAGAAAATTATGGGACATCTTAATAAATGCTGCATATCACAGAAGGGCGGTGTATAAGGATAGAGACCCTTATTTCGAATGTGCTATGCATTCTATGCGTCATGGGTGGGTGCTGACAGACCTCGAGGATATCGCGGATGTTACGTTCGGTCAAACAGCGCCGATGGTGCAAGGCGCAGTATTGCTGTTCGGAAAGCAGAAGGTGCGGGTTCGAGTCTTTCCTGGCGCAAGCGTTTTGCGCGCAACAAAACATTTTGTAACAACATATAGCTATGCATTCTATTTCTACGGCATATCGAAGTGGTAGTTTGAATGCATATTTGGTTCATAGAACGGCTTTCGGTGGCCAGCCTACAGAAAAGCGAGTACCTTATTCTTCTAAGGGAATTTTGGGTACTAATTTACTGATCCCGTAGGGATGGAATGCAATGTTTGTCTGAGCGCAAACTAATGAAGGATGAATCTGTTTGCGTGTTTGCAAGAACCGTTGCTTACCCAATTACGCTACTCGCGCCCAGTGGTGCCAGTGGCTGCATACAAAGTAATTAATAAAAAACGAGAAAAACCAATCTATGGAAGTGTCGGAATACAATCGACTTTTACAGAATTTAGCAACATGAGCAGCGAAATTCTTGATAGTGGCGCTCTAAAAAGACTCACCAGGCTTAAAGGATGCCATTTGCCGAAGATGTGGACACTGCAAGCTATTCAAGGGTGTTTCATTCAGTATGACACACGCTTCCAAGTACACAGCCTTCGAGCACATCTCGTTGATCTCCTCCTTTGTGAATTGCCGAACATATATTATGAGAGGTGAGCCCATCAACGGCTTGATGATTTTCCTGCCGGAGCAGGTCTTCACGATTTGTCGAACGGTGTACTTCCTCACACCGAGGCCACACGCAAAAAATCTTGATTGAAAGTAAACGGCATCATTTAATGTGACAATATGGCTCCCCTAGTTGTAAGAGAAATCTACCTTCCCCTTGCGGTTCTTTGCAGATCAGAATGTCTGATTCCAACATGCAATTCCTTCCTTATAAAGTAATTGGTCATCTACGATTAGGTCACTGTTTCTTTAGCTCGTTGTGTTCGCTCCCTTTTCTGTTATTTACCCACCTGTCTGTTCGTTTTGCTCGCTACTATTTGATTTCAACTCTGAACACACAGTAGAAGCTGCCAGAAGAAACTAATCAGGGAACTATTAGGTTGTCCGGAAAGTTTTCAGCGTTTTGAGTACTTCATTGTGAACTACCATAACTCGGCATACTTTTGCCAACGGGCCTCCAGCCGACCTGTTCCATAGGAGAAAAAATTAGTTGGTCGAGATTCGACGAAATCCACGAAAATTGTTTTGGTTGGGTGTTTTGGTTTAACCGGCGAGAAAGTTCTGAAAGTGTTTGAAAAAATGGTAGCCTGTTGGCGAGAGGTCTGAAGAATATGTCGTATCGCGGAACGTGGATCTGTTCAGAAAAACAATACGAATCCACTCGGGGAGCCATTGCTGAAGGGCTGCGAGCGCCGTTCCGTTGACCCGCTGATCGAGCGCAACCGGCAGTTAAACTATCGAATATTGGCGCCCAATTCTAGGACCTTCCTCAAGTACATAAAAGGGTAGCTCAGTGCGCGGGAACAGTCATTCTCCGTCTCCTACCATCGCCTGCCGTCCTCTGCCGCACTTCAACTTCAACCAGCATTGGTGAACAGAAGAAACCGGCATCCATCCACTCTCCGGAACGTTTCCTGTTATCATACAGAATCCACTTCTCATCACAAGTGGTGATTCGATCCAAAAACGGGTCAGTTTTTTTCTCGTGGAGCACCCAGTTTTCAAGCTTTTTCAAATTCACAAGGCGTTTTAAGGCATCCGCGACAGCAGTTTTACTGACATCTCGCTCTTCCGCGAGCCTGCGAACTGTTTAGGATGGTTCAGCTCCCACCAATTCCTAAACACGTCGCCCAGACTGCTCTAGGTCGACCGCTACGGGGGTCATCATCGAGGCTGAAATCTCCGGTCCGAAATTTACTGAACCAGTAGCGCACAGGTCTTTCTCCAACACTACTCTAGGCTCCCACACTTGACTGATTTGTCCATCTGTCTCGGCTGTGCGGATTGTCCCAATTTGAAGTGAAAATAAAATATCGTTCGGAATTACTCCTTGGACATACTTCAATAAGCCCTTCAAAAACAGAAATATAGATCAACTTTAAGACATGAATTATTCAGTCAGATAGAGCTAAAAATTCTGTACAGAGTGTATATGTCGTTCTGAGTTCGAGTGCGTCAGCTAGCCAAGATGGCACAGTTTTCTTCGGCTGACGTTTCGGCCTTATCGCCTTCGTCGGAACTTGGAAAGCCGAAATGCGTAAAATTATTACACCAAGCCCCATTTCAAACTGAGAGAACAAATTCAAAGGGGCGAGGGGACCAGAAAAAGAACCATGCAACCGAAGCTACAAGGCTCACATAAGATTAGAGGTGCGGAGAAGAACTCGCTGGAGTCGCCCACAGACCAAATGGCTAGTAGGTGACCCAGAAGACGTGCCGCAGCCCCTGACCTAAGGGCTTTGAAGGTCAGAATCCACAGAGGTGAAGGAATGGAGCGAGTTCGTTAGCTATGGCTAGACACTCATCTTTTCTGTCCATTTTTGGACTTTTGTTGTGTATCCAAAACGCTTCCAATGTTTTGCGCGCAGGTGTTTGTTTCTCTTGCGCTAGAATTCGCACGGTCACCTCAAACTCTGCGTTATCGTGTACTCGCAACCTATGAGATCTCAGAGGAGTTAAAAGGTTTGACCTTTTGAGTCCATTGATGCGCTCTTCAACCCGCACGCATAGCGGTCGACCCGTTTCTCCCACATATTCCTCGCCTCATCTCCTGCACGAAACGAAGTAGATGGCCCCCGAGATCAAGCAGTCACCAACTCGCCCATATGGGAAGATGACGGACCCAGTGGTAGGGCAATATCGATCGTAAAGATGACTTCGGATAAGCCGCCGCTTAAGGTTAAGGGTGGTATTTCTACCAACCTCACCGTTTCACCCAGATCACCACGACGTAAGGAGGCCAGAATACACGCGCTTACTGCGTCATCTATGAATGGAAAATAGGAAGGGATTTTGTCGTCCTCCTCTATACCGTTGGGCCTGCGTCCGAAAGGAAAGCAGTACTCCTTCTGCCAAAACTAAGTCCTTAGCGTGAATTTTGCATGAATCCGAAATATAGAAAAGTTCTGTGCACCGTAGACTTTGTCTCACTAGACGAAAGCTATGATAACGACTTTTCCCGATTCTCTTTATAAATTTCAAGACGATGGCTGCGATTGTACCGGTTTGTTAAAATGAGACATAGAGAAACGAAAAAAAAATCTGTGCGCTTTCGGAAGCATTTTTTAGTCAGTCTACATTGCTATTTCCGTTTCCGAACATTTTATTTCAAATGCTTCGGTTTTGTGACCACAGCGTTTCATCGTGTAGCAAAAAGCTTGGACCGCGCCACCAAAAATGATTTTGGAAATTTTCACTGCTTACACCCCTTGTCGCGAAGTCAGCCGGATTTTTAATAGTATTAATGTAACAAAACGAAGGTTTAATATTTGATTTTCTCCAGGATTCATACAGTGCGCGAATTTTTTTAACTCGATTATTTACGAATGTACCTGCATTCTTTTTTGAATGAACTTGATGTAGGGCTATCTTGCTATCCGAGAAAACTCTTATCCTACTGATTATAAGATTATAAGTGCAAATAAAAAAAAGTCGAATATAAGTGCATGCGGCGTACGCATTTGCGAAGGCTGTGCTCTTTTGTTGCAGAACAGCTAGTTTGCGAGGAATTATCTTCTGGAATTTTTCGGTAATTTTGACGTTATCTTTCCATTGAGCGGAATCGGAATCCGAAAGCGGCTGATCCCATTCGTACTTTTCTAACCATAAGTGTTGAAAAAAAATACGAGCAGAGAGCAAAACTGGGATCAGAATTCCCATGAGATCAAATGTTGAGTGGATTGCTTTCAGAACACTACGTTTTGTTGGTAGACTACGTTTGATCGTATTACAAGAGAATCTTTAAAAGAATCCTATGCTACTCCTAATACTTTTAAACATGCAGTGTTATGTCTGTCTTTTTTCGAAATTTGCGCTCTTACAATTTCGTCATTGGTTACAAATTCACGCAAATTTATAGCCATATCCTTAAAAAGGGTTTTACTTTTTCGATATTTGTCTACAGCTTCATCAGTAGTATCTGGCAATAAAATCATGTTATCTACATATTAGGAAGAATCTCACCACATAGAGACGTTTTACTCTTTTGCTTAAGCTTTAGTTTATGGACATAGCTAGTAGTGAGAGACTAGCTTTCATCCCAAAGGTACTCTTGTAAATCGTAACATCCGTATATTTGACGACGAAGTAGGACAACTAGTGTCTTTTAGCCAAAGAAACCTTGTTGCGTCTCGTTGCGTCTCGTGTGGGTGTGTCATGTAAAAAGCTTTTTCGACGTCACCGGCGATTAAAAATTGTACATGCCGAATACGAAGAAGTATGCCCAGAAGGCTTGGTAAAGTAATAGATTCTTGATAAAGTACATCGTTTAATGATAATTGACCTATCCGCTTCGAACTAGCATCTATACGATTTGAACTTTCGTAGAATTACTACTAGGTTTCATTACCGCTCGGCGAGGAATGTAATAAATGGGACAACTACGTTTCGTATCATTAAGGATTTGTTCGACAATATTGCGTTGAAGTTGCTCTTGAATTATATTACAGTATAGGGGTATCGCAACCAAATTTCAGGTTTCGATTTCGAGGAATTCTAAAGTTGATGCAGCCCATAAAGCGCCATTTTATAATTAATCATTTTATAATTGTCGGCTAAATCCTTTCTATTAGGCTTCCATGAAAACTGTACATTAATTTCGCTGTTGCGTATTTAAACAGTATCGTAAAACTCCTTTAAGACCTTTTGATTTTCGTCGTCTTTTACAGTGTCGTTCGTTATACAAATTCCTTTCAAATCTCACATTAAGTATATATCTGGAGGGGTTCATCACAGGGTAAAACCGTAATTAATGAGTGATGATCGGCCTGACATTGTGTGAAGACCCTTTAAGTGGGATATACTTGAAAGCTCCTGCAGCTTCTTCCTTACATTTATCAAGTAATATAGTCAGCTTTTCGATATCACTGCATGGTTGTTTATAAATAAGTTCGGAGAAAATTTCCCGAAACTGCTTAAATCATGTGGGGTCACAAAAAAATATTCCGGTACACGAAGCTCTTTACGATTATAATGTGCCAGTACACTATGCCCAAAATTAGTTGACGCACTATTCGTGAATGGAGAAATTGAAGGAATTGGAAGCGCTCGCGCTTGAGTAGAAGTGGGTCCTTCCTCCCGTCGTTCAATATTGTCGAAGTGTTGCGAGTACGAAATGTGAATTTCTTTCATGTCTAACTCGGTGCTGCGCATTTCAAGATTTTGAATAAGCTCAGGTGTTTTCTAACGTTTGGTGGCCGTCCTTTTCTACAAAATCCACAAGTTGATGCCCGAAAGATTTAAACATGACAGAGTTATCGCGCTCCGAACAAGCCCGCGCGTGGAATTTGCGAGCTGTCGCGCCGCCCACTCGATTGGTAGGTTCGATCCTATTTACATTGTGCACAGCGCACTCCAAAGTCTTGCCGGGACCTAGTACGGCAACTCCTGAGTAGGGCGGCTGAGAATTTCTGTGAAACTACCCAAATGCTCACTCTACAGGCTGTCGCGCCGCCCACTCGATTGGTAGGTTCGATCCTATTTACATTGTGCACAGCGCACTCCAAAGCCTTGCCTGGACATAGTACGGCAATTCCTGAGTAGGGCGGCTTAGTCATAAAACTCCCTAAATGCACACTACAAACTGTCCCCTCGATTGATAGGTTCGATCCTATATGCATTGTGCACGGCGCATTCTCAGAGGATTCCTGGCATGACAAAACACTTTACGCCATGCTTGAGATGCCCCAAGAACATGCAAGTCCTGGAATATAAGCTTCTCCAATAGCAAAAAGTCTGCTCCAACCATCTTTGACCACCCACTGCGAAAGTGCGGCCGGCCTTCTCAATGGAGCGCAACTTTTCGATTTTGGCCATTTTTGATCTTTCATATGAGATTTAGATACCAAACGATAGAGCTCGTTCTCCTGAGCTCAATTATACTCTTGCTTTTTCAAACGTATTGAAATTTGGGCGAGTTATAGCAAAAAGACGCAAAAACCGCAAAAGTCCGGTTTTTTCGGCGTCTATTCAAAAGACGCGTCCGGTACTGTAGGTTGGAAACAGTCTATTAACATGCTAAAGGAGTGCCCGAAGCCGCTGTCCCGTAGCGAGAAAACAGCACCATACTTCTTCTATATGAGTTTATCTTTTACACATACAAACAGTATTCAATACAATACCGCCCGCGTCGCGCGGTCAAAAAGACGGTTTGCGACGGAGAAATCCGTCGCAGACCGTCGCATGCTCATAACTCCTTTAATTTTGAGTTGTTTCTGAAACAGTTAGTGCCATTCGATTCGCCTCCACGAGGTCTATAAAAACATGTATAAAACTTTACCAGGCCAACGCGTTTTCGCTGTGGGTGGTCTAAAAGAATAACTGCAGCATGCTTTTGCGATTGGAGCACCTTATTTTCTAGGAAGTGCAGTGTTTTCGGAGTATCACAAGCATGGCGTGCGTTGTCAGTGCTCTGCCATGCCTGGAATGTTGCGAGAGTGCGCCATGCAAAATGCATATAGGATCGAACCTATCAATCGAGGAGGCGGAAGCATGCCCACTGGGATTCTATCTTCACTTACTGGAAAATGTAAAGCCTTCAAGGGTCAGGGAATGCTCCACTTCAGATCGTTATTAGATCACCCAGAAAAACAGCGCCTACTATTCCCAATTTTAAATTTTATGTTTTATTTTTCTATTCAATGGAAAAGTAGGAGGTCTTTTTCTTTAAATATATTACAAAGGTGCTACAATTCGGTCAAATGAAGAAACCTGGTTGTCGTAAACGAAAGGTGGCGGACTTAATGGCAAATATTGGAATTGGTGTGTTGTTTTTTTTTGTTGAAAAGAGCTCTCCTCAGTTAATTAGAATACACGTCATTTTTCCATGAGGGAGAACGCTGGGTGATTCGATGGCGACCTGAAGTGGTACATTCACTGACCTTGGATGCTCTTTCAGAAACATTGGGATGACAATGTTTCTGAAAGAGCAAGCTTTATTTTAGAATATGTACATATGATTCTGACATCGAAGTAGTTCAGAATGCAGTATTCTTGCTTGGTTGATAAGAAATGAGGAGCTGCTGCAGTATTGAGACCACTGGTAAGGCTTATGAAAGCTAGAATTCACAGCGGCAATGAAAGGATTTCGCGAGCAACTATCACACCATGCAACGGCGCAGTGTCTCCTGTAGTCTCCTTTTATTCTGGTATTCTCAGGTTGGTCCTTTTTCATGAAGAGCGCCATATTCGGACGACGAAGCTGTCTAAACACCAGTGTACACATTTTTTTACCAGAATCCGTTTTGCAAGTCTCCTAGGAATGCCCTTGTGCAGAGTGCTGAAAAGACACGGCACTTTTATGCTCATAATTGGTGCTTGAAGCAACAAGAATGTTCTTAATAAAATCCTGCACAACAATCTATAACATAGTTCGCACACCTATTCGAAGATGCTTGTCTTTTCTCTTTCGATTGGCATAATGCAAAAAAACTTGGAAATTCATAATAACATGTTTAAAAAACGGGAGAGATCTATTTCCGAACCTAATATTTTATGATCTTGCTCACCTTATGAAATAGGCGAGCGATAGCGCAGTCGGAGAAGACGCCAGCTGTTGCGTGCACACAATATCAGGTTCGAAGTTTCGCTTCCCGCCCGGCTCGGTCAAGCCCTCGATCCCTCCGAGGGCCGCGAGTTGATATTAGACTCGTATGACTTGACAATCGGACCAAATACACATTCAAATTGCCACCAAGTCATCTCTTAGAAGTTGGAATGAAGCGCCCATCCCAGAATAAATGGAGCCCTTTTTAATCCTTCACTCCTAAACGCTAAAAACCGTGTTCTTTTGTAAGCTGCTGTTCCTGGAACTCATTCAGAGCAGTCGACCCGAACAGCCTATTCTCTCCGAATGATGTGATGTGCTTGACTCCCAACAAAATCTGTGTCCCTGCTGCTCCACCTGTTTAGGAGAAGACCAGTTCGTGGCCGAGGAAAACTCTTCTTTACCTATCAGGGTGTAGATAGGGGTCAGAGACAAGGGGTGGGTTTCACAAGAGTAGTCGATTCCGTTTCCAGTTCAGTTCATTTGTGGTCCCAACTCTGAATGACAGCCTCTCTGGCCACAACGTTGTGCATTTTCGATCAGTAGTGCTCGTTTTTTTGGGTACCCGCTTCGAAAAAAGTTGTGGTGTGCAGATATTCGGTTTGATGCTTTGAAGGTGGCGTGGGACAGCGATACGCTCAATTTACCTCAGAACTGTGACTGGCACTTAGCCCGTACACAAACAACTCGGTCTCAAAGTTGAAGCTTTGGAAAAGTACGCGCGATTCCTTCCCCTCCTCGTATGTAATAAAAGTTTCGTTTTCTTCCACTTCCATGAGCTTCTTAATATTCTGTGAAAGCTTTATTGTCTGCAATGCATTTTTTTGGAACACCCTACATGCCGAATTCTGAGAGCGTTATTCGGCTGAATGACCATACGATCACTGGTGTTTGGATAGCGTTTGTATCCGAAAACAGTGCTCTTCAGAACTAAAAAACTGCCTGCCCTACAGTGGCTGAATAAAGGGAGGCAAACAGTGCTTGTCTTCATTCTGGTGGACTGACAAGCCATTCGTGTAAGTCTTGATTTACCATTTCAGTTCCTTATACGATAGTGCTTAATCGAGATTAGAGATAGGTAGATGACTTCATAAATGTCTTGCTGCTCGAGGTTGTTAGGTGGAACTATTCATTGGCCTGACGTTTCGACCGTCTCGTCGTCTTCAGAGATTTCAAGACGAGAGGGCATAGAGTTTATCTTGCTACTCCTTGTGGTGGCTTGATTGTAGCCGGAGCAAAGACTGCAAACCTTTATCCGACTATCGGTTGGGCTATTTGCCTTCGCCAGAGCCTGAAAAATCAAAGACCTAAGTGATGGAACCACCCGAAATGCATTTGCAGGCTATAAGGCAGCATTAAGAATTTCGGTGGGGCCCGTATTACCTGTATCACCTGTCGTCCCGTTAATCATCGAATTGCTCGAGCGGGTGCCAGCAGCGTCTCTATTCGTCCCTGTCGCGTGCCAGAGTGGTCCAATGGATCCTCCTCGCTCGAGGGACACGAAGAGCGTCATGTCGGTCGTTCAGGGCTTTAACGAAGAAGTCCGACCAACGCGTTGATGGGCGTCCTTGTGTTGTTTTGACACCCCGCGGAATCCAGTCGGTGACGGCTCTCGTCCTGCGGGTGTCTGCGAAGCGCATTACGTTGCCGGCCCACCTAATTTTTGACAACTTGGCCCACGCGACAGCGACTCTGATCTTCGAACGTCGGCGAAGCTCGGAACTCCGGAGCCCTTCTGTCACTTGCGTGAGTCGTGTCACTCCGAGCATCGTCCTCTCGATTCCACGCTGCGTGACGCTGATCGCGTGTTCATCCCGATTTCGTATAGCTCAGGTCTCTGAGCGTATGTTAGGGCAGGAAGAACAGTGGAGTCGAATAGGTGGGCACGGAGTCGGACGTTCTTCGTCTTCTTCGCGACTTCTTCGACGCTCTTGAAAGCTCCCCAAGCCGCTCTTTTCCTCCTGCTCAGCTCTGGTGCTAGGTCGTTGGCCGTGTTGACTTCGCGACCCAGATACACATAGCTGGAGCATTCGGAGATGTTCGTTCCGTTGAGCGAGAATGGGGCATCAGAAACCCATCCGTTCCTCATGAACACCGCCTTCGTAAGATTCAGCTGCAGTCCAACGTTCCCACATACACGATCGAAGTCGGCCAGCATTCGCTCCGCCTGGCTGATGCTCGGTGTTATGAGCACGATGTCGTGAGCGAAGCGAAGATGATGTTATTGCCGGCCGTCGACCTTCATTCCCATGTCTTCCCATTCTAGTTCGCGCATGACGTTTTCGAGGGTGGCGCTGAAGAGCTTCGGGGAGATGGTATCCCCCTGCCGAACCCCTCTCCTTACGTCGATGACGACGTCGTTGTAGAATGGTGAGATCTTGGTCGTGAATCCACTGTACAGCTCTCGAAGGACTCTGATGTACTGAGTAGGAACGCCCTTAGTGAGCAGGGCTTCGATGACCGCTTCAGTTTCGACAGAGTCGAATGCCTTCTTCAGGTCAATGAACGCAAGGCAAAGCGGCAGCTTGTACTCTCGCGACACTTCGAAGAGCTTCGTAATGGTGTGTATGTGGTCGATCGTGCTGAATCCTCTCCGGAAACCTGCTTGTTCGCATGGCTGTCCTTCGTCCAGCGTTCTGCTTATCCTATTCAGGATGACTCGAGTGAACAGCTTGTAGACTATGGACAGCAGGCAGATCGGGCGATAGTTGCCAATGTCGTGCACGTCTCCCTTCTTGTACAGCAAGACGGTGCTGCTGGTCTTCCACTGAGATGGAACCGTGCACTCCGACAGGTAACGTGTGAAGAGCCGCGCCAGGGTGTTGATGAGCGCTGGCGGGAGGTTCTTCAGGTGTTCGGGTCTGATCCTGTCGGGACCGGGTGCTGTACACTTCTTCACCGACGAGATGGCGTGTCGGATCTCGGAAGGGAGAACAGAGGGGACGACGTATCCATCCTGCGGAAGATGGCATGGGGGCAGGTGGACGTGGCTATCGAAGAGATCGGAGTAGAAGTCGTGGATGACCTTCTCCATGGTCCTTCTGGAAGAGGTGACGGTTCCGTCGGGACGTCGGAGAGCGGGCCCGTAGACGCAATAAATGGTTATCTAATGACACAGAAAGGACTTGATGGCGGGCTACCTCCTCGTGCAACGAGCAGTGGGTAGTTTGAAGCCAGACGAGGGCCTTCCCGACTTTGATAATGACTTGAAGAATGATAATGATTTGAAGACGTTGGAGTCAGAGTCTGCAAAGGTCGAGGAACGGAGATGAACCGCTGGTACACGAAAGCTCACACCTGTGCCATCTGGATACTTTCCGTCGACAGCGGTGTTGTTATACGTGAAGGATTCGCGGTTGGACTGTTGTTCAAGAGCCGAACAATTAGCTGAAAATAGCAGTGATTCCGGTGACCAATTACTGCTGTCTTTCGCACATCGCCTTTAAGATGGCAGGGTGCTCGAAATATCGGTGCTCTTCTAGAGCCGTAACAGGAATGTCAGTGCTTGTACTCGGAAAATGGATAGTGCAGGCCATCATTTCAGGGCAAATTTTCTACGGATCACTATGATTGTCTATGCTAAATAGTGGAGTAGACGCTGACGGTACGCCAGGGTATTTGGAGTGGCGTGGCATCCTGGAAAGTTCATCCAGAGCACGCACTGCTCCTTTTAGTTTCCCATTCTCTGAAGCTTCTACATTTATCCCTTTACAAACTGAATCACTTACCTGCACAGTGGCCGAGTTATCCAAGCCAATCATTTACACACGACAGCTTTTGTGTCCTGAACTGGCATTATAAAAGCTGGCGAGACCTCAGAAAAACTGCGAAAAATGTTGAATCTTACCCAACAAGGCGACTAATACTGCAAGATAGTGTCACAGTAGTGCCAGAAGGATACTTTCCGTTCTTAAGATTCTGTCTATAAGAGAGGGAACCACCATCCGGCACGCTCAGCACAGAGCGTTTACCTGAATACTTAGTGAAATGATTTGGACAAGCTAGAGCACCACTTCACTCAGTCACTTGAAAACGAGCTGCTCTTGGAGAGTACTTTTTGGTAGAGCTTGTTAATAATCTCCTACCATTATGACACCATGAGATATGCAACGATAGTTGCGTAAAATGGCCCGAAAATTCGAATTATCATGATTCTTCTGTCAAAACCTTGATTGGTTGTGATAGGCTGAAGAAGCTCTGCCGCTAAATAACAGGTGCACGATATCTTAGCACCTTAAGCGATCTCATTCTATTTGGATTCCACTTTCCGGTCTCTTAATGAGCCATTACGTTAATTCTTGTCTTCAATGATCAAGGTTTTTCTGAAAGAGAAGTGAAATCGCAGTATAAAGCTATGCGTTCACGTATTGAAACGAAGCATTTGTTAGTCGCCGACGGTACTTAAACGAAATCTAATGCACAGAACTATAGTACAATAAAGCTCAAATTCTTTGAAAAAAGACGCTTTGTGACGATTTGAGTCGTCGCTTAGCGTCGCATTTCTAAAGCTTGCTTCAGAATTGTATGTAGGAAATCTAGCTAGCACCAAACGACTCCCTCTTCAAGTAGCATATGACACAGTTTCGTATCGAGGGCAGGTCGCTCGAGGCCGCGGCAGATGGACGATGACGTCATCGAAAAGCGACGTTTTCGAAGTGGGCCATGCTTGGTATCGTTCGATAGAGCTTTTCAGAAATTGGTGAATTGAATAGCGAGGAGAACATCGACCGCTGTTGTGCTAAATTGCACGCGCGGGCGTGTTCTGAGCGCAATAACTCTGTCATTTGTGAACCTTTCCGGTTGCAGCTTGTTTTGCGGCCAGCAAAATGTTCTAGTAGAGCTCTAAAGCGCAGCGATGTAGCTTATGATTGGAGAAAGTTAAAGCGGTGCGAAAGTGCAGGTTAGCCTTGCGTGGCACGATTTTTTCCAAATTCAGTCGACCCCTGCGGGAAGACGCAGAGAGCTAATAGCCTACAAATGCATAGGCGAGCAGAACACTTAAGGTTCTTTGCGACGGCATGCTCGCGACTCCTTAGCTGATTAAACTGCCTTAGCACCAGCTGCCATTTTAGGGCGGCGGAGTTTTAGTGTTGGAGTTTCCTGCGCCATTATTCGCCCAGGTTTGAGTGTTCGACACTCGCAGTTTTAATGTTCTGTTCGACATGGAAAGCGCTATCGAAAGGTTCCAATTTCGACCGATTTTGGAAATATCGATTTTTTGACAATTTCCCATCGAGGACGGGCGCTCCAGGCCGAGCCTGCGCAGACGATGACGTCATCGAAAGTCATCGAAAGAAAGATCATTTCGATATTGGCCAAACTTTCTCGTCCAAAATCATCTAGGGACTATTTTGGGCGCTAGTTAAGAACCGGACGTCCGTTTTTGAAAATTCCGCCGATTTCGGTAGGTTTTGGATATTTTTCAGGATAATTGGAGGTGGTCCGGTCAGGATCACCGATTTTGCTCAAACTTCGTATAGGGGCGGGGACTCATTCGGGGTGCCGAACACGATGCCGAAGTTCATTCGGATGCGCACCGCAGGAGCCCGCCCATACCGATAACTGAAGGTGATCGGTGGTCCTGACGCGACCACCCTTGTGGTGTCCTGCTCCTTTATTGGAGACTTTGCCCTAGGTGGGCTAGGCGGTGGTTCAGCGGTCTTTAATAACTATTTATTAAGTGAGCTGCCTGGTCCTAACATATGGGGCCAAGATGGCGAGGAGTCGCGTTCTTTGTGCGAGACACTGTGAGCAGTTGGGGTATCAACCTTCATTATGCCACTGATGCAATGGGATTGATTGCGCAACAGATGACTGCTACTATTGCGAGCCAGTGGATATTAATGCCACCAGTTCGCCTCCTACATTGATGCTGTTCTTCCGAAGAGCGCGTATTCAGAGCAGCAGTGAAATTTTGACTGCTTTCCTCCGCGTTATCGAGGTCTTCTTCGAAAGCCTTTATCACTTCGTAGGCCTTGTTTTTGCTTTGCTTTGGCAATGAGACCCTTTGGCTTGATTGAATCACATTTGTACTATTTCCTAGTGATGAAAAGGTTTTCTCCGTAGTTATGTCCTCTTCTTGTTCTGCGGCCGAACTTCGTATTTCCAGTGGAAATATCTTATTCATAAGATGCTGTAGAACTTTGCGATTTGGCGTGAGAACTTTCGCTGTTCTTATAAGTCCATCTGCACTCATAACTATTAGGTTGGAAAAAAAGTCTTTTCATTTTTTTCAAAGATTTATTACTTCACACCTACAAAGTCAAATCAATTGAAATAATCTCCATTTTGTTCCACTACACTCTTCCAAAGACTGGGACTTTCTAATTCCTCTCGCATAGAAGACTGCAGTTCTGGAGTCGAACCATTGCTGAATCCAATTTTTGAGGTCGTCATCCGTTTCAAAATATTTCTCTCCAATTTCTTGCTTGAGAGCACGGAAAAGATGGTAGTCGGTAGGAGCGAGGTCAGGGCTATACGGTGGATGTGGCACTACCTCCCAGCCCAGCTCCTCTATTGTTTCTCTTGTGAGTCTTGCAACATGTGGCTTTGCATTGTCATGCAGGATCATCACCTTTGACTTCTCCGGCCTCTTTTCTTGGAGAGCTGCGGCGACTTTGTGGAGTTGGCCACTGTATGTGGCAGCAGTAAGTGTCTCTCCACTTCTGAGAGTTTCCCAGTAAATCACTCCTCTGATGTCCCACCAAACACTCAAGAGAATCTTCTTTTCGTGAACATTGGGCTTGAGATCAGACCTAGGGCTCTCTCCCTTTTGTACCCATTGCCTTTTCCTCGGAAGTTGGCACACAGAACCCAGGACTCTTCGCCTGTCACAATCCGCGGAAGAAACGATTTTCTTCCTTATCTGGACAGAAGAGAAGCAGCGATGGAGAGCCGTCGACCGTTCTGAGTGTCTGACAGGGCATGAGGAATCCAAGCTCCAAATTTCCATGAAAGCCAAGATTCTTCAGATGGATTCCTACTATCCTATGAGACACTTCGAGCTTCTCTGCCAGCTGACGTGTCGTCCGCCAACTATCGGTACGAAGAAGATGGTGTAGTTCACTGTCGTCCAATCCAGTTGGCCTTCCTGTCCATGCTTTGCCCTCAGTGAATAATCTCCCTTTAAAGACTTTCCGAACCATTCATAACAGGTGCGATAAGTAATAGATCCCAAGCCATATACATCGTTAATTTGGTCGGCTGTCTGACGTGCTGTAGATCCTTTAATGAATTCATGAAGGATGACGTGTCGAAAATGGCCATGAGGTAGATCTGGCATTGAGTCCGGAAGATTGGATGGATAACGAAATACAAGAATTGTCTTGACCTGCGTCCGCGTGCGAACGGTAGACAAGTGTGATAGGATTACGAAATCAGCAATCAATATTGGCTAGCGCGTTTACAAGGAGCGCGGGAAAAAATTTCGAAGTGTGAAGGGACTTTTTTCCAACCTAATACATCCACAATTTTTCCTTAAACCCACTATCCTCGTGGCAGGAATTCTTGCTCAATTAGCAGAATTTCTCCCACTTTTGGAAATTTGTTACTTTTATGGCGCGGCTGCTTTAGTAGAGCCTTTTGGCTATCCCGCAACGCTGTCAAATATTCTGTGTTCCATCGCTCCTAGAATTTCGTCGCAATTACACCTTCTTTTTACAGCCATTTTGTAAATATGCGCATGTTGATATTGCTAAGTTGCTAGCATCACAGAATAGCCATAGAGTTGCCCTCACGGTACCGCCGCGGGGCTGTCCCTCTTCCATGCTAGACTCTGATGTGTGAAATCCTGCGCGCGGCGCGGTCACCTCTGATGTGCGAAATACCCCGTGGCAATCTAACGCGTGCATCCCTGACCGACTGACACGCTACTTCCCACCTCTGTGCTAAATTATAAGGCACTCTGTCCTTCCAACAATATCTGCGCTGTAGATATCTCTCATCAATGATTTCAAGTTGATCATCAATGGAGCTACGATTCCCCTAGGATCGTAGACGGAATTGATTTGGCTCTCTATGTCCCGCTTCGTAAGATCAACTTTTGATGGTATACGTACTTCCACAGTAAATTCGTCGTTTTCGACATTGTATGGAACACCCAATATATTTATCGGCCCAGGTGGAGCGCGATCATCTTCTGCGATAGCACTGTTTACCTGTTTGGAATTCGATAAATTCATACAAATGTTTGAAAACAACGTTTTCGATTCCTTGTACTTTTCCAAGGCTTGCTCCTCACTGTCGGCTTTCAGTAAGATATTATCTACATATATGTTTCTTGCCATCTCCCTTGACAGGGGAGTATCCACTGTGTTTAGGTAATGCGATATCACCATGTTCAATATATTCGGAGATGCCGTGATGCCAAATGGCAGACGGTTGAAACGATAAATGACCACATTGTCTTTTGTCGGCGGGCGCTGTATATCTTTCACCCAGAGAAAGCGGCAAAGGTCTTTGTGAGTGTCTATCAGCCTGATCTGTGTAAATGCGGCTTCGATGTCGCACAATAAAATAAATTTACTCAGGCGGCAAGATACAAGGTTATCTTGAACTTTGTTCACGAAGGATTCACGTGCATCACATCATTCAACGACAGGTTGCCTCTCTGTTTTGAAGAGGCATCGAATACTATTCTTAGCGGCTTTTGCTTGGATGGTTTCCAAACCCCTGAATGAGGCATGTAATAAGTGCCAGCTGCTCCTTCAATTAGGACATCAACTTTTTTAATAATTTCCCTGCTAGCATATTCTTGCATGATTTTGTCATACCATTTCCTTTGAGCTGCATTGTTTTGCAGATTTCTGCACAATGATTCCAATCAGCGGCATGCCATTCCATAATTATCAAACAATTCTGTTACGTTATCCTTTAGAGGAAAGGGAGCAGTGGCTACTCCGCCTTGAAACGATATATTTTTAGCAATTTTTTTAGTAATTGTTGAAGTATTCAAAGGTTTTCTCGCTGTAGGAAGCTTCCTCTGCGGTAATTCCAAGACCGTCAAGTTCGAAGATCTTTTCGAGCAGTTCCGTTTCTGATTTCTGCTCTACAAGGGCGAGACCGTGTAGTATTTCTGAGCTCGGACATTCCTGCGGTAAGGAGCCGCGACCGTGTAATGTTGGGCCGAATACTGTACGAGCTACGTAAAGGCCGGACGGCAGCCGAGATCTGTTGCTGCTTAAAATGAGGTCATAGTAATAATCTAGACCGACCAATATGTGAGGGATATTGATTTCCCCTCAGATTCCTGGGTTACACAAGCAGATATCATTATCTTGCAAGAACTCCACATCTTCGATAGATAGCCGAGTTGAAGGGAATCCATTGGTGATAACTGGCTTTGTTTGTACATTTAGCACTAGTTCTTTCTTGAACGCGGTGCTTATTTTCAATGAGACAAATGTTGTCATGAAACTTTTGGTATGGCCACCGATTGTGGAGATTTCGTTTCGGAAGGTCTATGTCGTCTGCCATATTTTCCTTTATAATTGTTCTTTGTGCTCCAGTATCAAAGAAAAATAACATTTTCTCGTAGCAGCTTGTTTTGCAGTTCCAGACTTTTCCTTCTGCTGTCATGAGAATCACTTGATCCTTTTGTTTACCCTCATTTTGGGTGTTTTCTGTGGTATCGCTTCGATTCGCTTTCATAGAATGCATATTTGTATTATCTTCCATTCTATGAGCGTCGTTTGGTTCTATTCTACGAGCGTCGTTTGGATGGCGCCATTGACTTGGACCGCTTCGACGCGCGTCTCCGGGCGCCCTCGGTGGCATCCCTCTATTAGCATTTAGTGCTTGGTTACTGTAACGAGGTGTACGGGAACCATTTTGATTGGATCCTTTTTCGGTACCATTGCTATTAGCGAAGCACAGACTTCCGTGGTGCATCCGCTGGCACAGTGGGCAATTTTGTTTTCCGCACGGATTACTTGTGTGGTTGTCGACGAAGCACTTCCAACATCTGTTGGAGTCTACTACGATCTTCACTTCACCTTCCGATCGGTTATCGATCAGCAATTAAGCGAGGAATGGTCCTGGCTACAGAAAATGCAACCCGATCCTCGTCTCGGCTGATCACGCCGTTCAGAAAACTGAGAATGTTTAGAATGTTCCATGTTCGACTGTCGTTGAATCTTGGCATGCTGTTCCTTATTTCTCATCAGTGGTTGCCGTTCCTCAACGAAGAAGTTCGTCTCTCTCAGAGCACCTTCCAAACCAGGTGGTATCGGAAGCCCAGTAACAAGAACATCATCGTGCACCCCCGTTCAGCGCATCCACGCTATACTAAAACGGCTACTGTTCGGAGCATGTTTCGTACTGCTGTCTTGGTATCTTCCAACGACGAGCTGAAGTCCTCGTCAATGGCATTGGCAGCCCACATTGCGTTATGAGATGGATATGTGGCCGAAAACATGCCTAGAAGAGGTAGTCGACCACCAGCAGCATCAACACACTCTGATCAAGAAGAGCGTAACAAAGTCCCCTTCTCGGTGCCCTTTATCACGGATGCACTAAGCACTCAAGTACGGGACTGTGTTCGCAGGGCGGAATTAGATGACCTTGTAAGGGTTATTGACATTCCCCCGGCTAACCTCAAGGCTCGACTTGTTAGGAACCGTCTCTATGATAACACCTGCACAACGCCGTCCTGCATTGTCTGCCCGTACGGTAAGGAAGGTGATTGCAGAGTGTTTGGTACGGTGTATCTCATTACCTGCATCTAATGCAGGGAAGAATACATCGGCGAGACGGGCAGACCTCTTTGGATCAGGGTGAAAGAGCACGCTGATGGGTTGAATAAGTGCAAGGTCTCTACTCCATTGGGGGAGCACAGACTCCGAATCCATAATGGCACGACGATTGGGGTGGAGGTGACGATCTTAGCACGCGAATCCGATATTGCAGCGCGGAAGACCCTGGAGGCGTTGTGGATAGCGTTCAAGAACCCTACAATCAACAGAAAAGAGGAGCGGGTGGCCGTTATTCAGGAGCTGGCTCCATTTGCCGACCTCTGTGGGCTTCACCCAGGAGGGCGCCAACCAGAAAGTCGCTGAGGATGGGACCCGAAGGAAGAGTCTCATTCATCCACGTCTTTCTCCATCCGAGGGTGACTTAGCAGTCTCTCTGCTGTCTTATAAGGTCAGTCGGGTTGCCTCACTCCCCTTTTCGTCTCATTCCATCACTTGTTCCTGGAGCTCCTGTAACTTGAAATCATCCTTGGGCGGGTAATTTTTCCAACTCCTTTTGTCTTCTCCAGGCTTTGAAGAAGGCGGTTACGCCGAAACGTAAGCCGAACAAAGGAGTATACCAATCTTGGCTCAACAGCTTTACATAAGATTCTACAGCACAAATGATGATGTTTATTTTGGAAGCCGTCCATTCTTGGACGATTTTTTAGGCGAGCTTCTATGAATCGCTTTGCGCTGATTTCCTTTTCAATTTGATCCACTACGTCCTCAACACGGACTTCTTCCTTTTCTTGAATGGAAATTAGGACGCTTTTCACGATTTCGTACCTACATTTTTCGAGTATCTTCTCTGTCCACATTGCGTCCTGCATATTGGGTATATCTTGACCCGCAAAGACAATGTGGTTAATTAACATTCGCACTTTGTCCAAAATATTAGTACAGCTTTCTGCGTTGTCTTTCGCCATCGGTAAATCGATCAATTTTTGAACAATTTTTGCCCGATTTGTTGGTTTATTACCATACGTCTTTTTTAGTGTCTCAATCATCCACTTGTAGTTTTGTGGGATGAGTTGTATACCTTTAATGATATTTTCAGCTCGTCCTCTTAAGCTATCTTTTAGCAAGAGCATCTTTTCCACCGTACTCAGCACTTTGCTTTGGTGTACTAACGTTTCGCAAATAGCCCAGAATTCAGTGAACTCCTCCTCGTCCCTGTAGAACCTCGGGAGTTTGAGTTGGCTGGGTCTTAGTGTGCGGCAGGTCTGCTCTTCTGCAGCAAATTCACCGCTGCTGACAGAGTTGTCTTCTGACAGCCAAATTTTGTCGCTAGGATTAATAAACTCATCCTCTGCTGGTTTAGCGACCGCATTTTCCTTTGGGAGTGGCACACCCAGTTTTCTGGCCAACCTTTTACTTTGGCATCTGGCCTCGTTTGCTCTCGATGTGAGAATTAATATCATTTCATCCGCTTCAGCAATTTTTTCCGCGAACTGAGTGCTTTCTCTTCAACTTCACTCGTGAGATCCTTTTTGTTGCCTTTAATTTTGGCTTCGTCGAACTCACACTGCAGTTGATCGACGAATTTCTGTAGAGAGTTTCGGCTCATTTCTACAGTAGTGACGCTGCTGCTGATTAAATCAGCGGCTAATAAAAACTCCTCGAGCTTTTCTTCATCTGTACCGGTAGGTTTTACTTCCTCCGTATATGATGTAAACTTCTCCAAATTGTCTGAAGAGTTTGCGCGCTTAGCGCTATGGGTTTCTTAAGAAACATGAGCGACATTTTTATTGTCTCACAGTCAGCTTGCTGTGGGCAGCTATGGGTGGGCTGCACTTTAACGGCTTTGTTTGTCCGATGCACCAAATTTGTGGTGTCCTGCTCCTTTATTGGAGACTTTGCCCTAGGTTGGCTATACGGTGGTTCAGTGGTCTTTAATAACTATTTATTAAGTGAGCTGCCACTCCGGACCGCTCTGATAGACGACCCTGCCCATGGACCAGCTCTCCGCCTAGCTGGTCCTAACATATGGGGCCCAGATGGCGAGGAGTCGCGCTCTTTGTGCAAGACAACCTAAAACGAGAAGTAACCTACTGAAATCGGCGGAATTTTCAAAAAACGGACGTCGGATTCGTAATCAGCTTCCCAAATAACCGCCTAGATGATTTTGGACTAAGTTTGCACGAGGAAATTTGGCCAATTTCGAAAATATCGGTTTTCGATGACGTCATCGTCCGCGCCGGCTTGGCCAGTGGCGCCCACGTCCTCGATGGGGAATTGTCCAAAAATCGATTTGATTGAAATTGGTCGAGATTGACACCATTCGATAGAGCTTTTCATGCTGAACAAAATGTTGTTATTGCTAGTGTCGAAAACCCAAATGTGGGCGAGTAAAAGAGCAGGAAACTTCAACCGCAAAGTCTGCCGCCCTAAAATTGCAGATGGGGCTAAGGCAGTTTAGGCAGCTGGGGAGTTGCGAGTTAAAGCACCTTAGGTGATCTGCTCGCCTACGCATTAGTATGCCCTTGGCTCGCCGTGTCTTCGTGCAGTGGTCGACCGAAATCGGAAAAAATTGGGTCGCACAAGCCTCACCTGCATTTTCGGAGCGCTGTAATTTAGTCCATTCATGAGCTACACCGTTCTGCTTTAGAACACATCAAGAACCTTGTACTGTCTACAAAGTCCTCAAGTTGTAGCCGAAACGATTTGATCTTAATAGAGTTATTGAAATTAACGCGGTGCTCTGGTAAAGATTTATATATGCTTGTATAGATCTTGAGGAGAAAAATCGAACGGCGCCAGCAGTTTCTTAAACCCTAAAATTAAAATAGTTATGAGCATGCGACGGTTTGCGACGGATTTTTCCGTCGCAAACCTTCTTTTTGACCGCGCGACGCGAGCGGTACTGTAAAAACCAGTTTTTTTTACTGTAAGAAGGCCTAAAGAAAAAAGGAGGAAGATAGGGGTTGTTCTATTTTCTTGGTTCGGCGGCAAAGCCCGCCAACCAGATGGGATGGGATTGTTCTATTCTCGGGGTTTGCCCTCAACCAGACGTTTGGCGGCCACTAGATATGCCGCATAAATAACCAGCAAAATATTGTTTCTCGCGCTCTTAATCGCCCAGATTTGAATGTTCTACAATGGCAATGGTACCGTTCTGTTCAGCATGAAAAGCGCTGTCGAACGATATAACTTTTGACCGATTATGGAAAAATCGATTTTTTGAAAGTTTCGCATTGAGGAAGAGGCCGCTCGAAGCCGCGGCATCGCGAAAATGCAGGTTATCCTTGTGCGACACGATTTTTTTCCAATTTCAGTCGACCCCTGCGGAAAGACGCAGAGAGCTAATTCACAAATGCGCAGGCAAGCAGAATGCTTAAGGTTTTTTGCGACGACGTGCTCTCAACTCTCTAGCTGACTAAACTGCCTTAACACCAGCTGCCACACAAAGCTTGGGTTTACGTAGCTTGATTTTCGTTCTTTATGACGTTTCCTCAGGATAGGAGAACATTGTTTCCATAGGGAAGCTCAATAATCGATTCGATGAACGCTTCAAAAAAATTCATAAGGAAAGCGCTTAAGTCGTGATCCCAAACTAATACTCAAAATTTTATATAACACAATTTCTGAGCACAATTTCAGATGCAAACGTCGCTCCTTCAGGTGGAAGAATGTTCCGTGGCCATGACGTCCTGAAAAAATTTGTCATCTTCAGTGCCGAAGCCACACCTGAAAAGAAGAATCCATTAAAGAGTTCAAAATGCATAAGAGACCTTAAAAAATCAAGAAATACAAGAAATAGAACAGTGGAAGAGAAGGAGGTAGTCGTACGAATTCCGCTTCGGGGGGTCGTAAATTTCCAGCAAAAATCGAACCCCACGCTTGACCCTGGTCGGAGGTGAAGTCAGCATGCAGATGAGCACTATCTCTTCGATCTGGATGTGTTATTCGTGGATATTGTTGGAAGTGTCCGAATGGGGATCTAAGAAATCGATTCAGGAGCAAGAGCTTGGCTGAAATACCGTCCAACTACGTGGTCATTACAAAGGATGTTGGGAACGCACGAGTGATCCGGCAGCGCTTGTCAGTGAGTGAAGGTTCATTCATCAGGCTAGAGGAGGAGGAGGACGTGTCGAAGATGTCGTTGTAGACAAGGAGATCCGAGGGGTTCGGTGCACTGCTGAGCAAAGCGCTTCTCACATTAACCAAAAAATCGGTGTGCGTAAGCTGCCATCGAGGTGCATGAATTCACAGATCCCGTTATACAAGTTCGACGGTCATGATTCCATGTGCTGAAGACGATGAAGAGATAAGAATTCCCAGCAACATTTTCAGACTCTTACCATAAGACATCTAACGCCGTGCTTCATCTTTTATCTTCCATGCATCATGCCGAACTTCTTTAGAAAATGTGCTTCATTGTTTTCCTCCAAACGATACAATCAGATTACGTTTTTCTCGTTTGCTTGTCTGAGAACAGAAGCAATCCAGCGCTCTCGAAGTCTTCGAACAGGCGTTCTTTCCTTACAAGGAAAACTGCACCGTAGGATGTGTCAAGAGTAAGCGATGCCTCGCTAAGGTTAGATATAACATAACTATGTGAGTTCCTAGGAGGAAAATCAGCTGCCAGGGCCTTCCAATCAATGATGCGACTTCCACTCCGCGCAGACAAAAGCATGTACACCTCTGTTTATACAGCCAATACCTGTGCACAGTTAAGAGAACAGTTTCACAGAGCTATCAGAATAAAAGCAGTGCGATAACGAGCAATTGCGTGTATCTCTGTGTTCACTAAACTTCCTCCCTTCAAATTTTCTTCCAACAGCAGATTTCTTCCTTCCTATAGAGTGAAACTAGTAGAAAATTTTGTGATCCAGTATTAGAAATGGCTACTTTTGCGTTTTCGGGCAGATATTTTATAGCATTAAAAACTGAGTTGATGGTAGCGACAACTCTGCTCTGAAAAATAACACTAATGGCGCGTCCTAAACACGAATTTTGTTTAGAATGCTGCAGTTCAAGCAGCGCTGACCGTTCTCTTCTAGTTGTATTCTCTGTGGCAGTAACAGCTGGTCACACAAACAAGAGCAACATGTTCCCAAAACTTACATTGACATCTTATTATAAAATTCGCCTAATCCGTGGGGCACGTTGTCAGTCACGGGGAGTGGGGGAGGGAACTGAAGCCAAGACATGCCTGCGAAGTGCGACGTATGCCAGCCGGGCTTTCTTTGGGTTTAACCATGAGAGATTGCTGACGAACTCTATCTCTGGCGGCGGATCGCCCAAGTTTACGATATATTCAGCGGACAACGCGTCAGGGTATGAATGGAGATCAAGTGCAGAGCATAGGGACTTAGAAGGCGCGCAGAGGACGTTGTTTAACGTCCTCTGCGCGCCAGAAGACGTGCTGCAGACGTCCAACTTGCATAGTGATTCCGAGTAAGGGGATCAGTAGGAAGGCCCACAGTGAAGAAGAGATCAGCAAAAAAGAACCGATAGAGGGTGGGGGGGGGGGGGAGAAGGGAACCAGTATTTTCCCTCGGTGTCGTCCAATATGTGTCCGGTTTCAAACGGCGGGTCACAGAAGTCGTGGCACGTGTGTTGGGGTGCAGAAGGAATGCCATAAAAGTCGTGGCAACGTGATGACACATGAGTCGCGAGTCAGTGTCACATGTACGTGCTCGACTCTCACTCTGTTTCTTTGCCAGCACCTAGGTAAGGATTCACCACCGGGAAGTGGGAGGGGGAAGGAAGGAGAGAGAGGTAGGGGAATGACTATGGGATTCAGAGGAGTGTCAATGACGTCGGACAGTAAACGATGTCGACCTGTTTTCGAATACCGATTAATTTAAATTATAGTTCTCCAGATTATGCACTTTAGGTTGGGATTCTCATGATCTGTTTCACGAAAGGATTGGATTGGATTCATAGAAGTAGTGAAGATTTTGCTTACCATACCCCGCCAAAGATCTATAGTAAAGTCAGTTTTTTATGTAATAAAATTAAGAATGCCTAATGAAGAAAGAAGGAAGATTGAGGTTGTTTTGTTCTCGAGGTTTGGGGGCTGAACGTCTAGTGTCTCCATAAACGGGTATCCTAGTAGCTTGGCTGGTCATCGCAGGCCGTTGTATAGGCTTAGTATAGGTTTAGGCGGCATAGGCTTTAAGTTGCACTACGTTCTCCCGTTGAGGTAGAACGCGTGCCGCATCGCAATGCAAGTGGTTACCGGCGTCCTTTATCCTTCATCTTGTAAAGGTGTGCTTTTTCAGGCAATGATGCTCCCCATTTTGATCGCCTTATTTCTACAGTTAGTAACTGCCGGGACTGTCGGGAAAAGTAAGTTTAGCATTTTTGCATATCTACGTATACAAAAATATATAAATACTTGCACATTTTTACATTATTTATTCATTTAAAGCCCACGAGAGTGCACTCACATCATATCGAGATAAAAACAATTAACAGAAATGCAAGACTTAAAATTTGCAAAACATTAAGCAAAGAGTAATAGCAGTAGGAGTAACAACTGCGTTAAGGCACTAGCAAGAACAGAGGAAAACAGAGGACAAATTGCAGCCTAAAACTTCTTTGAAGTAGGAGCGCAAATATCCTCTAAGAATGTTTTTACAACTGCTGTACGACACTTGAAGTGCTGAAAACTAACTTTGGCCGTCTTCTAGAATTTGTGGTTAGTTCACACGGCTTTTGACTGCGTTACCTATTTCTCCTAAGTGCGGAATAATTCGTGAGCTAAGAAAAGCTATCGGCGTAGAAGAATTGTAGCAGAAAGACGGCACAAAGGGATTGTCGGTAACAGGAACCTAGGCTAGCTACTAAGTCTACCTTCAATACTGCCTCATGCAGTGTGGCTGAAATACTTTGCATGTTCTGCTCAATTTTTTGCCATAGCAACGGAATGACAGCAGATATTCTGATGATGACTTTATTAATAAACTACAATATGAAACTGAATTAAGTAGTCAAGATGTTGTTCGAGGTGATCTCTTTCCGCACAGATGCACAGAAACGCTCCTGTTGACATGTTTTCCACCGGTCGAGGTCAACTGACAAGTATATCGAAATAAATACATGAAGTACATTTTTCCTCCAGTTTTTGACGTCATAGGCCTCTATAGGGTCTCGAAACGTAAGTAACACTCTTCCGACTGTGCTAACACGAGCCGTACGGTGGGCTCGTGATAGCGCAGTCGGAAAAAGCGTCGGGCGACGCTTTCGCACCGAATCGAGATTGTTGATGCGAGCCTCGTACAGGCAAAACAAGTCCTCCATCCTTTCAGCGCCACTGACTTACCACCAAAGTTTTTTGGGAAGGTCAAAACTTGGCTTCTCATTAACTGACCGCCGCAGGTCCTTCTTACGTCCAAATATGCTTTCAGACTGCCTTCAGGACAACCCGTAGAGTGGTTGGTGGAGTGATTATCATAAAGCTCTATCCTTTACCTATACAGCGGTACTGAATAACTTTTTAAAGAAGTGCTCGTTACTAATGAGCAGATCAGTTAGAGTTGCCAATGAATGCCCTTTCGCAGCTATGACGCAGGTTAATGAAAGAAGTGCTTAAAAGCTCAAATATTCGTATAAAATTGTTAACTGCCAACATTTTCAATTGCACATGACTTTAGAAACCTCTTAAATGCTTTAGATGGTCTTGGTATCCAACTTGTGTTGCACTCTAACAGAAAAATGAAGGAGGATAATTGTACTTTATAATGGTACCAAACGAATGAATCCATGAACGAATACAACTGTGAAGTTTCTCACTTCGGTACTTATACGTGTTTATAGTTCGTATTACGTACAGGATTTAAAGAGTGTCGTTTATATCATTAATAGGATCTTTTTCTTGTCACTATTCAAATTATTATATAGTTTGCATTCAGATCCGTGCTCGATTTCCAAGTTGAAGGAAGAAAACAATTTCCGTTTTGCTGAGCCTATTCCGAAGTCGAACGAAGAGTGGGTACGTCACGGAGGAAAAGCTCAAGGAGCCCATAGAGTATTTCTCCACTGGAACCGTAAGTGATTTCGTTTCACCATTTTGGGAAGTCTCTGGGGCGCACGGAATGGTTTTTGATTTCAGCCAGGGTACGATTCCATAGGTTCACGTGCAACGATGGCAAGTGGACAAAAGACCAGTGATAGTGCGAATCGGCTCTGCAGAATGAATAAAGGTTTTCTCCTCGCAAGATCTTGTTGGCTCTGTTCTTCTTTCATCTTTCTTTGCAGTATCAATCTACAGGGTGATCAGTCCTAGCCTGATGAAGAACAAGGCTCCAGTCGTGCCTGCTTTTTCGAATTTCGGCTTGGAATAACTCGACAGAGCTACCGACTCACCTTAGTGCTCACTCACATCCTACTATTATCATAATATTCACTCACAAACGCTAATTATTCTCAGTTATACCTAACTGACAAGCGTTTACTAGAAGCTGTCCACGGAAAGTAATCTTTCGCGCATATAAAGAACGGTTAACAAAGCCCGACATGTGTAGCAGGCTGGATTTCGCAAGGGATTCAACTGCATTGGCTACACACACACAACCAGAGCGCCTCAAGTGTCATAGAAATTTGCGGGCAGTGCAGTAGTTTTCACCTTCGTACCGACTACGAGGAGGCACTCAACAGCGCAGAAACGAACGCCATTCTATCTCCGCTCATTGCTGAAGGAGTGGGCTCGTCTTACGTGAGACCATTTGCCGACTGCTACGCTGGATGCAAGGCGACAGATCTGCTGCTTGATTCCCCTAGTTACCAATGGGAGGTAGTGAGCCGAATTACCGAGGCTGTTCACCGCAGCCCTGCAACGGATTCTGAAATCGCTTGACTGGAATGAATGGCATGTGTGAATGTTAGATCCCAAGTGATTTCAAATACTTACAAATCGAAGCGCGTGCAAGCACAGTGCCGTTAACTTTAATGGAACCGACTCGTTAAGGTTTTTCGTTCGATGCTCGGTTTTCTTGATGCTTATTTTGAATACGCACATCCTCAAACCAGAGGATAATCCCACGAAGTTGGCCCTAAATTTCGAGGCACCCGGAAAACGTCCGAGAGGAGCCCCAAGGAAAGGTGGAAGGACGTCATTAAGAATACTATCGCCGAAATCGGCGTTGCGCCCTTGATACGATGAGATGGCGACGGATCACAAGAACAGCGGACCCTGCGACTGCGCGGGACTAAACGCTCAGAAGAAGTTAAGAGCGCTGAATTGAGGGATCTTTGTACTAGTCTGTTATGTTCTCCTTAATTGGTACTTTTAACCTAGCATCAACAAGCTAAGGTGTCCTTTGGACGTTATAATGCGCATGTAATTATGGCCAGTGGTTTTCTTTTAAACGTCTTTTCAACGAATTCTTATGACATTCCGAATAGGGGTGCACACGATGTTCTGGGCGTTAAATTTCTTTAACGAATTTTTTAACGGAAATTTTTCGTTAAAATTCCGCTAAATCGTCAAAATTCGTTAAAACATACAATTAGCTATAAGCTGTGAACTATTATTTCAATTGAAAAAAATCAGGAAAAATTGTTTTATCTTTCCACTTCCACAGATGAACAAGTTCAACGAACACAATGTTACATACAACAGTGTAACCCAATGTACAACAAAGAGTGAGCAGCAAAATAAACCAGCTTTCAGCAGCGAATGAGGGTTAAATTAAATCAGGCGGACCCCAGAGTCCCCTCGCTCTCCTATCTGTCTGCGAAACCGCTTTGTGTAACTGTTCTACGAGCATGTACAATTTCGATGCGGGCAGCAGCCCGCTAAGCACCGAAGAAACTGCGCGAATAGGCTAGGGGAGGGGCTCATCTTGTACTTGTTGGATAATCGCCCTGGGGAGAAGACGCATGCATTGCCCATGACATCTGAAATGGCCTAGATCAGCACATCATTGGCGTAGAACACAATACGGTGGTGTATAAAACTTTTATCTCCTTATAGAACAAGAAGTTGTACAGGGCTGCACTCCGAGCCTATTCTAGCCGAATGAACTAAAAATACAATTAAACATTTACCAGTGGAATGTCAACGTTCAGGAAGGAGAGTAGTCTTAATGCTTCTGTGCCACGCAGGTTTGTTATAGTGGAACAACTTTATTCGGCCGACGTTTCGACAACTTCGTCGTTTTCAAAGGCCTGAAAGGAGTTCGAAACCAAAGAGCAGACACTCATTTCGGCAAAAATGTCCTTCTCCAGCTCTGTCAGTTTCAATATTTCTTATGAGTGTCAAGCGGAATCCTACTGAAGCAAGCCGAACTCACCGTTGTTCCACAAGTACTGAGGGAGTGCTCAGCTACGCTAACACCATTGAGCAACTGAGACCTACCAACTGCTGATCCATACTGATGTTAAGTGTATAGATTGCACGGTCTCAGAGTTCGCACAGCGGGGTAAACGGCAAAAACTCACTGGTGATCGAAATGCACTCACTTCGGTTATTCATTGTTGGATTACGCTCGCGGATCCAAAAGGCCTCTAGGACCTTTCTGGGACCGATCTCACTTTCACGAAGCAACACAGTGCATTTAATATTAAAATCGTCTCCGTGATGGACATCCACTCGATGTTTACCGAGTGGGGTTACCAAACTACGCTTTTCCTTACCAGCAAGATGTTCCCTGATACGAACGCTTAGCGCTCTCCCTGTTTCCCCAATATATAGCTCCCCACAGCTTAAACACTGAATTTGGTAAACCACACCTTTCTGCGCGCAGTCTCTACTCCTTCCATAAGGGCAGATCACGCAGTCTCTCGCTATACATGAGCGATCGTAAAGCCTATTGCGAACTAGCAGTCGCTTGATGTTGTGTCCTGGTATGTTGAGCAGCACAACACATGAGGAGCGCGAGGAATCGCGTATGCTTGCCCACAATATTGAACTTCTCAATGGGTACGATCCAAGGCAACGAAATGGCCGGATGGGATCTAGACGTGGTGCAAATGCGCGGGAAAACAAAATATGTCCCCAGTTACCCTTTATTTCTGAGGAGATCACGGCAGCTGTACGTCTATGCCTGGTGCGAGCAAATTTGGACGATGATGTTGTGCTGGTCAACATACCAGGACACAACATCAAGCGACTGCTAGTTCGCAATAGGCTTTACGATCGCTGGGCGTAGGATTTCTAGGCTGGCACAGACTGAATATTCCTACGAAAGTGTGGATCCACCATGACTAATCATTGGTCATCCAGTTATCATCTTAGATCCCAGAATCAGTTTTGAGTACTAGTTTTGGTGATTACAATGTAGCTGCTAATGTTGAGGATGCAGATATCTGTACAGTCACCACGGCATCCATGATGCCACAGGTGTCCAAAAGTGTTGAGAGGATTCTCTTTTCTGGTCGGAAAATGATCTAGGTGGCTAGTCCAGTTTCAGACTTCACCCGGTCAGTTTTCTTAATGCGGGTCTGTAAGTAACCTCAAGTGATTAAGCCGGTCAAATCTACTGTTTAAAAAATTGCAGCATCAAAAAAGTCAGCGAAAAACCCGTCGCAGAAACTATTAGGTTGTAACGAAATAAATGGCACTGAACCACCGTAAATTTAAACAGTTAATATCTCGGCTTGTAGGCAAGTTTATTAATTGAAATAAAAACTCTCTGATTCTACACATCTTTGCCAACGTGACACAAGCTTTTTTATCCCAGTCGCGTAAAAACCAGAACTTCTGGAATTGACGAAATCTTCGAAGGCACTTTCGGCATCCTGTTGGTATTTGAATATTTTCCCTACCAAGAAGTCGCCAAGATGCTTGAAGAAATGGTAGTCTGTTGGGGAGAGGTCGGGAGAAAACGGAGGATGTGGTAGAGTTTCAATGCTCAGCTCATTCAATTTCTGCAACGTCATTCGTGCTACATGGGGGCGAGCATTGTCGTGCAGAAGGAGAACTCGCCTTCGGTTTACCAAGGCCGGCCGGATATCCTTCAACTTTTTCATCATTTCTTCAATTTCAATGCAGTACTTCTCTGCCGTGATGGATTCACCGGGAGGGAGGAGGCTGTGGTGAATAATTCCCAGCGAACACCACCATACTGCCACCATTACTTTCTTTTGGTGCAATTCCGGCTTCGCAAAAACCTTGGGGCTCTCATCGCTGTCCACCCACTGTGCCGATCGTCGCCTGTTGTCGTACATTATCCATTTCTTGTCACAGGTTACGCTGCGATCAAGGAATGGGTCCGTTTCGTTCCGTAGAAGCAGTGCGGACGAGATCTCATATCGCCGGTTTCTTTACTCCTCAGACAGTCGTGAGGCACGCATCTTTCCAGCTTTTTGGTCTTTCCAATTTCCTTCAGATGCCGGGCAGCTGTGTTGTGACTGACGCCAAGAACCTTCGCTATCTCCCTGGTACCTTTGTGTGGATCCTCCTCTACCACATCTCTCAGCTTGTCCTCATCAACATCACTATGCCTCCCACAACCTCCATGTCCTTCCAAGCTCTCATCTCCATTCCGGAACTTCTGATACCAACGATACGCCGTCCGAATCGTGGAACATCCATGACCGAATGCGGCGTTGATCTTCACGTCCGCCTTCTTAGCTGTAGTGCCCAGCTGAATTCATACAAGTAAATGCCTCGGAGTACCCTTTTGTCCGTGTGCAAAAGTTAATAAAACTCTAAAGTTTTTCCACTTTTATATAGAAAATTTGGTATTCTCCGGTAGAGCAAAGTTCGTGCTTCTAAATGATATGCCACATGTTACGGTTTGTTCTTGATCAAACGCGTAAAGACGCGCCAAAAAATGGCGCGAGCCAGTGCCATTTAATTCGTAACAACCTAATAGATATGGAAAGACTGCATGCTGAAATAGTGAGATATAGTCAGATAAGCCCCTGAAATTGCTGTTTATTGCTCAGCCATAGCTAAAAGCTTATCATAGCAATATTATGAAGTCGTGTTTCGTTATGCTATGTTATGATGAGGATGAGCATTAACCTGCGGAAGATTCTGCTGCTCGCAAAGCACTGAGCAAGAAAAGGTGCAATAGAAGCCGTTTCTGACGCCATTTCAGATGCACTTCTGGAAAAATGGCGAACATGTGTCATTTCCGTTTCCGCGTTTCGTATTCCGGTTTCCGGCCATTTTTGAGCGTTTCCGTTCCGCCTTTCGTCTTCCGCTTTCCCAGAAAAGTTTCCGCACATCCCTGGTGGATAGTACAGTTGTGCTCGAAGGAATATATTCGAGTAATTAATCCAATAGTTGTTCAATTTGAATTTCTAGATTTTCCAATATTCGTTTGAATTCGAACATAGAAAGGAAGCCATATTCGAACATTAATCGAAAATCGATAAATTTTAATGGAAATTTGCTTGAATAAACGTCAAGAGTCCTATGCACAGAAACTGATTGAAAGAAGTTGTTCGACTATTCAAATATCCAAATAAAAAAATAGGACTTATTCGATTTTCGATCATACGAAACAATTGATGAGCGAATAAATTTGTTCGGTCATTCGCTCGAAATTTTTCGACATCGAATAGATCCGTTCTTTCATCCGATCGAAACTTTTCGCCTTTGAAATAATTCGCTCAATCTTCTGTTAGTTTTTGAGCCCCGGTGTTCCAACCATTGCTAATGCCACCTCTGCTATCGTCGTCATTGTGTAACCAAAACTGGTACTAAAGATTGTTGCATCGTGCTTAGCGAAATGAGGCCAAAGTATGGGTAAGCGGAAGGAACCTGGTACTGAACAGTGTTCGAGTGAAACAATACTTCATTAAGAATTCGTCGAGTAGCTGAAGGATGTTGACTAAAGGAAATGCAAGTTCAGAGTCTGTAGATGGAGCATCAGACGACGTGATGAAAAGGAAGGAAGGCACTCGTAGATGGATGAGTGTAGCGATCAATAACGCGTCCCTGCGCTCGACTCGCCAAGAAGGTAATCGATCCAATAGATCAATCTAAATTTCGATAAAATTCGTTAAAGAGATTTAACGCCCAGAACATCGTGTGCACTCCTGTTCGGAATGTCATAAGAATTCGTTGAAAAGACGTTTAAAAGAAAACCACTGGCCATAATCACATGCGCATTATAACGTCCAAAGGACACCTTAGCTTGTTGATGCTAGGTTAAAAGTACCAATTAAGGAGAACATAACAGACTAGTACAAAGATCCCTCAATTCAGCGCTCTTAACTTCTTCTGAGCGTTTAGTCCCGCGCAGTCGCAGGGTCCGCTGTTCTTGTGATCCGTCGCCATCTCATCGTATCAAGGGCGCAACGCCGATTTCGGCGATAGTATTCTTAATGACGTCCTTCCACCTTTCCTCGGGGCTCCTCTCGGACGTTTTCCGGGTGCCTCGAAATTTAGGGCCAACTTCGTGGGATTATCCTCTGGTCTGAGGATGTGCGTATTCAAAATAAGCATCAAGAAAACCGAGCATCGAACGAAAAACGTTAACGAGTCCGGTTCCATTAAAGTTAACGGCACTGTGCTTGCACGCGCTTCGATTTGTAAGTATTTGAAATCACTTGGGATCTAACATTCACACATGCCATTCATTCCAGTCAAGCGATTTCAGAATCCGTTGCAGGGCTGCGGTGAACAGCCTCGGTAATTCGGCTCACTACCTCCCATTGGTAACTAGGGGAATCAAGCAGCAGATCTGTCGCCTTGCATCCAGCGTAGCAGTCGGCAAATGGTCTCACGTAAGACGAGCCCACTCCTTCAGCAATGAGCGGAGATAGAATGGCGTTCGTTTCTGCGCTGTTGAGTGCCTCCTCGTAGTCGGTACGAAGGTGATGCCTCCGAGCCTATTCTTGCCGAGTGAACTAAAAATGCAATTAAAAATTTACCAGTGGAATGTTAACGTTCAGGAAGGAGTTTTTCAGAATTGTTTCTTGAACGTTAACATTCCACCGGTAAATTCTTTATAGCGTTTTTCGCCAATCATTTAAAATACGTACAGCAGCCGAAACATGTCTCAATCGCTCCAGAAGACAAACTAGTGTATTTCGGAATAAGAAGTTCCAGGGAGGGATAGGCAGATCTTACAAAGGGGCCAGACCAACATTTTATGGTTAGCGGATTCGTTGACGTGCTCGGAGGTTCGGCGAGGAACTTTTCTGGCTCCTAAACGCATTGCTTCTAGAAATTCAAATGCGTTATAGAAGGTATGAAAACTAGCACGGAAATGCTAATAAAAGGGATGAACGCGCTGGGACTGGAGTTACGGGAGCAAACGTCAAACCTAAAAATGTTGGACATTTCAGCGCAATATCTTCTCGCTAATGCGTGTTCATACTTCGCGACGTGAGCGATGGAGCGAGAGAGTCGACCAGGCTAATCATACTTATCGATTTTCGCATAGCGATTGCTCAGCAAAAATCGATACGTATGATTTGCCTAGCCGACCAATCGCTCCCGCCGTGAAGTATGAACAGACTATTACTGTTGTGCTAGAACGGATTATTTTTGTTTACTTTTCCTGACTTCGCCAGTTTTTTATGGGCAGACCTAATCGGGGGGGGGGGGGGATGAGACAAGTAATACTGTTGAAGACTGAGAAGAAAAACGATCAACTTATTGAGAAGACAGTCCGTTAAAAATTTCGCTAAATTCCTGAAAATTTCCGTTAAGTCGTCAAGCCGGATTTTAACGAAAAATGCCGCTAATTCGTTAAATTCGTTAACCCCTTCACGACACGCTCGATTTTGACTGTCGCGTGGGACAGCGCGTATTTTGCCCGCGCGCCGAGTGTCCGACGACGTCGTCGGACAATGTCCCAGGGAGCGCACATAATTTTCCGGGCTATCATGGACGAGGGATATAATACGCGCGATAGATGTGAATATACCAGTAACTAAAGAAGATTCTTGAGGACAGTGTTAGATGTACATACCAGTAAACTGTGTTTGTATTATTATACCATCAAGTAATCAAAAACTGCTGATGAAGTATTCTTATAATGGTGTCCAATAGCGTCGTTTCTTGCATTATTTGTTAGATATGAATAAAACACTAACCCATGAAGTTTTCCATGAACCATCTTGACCACGTATATTAGTGAACTCGGTGAATAATATTGCACTATTAAATATTTGATAACCTTCCATGAACTGTTTTTATGAGGGTGTCCGACGACGTCGTCGGACAATGTACCATGCGGCGAAAAGTGTCCGACGGCATCGTCGGACAATGTCGTGAAAGAGTTAAATCGTTAACCGGTAAGTGTGCACTCCTGATTCCGAAACAGTAAAATTGACATCCCCCTCTTGACTTGCTAAAGCTAATAGATTATGTATTTTCAGTCAGAGCAGAGGCCTACCTTAGTAAACGACACGTTTTGAAAGCCCGCTGGAATGGAATTGGAATTACAAGTGGATAGCACAGTTGTGCTCGAAGGAATATATTCGAATAAATAATTCAATAGTTGTTCAATTTGAATTTCTAGATTTTCCAATATTCGCTCGAATTCGAATATAGAAAGGAAGCCATATCCGAATGTTAATCAAAAATCGAAATTTTTAATGGAAATTTGATTGAAGAAATTTCAAATGATCGAGCACAGAAAATGATTCAAACAAGTTGTTGGTCTTCTTCTTCTTCTTCTTCTTCTTCTTTAGCGTCTGTCCCGCTTCGTAGCGGGATCCGCTATTCTGGTGAGCTTCGCGCATCTTGTCCGCTATCGGCGTGTCACCGATCTTCTGCCGAATAGCATCGTTTCGGATGAGGTCCATGCGTGTGACTCCAGCTATCCAGGGCAGCATCTTCGTCTCCATGACGCTGAGGCGCGGAAGAAGAAGAAGAAGAACAACTTGTTTGAATCATTTTCTGTGCTCGATCACTTGAAATTTCTTCAATCGCTGGATAGCTGGAGCCACTTGGACCAAGCTGCACTCACGCGTGAATTCACTTCGACCATCAGTTTGCCGTCAGACGCGACTGCTGATCCCAGGTACTTAAAGACCGCAGTGCGTGCGAGCTCGATGTCGATAACCTTGATGGAGCTGGGCTCAGTAACGTTCGTCGTTAGATATTCGGTCTTCTTCACGCTCAAACTGAGTCCAAATCGCTCCATGCGATCACACCAAGCTTGCACCTCTCGCTCGAGTTCATCTTTCTCTTCGCAAGCGAGTATTACCTCATCATCAGCGTAAAGAAGTGTGGGGGGACAGGCTTCTGAAGATCTCGTGTAATGGCGTCCATCACCACAACGAAAAGGAATGGAGAAAGTGCAGAACCCTGGTGTACCCCGACGGAGATGGGAAACTCCATCGAGGTTCCGGCTGCAGCTTGAACTCTACTCTTTGGATAAGAGTGGAGGATTCGCACCCACTCTATGAGCTCTTCAGGAACTCCATGTCGTCGCAGGGCGTACCATATTACTTCACGCGGTACGCGGTCAAAGGCCTTCTCCAAGTCGAGGAAGGCGATATGCACTGGCTTCTGTTTCTCGCGGTGCTTTTCTATCAGGAGGCGGGCGGCGTGTATGGCATCAATGGTGCCACAGCCAGCTACGAAGCCGCACTAATTGCTGGAAAGCTGGACGATGTCACGAATTCGTCCGTCGACAATTCGCTCAAAGATCTTCATGCTGTGCGAAAGCAAATGAATTGGACGGTAGTTGGAGCAGTCTGCAGGACTGCCCTTCTTCTTCCAAATCGGAATCGTTGTACTTTGGCTCCAACAGTCAGGTACTTTTTTCTCTGCTACAACCTGATTAAAGAACTTCGCCAACCACTCAGCCGGGTACCAAAACTTTGAGTTCCACAGGTCAGCCGCCACGTCGTCGGGCCCAGTCGCTTTGCCTGTCCTCATCTTCTTCAAAGCCGCTTCAATCTCCTCCACGGTGATCATTTGAGCGGGACCGCAGGTTGGAGCCGTTGAAGGGATGGCTGGATGAGGAAGTTCTACCGTAGAGATTTCCTCAAAGTAATCTCGCCATCGCTTCAATGCTTTCTGTTTCTGCTCAATGTCCATAAGAAGATGGCCGTTCTCATCATTGATGCCGAAAAACTGTTCAATGTCCTCGTTTTGCCGATGGCGATTCTTAGCAAGCCGGTACAGATACCGCTCGCCATCGCGTGACTCGAGCTTCACCTTAATATCTCCATAATGAGTGCCGGCCTTCTTTGCAGCTTTCTTCGCTCCCTGGTACTTCCGCCAGTTATTGGCTGTCTTTTCGCTGAGAAACACGTGATAGAGCGACTTCTTCTCTCGAACCTTTGCCTTCACGTCGTTTGTCCACAACCATGCCTGCTTGTCGACCTTTCGTCGCCCAGGCTTCGTAATGCCGAGTTCCGACTGTGCAGCTTGACGTATCGCGTCGGTCGCCATCTTTCAAGTTTCGTCAACAGCTGTGACCGTCGGTAACCGCACGCGAAAAATCACAGCTCCTTCCTTCTCTCTCATTCGCCACCACTTTATTCTTGGTGCACCGCATCGCTCGACCTGCTTCTGCCTTGGAGGGGCAATCTTTAGGGTGCAGATCAGAGGTCGATGCTGTGGCGCGATCGTATCATACGGCACGATCTTCGCATCTGTGACAAGTCCTTGGTCTCGATCTTTAACAAGGATAAAGTTGTCTGAGTTTTGGTGCCCCCACTATAGTATGAGATGAGGTGGGAGTCGCGTTTTCGGAAGACGGTGTTCACTATGGTGAGGTTATGCGATTCCGCATAATCAAGAATACGCTCACCATCGGCGTTACGTGACCCATACCCGAAACCACCATGACAGCTGTAACCGTCCTCGTAGCACCTACATGCCCATTAAGGTCACCAGCGACTATGATGATATCTTTCGACGGTACCTCTGCTGTCAAGCAGGTTCCAAAACTCATCTTTGGCTTGCTCTGAGCAGCCGGTCTGCGGAACATACGCAGATAAGAAGTGATAGAGTCGCTCCTTAGCGGCGACAATGATCTTCATTAACCGATCGTCAAAGCGTTCGACGCTTACAATCGAGTCACGAAATCGTTCGGAGACGATTACACCGACACCACTGGTGGTCCTGGGAATTCCACATAGAATGGCCTTGAAGCCACGTCCTATGTCCCTTGGCTTACGGCAGGACCACCTCGTCTCCTGCACCGCACAGAAATCAACTCTTCTACGCTCCAGTGCTTCAACCAACTCGCACGAGCGGCCCGTCAACGTACCCATATTCAGCGTTGCCACGCGGGTCCTGCTTACGTTACGGGACTTTCGGACTAGCTCAGTTGCCCCCAGATGCCGTCCTCGCATCAGGAACCCTCGCATACTTTCCACACTCGCCGGGCTCTGCGAGTGCGCGTCGGCTCCCGCGGATGCCGTAGCACTATCTCGAAATACTTGAACTGTCATACACCATGTGATGTGACATGGGTCTTGGTAGGCCGCCCTCTCACAATGGCCGGTCGCCTGCATTCGAGTGTCCGTGCTTAGCTTAGCTCACCAAACGAGCAGTTTCCAGTGGCACCACGAGGAGGAACGGACATCGTCACCTTACCATAGCTCTTCTATTGTGGAAAATTGATATAGAGAACCGAATTGTTTTTGTTCGATGTATATTCCGCGCAAATATATGGAATAAGCGATTATAAAATAAAGAACAAAATATTAATTCACAGGAAAGCTTGAACAATATGACGCAATGCTCAAGACGATGACAAGAAACTTCTCTCCAGAGCTTTCCATCGGTCATGTAATGCTAACGTAAAATAAAATATCGTGGTTGAATTACCCAAGTTTTAGGGTAACAGGTTCCAACCGCCTCCATTATTGTACGTCCTGACGATCACTTCGTTAGAGAGACTCTGAGGCAGCTATATCGATTAGATCGATTTTGAATCGACCTGTGACCTACAAAATCATATTGTACTGGAGAGATGGCGACTAAAGATTGTGAATGGCAAGAGGAGGCTCACCGATAATCTTGACGTCTCCCAATTCAAACCACAAATGCATGCAGATGGGCGTAACTGACCTGACCATAAAAGGACTCAGGAGACACACCAAACAGTGATGCATCATACCGTGTTCACCTATAATTGAGCTTTACTTATGGGTTGCGAATTGGATGTCGTCTACAAGAAACTCGATAATGGTGGTCAACTGTCGGTATAGGCACCGAAAACTGTAGCAAAACAACATTAGAGTTCTGCCCATTCTAACTATCCCCAAGGGGAAGTGAAGGTTGGTACTGATCTAATATTTAAATGCTCATGATTTAATTTTTTTTTGAAAATTTGAAAAAATAGGTTTTAAGTTTTTTCTCCTTAATTCTCAAGAATATTTAAGAGAAGCCCTGGAAATAGTCGGGCGATGAGTAGAGATGGCATCTGGATAAGCAAGATGGACAATAGCTACAAAACAGAAAGGCCTATCTGGGGTTACTCGGAATAGCACGACTCGAAACGTGCTCAACGTTTCGACCCTGGCCGACATCAGACCGGTACCGCTATCACTTTATAGATGTCGCTAAAGACTTTTAGCAGACGTAATTTGCCTCTACTTTCGACAAAAGGTGTCTCACCCTCATTTTTCCATTTTTCTTTAGTGAAGCTTGCTACATTAGATAACAAGATGGTGATCAACTTCCGGGAGTTGCATTCTGAACAACGTAGACAACTACAAATAAGCTGTAGCAACTGGCAGCTGTGGAGGATTATATGAAGGCATTCTTGAAACAAATGCAAAGTATCACGCAAAGGGTAAACTAACGTGGGCACTGACCGAGAGGCGGAAGCCATTCTCCATTCACACAGTGGCTCAATGTTGGTCTCAAAATGTGATCTATATTTCGCTAGTTTATCATTCAAACAAGCTTAAAAATTACTCCATACGGCCCACTCCAGCAGGAATGCGTCACGTGGTGCCGTTCTCGACTTTTCCTTCGATGGGGAATTTATCGTTTGGTAGCCTGGGCTTGATCGGCTTTGTGTATATGTAAATGCCGTAGTTAAACGCAGTGCCCTTGAGCAAGTCCCAGCCTGAAACGACGCTGTGTTCAATTGAAGAGAATGAAAGCGAGCAGAATACAATTCGTGCTTGCACAACATGACCACCACTTCGCATGCTGTACTTTCCGTGAAAATCCTGCTTAACGACCAACTGGCATTCTCTACTGGCATTTTTCGATCAGATAAATGCGAATTCTTTTTCCACGGTCCTTTTCGATTTGTAACAATGGAGCAGATATTTATTCTCCACATTTCTCATGATATGTCTCCTATAATAACTTCATTTTCTATGACTCTCTTACGCAACAGAAAGTGTCTTCTCATTCCGAAGAATTTTAGTGTTGGATGGCGAATTTTTTTCAAAACGTACCTTACAACCATTTTTTCAGGCAAAATTTAATTTGATTGTTTTTGATAAGATTATTTATTTATTTATTTATTTATGCCCCATGGAGGGCACGCTAACTTTAAGTGATCCATGGCTCAACAACAAAAGGAAGAACGCAGTGGGACAAAACGAAGGAAAACGATTAAACTAGTTAGTTAGAACAAACTAAGCGACCAAACAAAATAAACAGCTACAATCGTGGAATGTTAAGATAATGTTCGTCATACGCTTAAAACAAGTACTAGTTGGCAGATGAAGGAGATCACTCGCCAAATGGACCGAATCGGTTCAAGTGCCTTAATGCGATCACACTTAGCTACGTTTTTTTTCGTGGTTTCCCGATAACGAGGTTAGAATATCCTTCATGATTTGATAAAGCGTCCCCGTCGCGTAAGCTGACTCCAGGCAAATGGTAGTCGAAAAGAAAAGAAAAGAAAAAAATGTCAGACCGGCAACAACTTGTGATGGCCGAAAATCGAACCGTGCATAGCAATAGGTGAAGCCCTCCCTTGGTAGAGGCTCCTCGGGCGTGATCAGGCTTAAGCACAGGTGCGGGCGGGGCGTATTTATCACGTTATTTATTTATTTATTTATCGTATTTATTTATTTATTTATTATATTTATTATTTATTATATCACATTTTCTTAGATGACTGGCTGAGAGCAAGCTGACTCTAAACTAAATTTTTTATTTGTCTTTCCTCCTTGTTTCCAGTTAATTTTTTATCAGGCTTTCTATGTTTTGTTAGAGTTGAATTAATAGGTTGGAAAAAAGCCTCTTCACACTTCGAATTTTTTTACCGTTCTCCTTGCAAACACACTCGCCAATACTGAATGCTGATTTCGTAATCCTATCACACTTGTCTACCGCTCGCACGCGGACATAGGTCAAGTCCCTTCTTGTATTTCGTTATCTATCCAGTTTTCCGGACTCAATGCCAGATCTACCTCATGGTTATTTTCGGCACGGCATTCTTCTTGAATTCATTAAAGGATCTACAGCACGTCAGGCAGCCGACCAAATTAACCATATATATGGCTTGGGATCTGCTACTCATCGCGCCTGTTATGAGTGGTTCGGAAAGTCTTTAAAGGGAAATTATTCACTGAGGGCAAAGCATGGTCAGGAAGGCCAACTGGATTGGACGACAGTGAACTACACCATCTTCTTCGTACCGATAGTTGGCAGACGACACGTCAGCTGGCAGAGAAGCTCGAAGTGTCTCATAGGATAGTGGGAATCCACCTGAAGAGTCTTGGCTTTGCATGGAAATTTGGCGCTTGGATTCCATATACCCTGTGAGGAACTCAGAAAGGTAAACGGCTCTCCATCGCTGCTTCTCTTCTTTCCAGATGCGAAAGGAAATCGTTTCGGCCGCGGATTGTGACAGGCGATGAGTCCTGGGTTCTGTATACCAACTTTCGAAGAAAAGACAATGGCTACAAAAAGGAGAGAACCCTAAGCATGATCTCAACTACAATGTTCACGAAAGGAAGGTTCTCTTGAGTGTATGGTGGAATATCAGAAAAGTGATTCACTGGGAAATTCTCAGAAGGGGAGACACACTTACTGCTGCCATACACAGTGGCCAACTCCACAAAGTCGCCGCAGTTCTCCAAGAAAAGTGGCCTGAGAAGTCAAAGATGATCCTGCATGACAATGCAAAACCACATGTTGCAAGATTCACAGAAGAAACAATAAAGGAGCTGGGCTGGGAGGTAATGCCACACCCACCGTATAGTCCTGACCTCGCCCCTACCGACTGCCATTTCTTCCGTGCCCCCAAGCAAGAAATCTTGAAACTGATGAAGACCTCAAAAATTGGATTCAGCAGTGATACCACTGCAGAACTGCAGTCCTTGGTCATGTGGCGTTGGCAGTAAACACCCGCTGTCGCCGCGGGCCTCGGGCAGCGCGGCGGGCTTCGGACAGCGCGGCGGGCTTTGGACAGCGTGGTGGGCTTCGTAATGATGATAATGGTAGTGTCCAGCGTACTGCACCGGCGAAGCCGGCGACGTACGCTGGTTGTGAAAGCCTCCCCAGTAACGTTTGGGCTACGTTCACAGCGTGGCCCGCCATACCCGAAGCCGGCAAGCCTGGCGTGATCCGCATGTCCACCGTACTGCGCCGGCGAAGCCGTCGACGGACGCAGGCTGAGGAAGCATACGCTGGCTGAGGCAGCATCCCCAGTTAGGTCAGGGCTATGTTCCCAGCGTGGCCCGCCATACCCGAAGCCGGCAAGCCTGGCATGGTCCGCATGTGGCATGGTTTTAAATGATTGGCGAAAAACGCTATCAAGAAACAGTTCTGAAACCCTTTCTTGAACGTTAGCATTCCACTGGTAAATTTTTAATTGCATTTTTAGTTCCTTCGGCGAGAATAGGCTTGCAGCGAGTGCCCTTGTAGGGCAGCCCTATACAACTTCTTGTTTTATGCGGAGATAAAAGTTTTCTACACCACCGTACTGTGTTCTACGCGAATGCTGATCTAGGCCATTTCTGATGTCACTGGCAAAAGCAATACATGAGCCTTCTCCCCAAGGCGATTATCCACCAAGTACAAGATGAGCCCCTCCCCTAGCCTATTCGCACAGTTTCTTCGGTGCTTAGCGGGCTGCTGCCCGCATCGGGATTGCATATGCTCGTAGAACAGTTACACAAAGCGGTTTCGCAGACAGCTAGGAGAGCAAGGGAACTCTGGGGTCCGCCTGATTTAATTTAACCCTAATTCGCTGCTGAAAGCTGGTTTATTTTGCTGCTCACTCCTTGTTGGTAGTGAATTGTTTATGATGTACATTGGGTTACACCGTGGTATGTAACATTGCGTTCGTTGCACTCTATTTGTTCACCTGTTGAAGAGGGAAGATAAAACAAATTTTCCTGACTTTTTCAATTAAAATAATAGCTCACAGCTAATAGCTAATTGTAAGTTTTAACGAATTTTAATGATTTACAGGAATTTTAACGAAAAATTTCCGTAAAAAAATTCGTTAAAGAAATTTAATCCCCAGAACTTCGTGTGCACCCCTATTCGGAATGTCATCTGAATTCATTGAAAAGACGTTTAAAAGAAAACCACTAGCCATAATTGCGTGCGCATTATAACTTCCAAAGGACACCTAGGCTTGTTGATGCTAGGGTAAAGCTACCAATTAAGGACAACATAACAGAGTAGTGCACAGACATCTCAATTCACTGCTCTAGACCTGCACAAATAAGGGATAAAAGGTAAAATACAACGTCAGCCAATTCATTTTAGGGTGTACCGCGGATTCTTCTTCTACGGATTATTGTGAAGGCAGTTTGGATGCGTATTTGGCCTATACAAAGGCTTGCTCGGTAAATTGGTACCAGACAAGTCTGGTACCAATTCATCGACCTCGGAGAGATGGAAGGCTTGGTTAGCTTGGTTGGGAGATCCGAACCTGGAACCTGGTAACGAGTCTGCAGACACCCGCTGGAAGAGAGCCGTAACCGATTAGGTTCCCCGGGATATCAAAAAACCACCAAGGCGCTCACCAACACATTGCTCAGATTCCCTCAAAAACCTCTGTTCGTGAAGAAATGGTTTTCTAGCTATTGTCTAAGGAGAACCTGAAGTCTCCCCTAACGTATAAACGCCGTTATCTATTACCGTTTTATTTTTGCTTCTTCACAATTTTTGATGTGATATAAATTAATTGCAGTAATTTCACTTTGCATTTGCACCGACGTTCTGCGCTTTCCATTCTTCGTTGTCCTGATGGATGCATTTACAGGCTCTTGCTTTTTGGGCATTGCCTTATTCTGATGACGTAATGCCGTTTTCGAAGACGAAGGTGAGCCTGAGCAAGAGGTACAAGCTTGGCTCGCTCTCCTGGCGAATAAACTTCAAGAAAACCGAGTATCTAACGAAATACGTGAGTGAGTGTGAGTCCGGTTCCATTAAAATTAACAGCACTGTGCTTGCGCGCGCTTCGATTTTTAGGTGCTTGCTATCACTTGGGGTCTAACATTCATACATACCATTCATTCCAGTTAGGCGATTTCTTTATTCTTTGTGCTGCGGTGAAGCGCCTCGCTAATTGGGCTCACTTCCTCTCAGTGGTAATTAGGGAGAATTAAACAGCTGATGGGTCGCCTTGCGGCCAGCATAGCAGTCGGCAAATGGTCTCACGTGAGACGAGTCCACTCTTTGAACGATGAGCGGAGATAGAATGGCGTTCGTTTCAGCGCTATTGAATGCCTGGTCGTAACCGTACAAAGGTGAAAACTACTGCATTCTCCGCAAATTTCTATGACACTTGAAGCACTCTGGTTGTGTGTGTGGCCAATGCAGCTGAATCCTTTGCGAAATCCAGCCTGTTACACATGTCGGGCTTTGTTCACTGCCCCTGATATGCACGAAAGATTACTTTTCGTGAACAGCTTTTAGTTAAACGCTTGTCAGTTAGGTATAACTGAGAATAATTAACGTTTGGGAGTATATATTATAATAATAGTAGGATGTGAGTGAGGTGGCGATGTCCGTTCCTCCACGTGGTGCCACTGGAAACTGTTCGCTCTGCGAGCTAAGCCGATCACGGACATTCGATTGCAGGCGACAGGCCCTTGTGACAGACCGGCCTACGAAGACCCATGTCACACATGCTCACATGCTGTATGACTGTTAACGTTTATCGAGATAGTGCTACGGCGTCCGCGGGAGCCGACGCGCACTCGCAGAGCCCGACGGGTGTGAAAAGAATGCGAGGGTCCCTGATGCGAGGACGGCATCGGGGGGCAACTGAGTTATTCCGAAAGTCCCGTAACGTAAGCAGGACCCGCGTGGCTACGCTGAATGTGGGTACGTTGTCGGGCCGCTCGTGCGAGTTGGTTGAAACACTGGAGCGAAGAAGAGTTGATTTCTGTGCGGTGCAGGAGACGAGGTGGTCCTGCCGCAAGTCAAGAGACATAGGACGTGGTTTCAAGGCCGTTCTATGTGGAAGTCCCAGGACCGCCAGCGGTTTCGGAATAATCGTCTCCGAACGATTTCGTGACTCGATTGTAATCGTTGAGCGCTTTGACGATCGATTGATGAAGATCGTTGTCGCCGCTAAGGAGCGACTCTATCACTTCTTCTCTGCGTGTGCTCCGCAGACTCGCTGCTCGGATCAAGCGAAGGAAGAGTTTTGGAACCTGCTTGATGAGAACACAGCAGAGGTACCTCTAAAAGATGTCATCATAGTCGCTGGTGACCTTAACGGGCACATCGGCGCGACGAAAGACGGGTACAGCTGTCATGGTGGGTTCGGTTACGGGTCGCGTAACGCAGATGGTGAGCGTATCCTTGAATATGCGGAATCGCACAACCTCACCATAGTGAACACCTATTTTGCAAACGCGATTCCCACCTCATCTCGTTCTACAGCGGGAACACCAGGACTCAGATAGACTTTGTCCTTGTGAAGGATCGAGACCGAGGTCTTGTTCACAGACGCGAAGGTCCTGCCGTATGAGACGATCACCCCACAGCATTGACCGCAGATCTGTACTTTGAAGATCGCCTCTCCGAGGCTGAAGCAGGTCGAGCGATGCGGTGCTGCAAGAATCAAGTGGTGGCGAATGAAAGGGAAGGAAGCAGCTGTGATTTCTCACGTGCGGTTACCGACAGTGACAACTGTCGACGAAACTTGGGAGAAGGCCACCGACGCGATTCGTCACGCTGCACGGTCGGAGCTCGGCATCACGAAGCCTGGACGACGGAAGCTCGACAAGCAGGCCTGGCTGTGGATAGATGACGTGAAAGCCAAAGTTCGAGAGAAGAAGACGCTCTATCACGTGTTTCTCGACAAAACTACAGCCGATAACTGGCGGAAGTACCAAGAAGCGATGAAAGCTGCAAAGAAGGCCGTGGCTGTTGCAAAAGCCACTCATTATGGAGATGTCAACGACAAGCTCAAGTCGCTCGATGGTCAGCGGTATCTGTACCGACTAGCAAAGACCCGCCATCGCCAGACCGAGTACATCGATAAGTTCGTCGGCATCAATGATGAGAACGGCCATCTTCTTATGGACCGCAAGAAGGCATTGAAGCGATGGCGCGATTACTTTGAGGAAATCTCTACAGTAGAATTTCCTCATCCAGGCATCCCCTCAACGGCTCCAACCAACGGTCCCATCCAGAAGATCACCGTGGAGGAGATTGAAGCGGTTTTGAAGAAGATGAGGCCAGGCAAAGCGACTGGGCCCGACGAAGTGGCGGCTGACCTGTGGAAGTCAAAGTTTTGGTACCCGGCTGAGTGGTTGGCGAAGTTTTTTAATCAGGTTGTAGCAGAGAAAAAAGTACCTGGTTGTAGCCAAAGCACGACGATTCCTATTTGGAAGAAGAAGAGCCATCCTGCAGACTGCTCCAACTACCGTCCAATTCGTTTGCTTTCGCACATCATGAAGATCTTCGAGCGAATTGTCGATGGACGAATTCGTGACATCGTCCAACTTTCCAGCAATCAGTGTGGCTTCGTAGCTGGCTGTGGCACCATTGATGCCATACACGCCGCCCGCCTCCTGATAGAGAAGCATCGCGAGGAACAGAGACCAGTGCATATCGCCTTCCTCGACTTGGAGAAGGCCTTTGATCGCGTACCGCGTGAACTGACATGGTACGCCTTGCGACATCATGGAGTTCCTGATGAGCTCATAGAGTGGGTGCGAATTCTCTACTCTTGTCCAAAAAGAGTTGAGTTCAAGCTGCAGCTGAAACCTCGATGGAGTTTCCCATCTCTGTCGGGGTACATCAGGGTTCTGCGCTTTCTCCACTCCTCTTTGTTGTCGTCATGGATGACATCACACGAGATCTTCAGAACCCCGTCCATTGGACGTTGCTTTATGCTGATGACGTAATGCTCGCTAGCGAAGATAAAGATGAACTCGAGCGAGAGGTGCAATCTTGGTGTGATCGCTTGGAGCGGTTTGGACTCAATTTGAAGGTAAAGAAGACCGAGTATCTAACGATGGACGTTACTGAGTCCAGCTCCATCAAGGTTAACGGCATCAAGCTCCCACGCACTTCGGTCTTTAAGTACCTGGGATCAGCAGTCTGACGGCAAACTGATGATTGAAGTGAATGCACGCGTGAGTGCAGCTTGGTCTAAGTGGCGCTCGTTGACAGGGGCTCTGCGATAGGAAGATAACGGAGCGCTTGATGTCGAAGATCTACAGAGCAGTCGTCCGACCAGTAGCGATGTACGGCGCTGAGTGTTGGCCTGCGACAAAGGAAACGGAAAGTCGCCTCAGCGTAATGGAAACGAAGATGCTGCGCTGGATGGCAGGAGTTACGCTCCTGGACCACATTCGAAACGATGCTTTTCGGCAGAAGTTCGGTGTCGCGCCGATAGCCGAGAAGATGCGCGAAGCTCGCTTGCGATGGTACGGCCACGTTCTGCGTGGAAAGGAAGACAGCGTCCGCAAGATAGGCCTTCAGTTCGACGAAATTGGAAAGCGGCCTAGAGGGCGCCCGAAGCAGCGCTGGTTAGATACGTTACATGCGGACTTGAAGATTACGGTGTTTACCCTGATCTACACTGGATCGGGAAAGGTGGCGTCATAACACCAGAATAGCGGACCCTGCTACGATGCGGGACAAATGCTGAAGAAGAAGAAGAAGTAGGATGTGAGTGAGCATTAAGGTGGCTGTCCTTTCAGGCTTAGAGAGTCTTTAGCTCTGTCGAGTTATTTCAAGCCAAAATTCGAAAAAGCAACCACGACTGGATAATCCTTGTACTTCATCAGGCTAGGACTGATCACCTTGTAGCTTGATACTGCAAAGAAACATGTTTTGAGACTGCATCACGTTCTCAATATATTTTTGGTGGTTCTTATACAGGGTGCACCAAAAATTATGGCGACAAGGTTTTCAATTCGCCGAGAGAGAAAATGCGGTACTTTCGAGAAACCAACGATGAGATAATGTTTATCAGTCTATTGTAAACTATATGCAACATTGAGATTCGAAGCTACCTCCATCGGCATCGATATAGACTTTGAGACGCTTCGGGAAGGCATCGACGGCGGCACGCAAGTAAGGCGCGTTGAGCTCATCCCACGCCTTTCTTCAAAGGATCCACAGGGCGGTGAGGTTTTCAGCAGGCTTTGGCTTCCAGAGCTGGCCAGACCGTGTAATCCATCGGATTCAAATCCGGAGAGTTTGCTGGCCACTCGTGGAAGCTGATGAATTGCGGAAAGTTGCATTTGCACCAGTCTTTTAGCATTCTTGCTCTGTGAGCTGGAACTCCTTCCTGTTTGAAGGTCCAGGAGGGTGCACGTGGGTCTTCTTGTAGGCCTTAAGTCCCAGTTTACGGAAGATTCTTCTCAACGACGTCTCCATGATGTCCATTTTCCCGACAACCGGCGGACCGAGCGCGCCGGCTTCCTGCGAATTCGTTCACTTACCTTCCTAATGTTGTCCGTAGTTGTCACAGATACGTGTCTTTTCCGTCCGGATCTATCATCCTCGATTCCCAGGTCTTCTTAGCGTCTGATGGACCTATTCATAATACTTTGATGAACTCCAAGATGGTGGTGAATGTAGCGTGCCGAGAAGCCTTAACGGTAAAGATCAATGATTTAAGAACAGTGGCACGAACGTTTAACTATCTTGAAAAACGATTTATTGTTATGCTTGACTGAGGTGAGCATAAACTAATTGACTCAATAAAAACAATAAGAGCACGAAAAAAAGCAGACGCTCCGAATAAAAGGTCAAATTGTTTGCGCATGTGCTGTCGCCATAATTTTGGCGCACCCTGTATATTTATTTGTATTAATAACTTAACTTTTACTAATATTTATTTATCTACAATATTAAGCATACCATTAATCGACTACAATAACAAGCTACACGGGTGGTTAAGGAGTGGCTACAAAAATGCTGAGGAGGATAAAGATGAGATGCTTCCTCTCTATTTCTAGCATGCATTTTCCTGTATCTTCCCATTACCATCAATCATAACGTTACCATTCTTCTAATCGTGAGTCCACCAACAGCCGACTGTAGACAGGCCCCTCTGCCGCACTATCGGAGAGCCGGGAGATGAGCCACGAAGAATTGGTCGAGCCGACCGAGTCCGCCCAAGGCTAGGTGAGCCCGTCCCCCTGCTCGAGGTGTGCGACTTATATACTTGGCGGAGGCGGGGCTACCTTAGAGTGACCAATCAGCATTGATCTGGTATCCACGACACTCCCGAGGCCAGGTGGAACTATGTTCTCTTCTTCTCGCTCTGCTGCGTGTAAAAGCTGCCAAGCTAAGGGTCGTGAGTTGTCACGACAAGATGAAGGAAGAACAAAGCCGACAATGTCTTGCGAGGAAAAAACGTTTATTCATTCTGCATAGCCGGTTCGCATTATCACTAGTCTTTTGTCCACTTGCCATCGCTACACGTGAACTCATGGAATCGTACCCTGGCTAAAATCGAAAACCAGATTCGGTGCGCCCCACAGACTTTACAAGATTGTGGGACGAAATCACTTACGGACGTATTGGAGAGATACTCCATAGGATCCTTGAGCCTTTCCTCCGTGACGTACCCACTCTGCGTTCGATTTCGGAATAGGTTCAACAACACGATAATTGTGTTCTTCCTTCAACTTGGAAATCGAGCACGAAACTGAATACAAACTAAATATTAATTTGAATAGTGTCAGGAAAAACATTATTGATATAAACGACATAATACGCACTACAAACACGTATAAGTAACGGAGTGAAAAACTTCACAGTTGTATTCGTTTATGTATTCATTCGTTTGGTACCATTATTAAGTACAATTATCCTCTTTCCTTTTTATATTAGAGTGTGACATAAGTTCTGTCCAATTTCTTTGACCAAACGTTGTTCGGCTCCTCCTAAGCCACGTAGCAAGTTGGATTGTGAGAAAGTTCTTGAGAGTCCTTGGTTTACTATTATACTACATATAAGATTGAAGTAGCTGCCAGGTTCGACCCTCGACGAATGTCGGCATTGATCGCTGTCGAATTGCTTATCGTGGTGTTGAACTCGAACCGAGATAGTATACGCTTTATCGACGACTAACGTTTCGGCGATTTCGCCTTCTTCAGAGTCTGAAAAAGTCCAGACATATGTTGAAGCTACTAGGTCGAACATCGCCACAGACCTTGCGAAATTCGAAGACCCGATGAACAACAACCCTTCCAGCTGAGAGAGACAACAACAGCACAACACTTAGGACACCCGAGGACCCTTCAAGGCGGAGCTCTCTGGTTATATAGACGCATTCCCCCCTCCGATTGAGCCTCGGACTCTTGGCCTGTATCCAGAATCCCTCCAGGGTTTTGCGTGCGGCGGTATGGGTCTCCCGTGCTAGACTTTTGAATGTGACCCCAAAGTCGACACCGTTATGGTCATTTACCCTGTGGCAGCCCAACGCAGTTGATAGCCGTGACCTGTTCTTGCCTTTCTTAACGGGTGTTCGGGGGTTCCTTAACGCGAACATAGAAGGCCGAGCTGTTTCACCGACGTATTCACCTCCACAGCTGTTGCACCTTATTAGGTAGACAACCCCTGAAATCATGCAATCTCCTTCGTTGCCTGCAGGGCAGATGGTGCAATTTGGGGTTGTGCAAATTCGGTCGTACAGCCGGTTGCGCACTAGGCGACTTTTCAAGTTAGCGGGAGGTGTATCTACCACTTTGACATCGTTTTCCAATCCCGCCCTTCTGACGCACTTTCTAATAAGATTGAGATTTGCACAACATTTGTGACCGCAACCACCTTCGACACTGCTTGTTGTACCAGTTCGATGGAGGTCACTACGCAGCGGAAGCCTGCGGAAATATATTCAAAAGATACAGCGAAGGGGTATTCTCTACAAAAACCTGCAAGGCATGGTTCTTACACTTCAAGTCGAGCAACCGCAGTTCGGAGGATGACACGAGGTTGGGACTATACATTGGATCCGATCGAAAGTTTTCGGATAATTGGATAATTCGGAGAACGGCTATTTCACGGACTCCGGATTTTGGATGATTCGGATAGAGGCGATTTTAAGGACCTGTCTGTAGATTTTAGATTGTCGATTTTAAGGACCCCGGATTTTTGGATCACTCGGATAATGGGCATTTTTTCGGGAGTCGGATAATTGATGATTTGAATCGGGATATCCAAATTGGACATCCGAGAATGATTCATTCGGATCCAATGTACAGTTGGGACATCCAGTGGAGGTTAATGATGAGACTATCAGAGACCTCGTCGAAGTCAATTTTAGAACAAGTACCAGAGGGGTGGCAAGAAATTGCGCCGCAGCCATATGGCGGTGGGCAGCCATCTTCTAGAGCTCAGAATGTTGCAAGGAACGGCAAATGAATACCTCACAAACTGACGGTTAAAAAAAGCCTCCAACGAGTAGATGCCAGTACTTCCTTATTCTCCAAGGAACGCCGTTCCGACTGAATCAGGAACATAATCACGAGAGATGACAAGGTCGTGTTCTCGGTTAACCATAGACGTAAGGAATGCGTGGACGCATGAAAGGGCCTGGAACCGGACGTCAAAAGAAAAGTTTACGAGAAGAAAGTGATGTTGTCGGTTTGGTGGTCGGCCTCTGGAGTTGTTCATCGGGAGGCGAAGAGGTGTCCCCAACACTGCCCTCAAAAAGGGAAGGACGAAGGTGCGCGACGAGGACGAGATGTCCGCGTTCTCGCAATCACATCGCATTTCTAATGCTTGACTTGACAGCTCTATCCTGAACAGATTTCGTTCTTGAGACAAGAGTCTGAGCCTTGCACACCACATTTGGAGAAAAGGACTTTTCAGCTGCAGCGCCAAGGCTTTCTTCAGGTCCTGCCACATTGCTCAGTACTAAGCGTCGTCCTCATTTTCCGAAAAGTACAACAACATCTTAACGAGGTTTGTCGTGACAACATTGCGATAATCCACTAGAAAGTTCTTCAATTTAAGGAGAATTGCTTGATCCTTTAAAATGACAGGACAGCGAGCCGGTTTTGCGCACAATTTCAGATAAGCCTTCAATTCACCCATAGCATCTAGTTGTGGCAAAATTTTAGAAAATCCATCTCCTCCCCTCAACTGTCTCCACAACCGAACTGACTAAAAAATGACTTCAGAGTTCCCATAAGATGCGCTCCTCAAACGTCTCCTATTAGCTGTTAGGTTTTTGAACGACGTCACGCTAATTGACGATGGTTTCGCGCGCTACAAACCTGTCCAAATAGGGCGGCGCGGGTAGGGCGGGAAGTGGGCGGCGGGCGGGATGTATGGAACACCACCCATAGGCCTGAGTTATACTCCGCGGAAGCATCCGCGGAAGGGCGGGAATCGCGCGAGACTCCTCACCTGACCAATCGCCGCGCCTCGCCACGCCCGCCGTCCGCCGTGCACCCTTGGTCCGCGGACGTTCCGCGGATGCTCCCGCGGGAGTATAACAGAGGCCATACCGGGGGCTTCTGCGAGATGGTGTCACAGTGACCGCCGACATCTACACTCTCCAGCTGCAACGTATCAACACTGCACTGGATCGGAGACCCGAGCAACCGAAGACGACTGTATTCTACACGTCAACGCCCGCCCACATGTTGCTTTCTAGACGCGCAGGAGTTTGGTGAAACTGGTATGGAAAGTCCTACCCCATCCTGCTTATTCACCTGGACAAAGTGACCTGGAACAGGACCTGAATGCATTATTATCATCGAAACCTCCACAGTTCTGCATTGAACAGTTGCCAAAGAAATGGGCAGCAAGGGGTCAATAGAAGAAATGATTATACTGACTGACTAATTTTAGGTTGCTTCTTACAAAAATAAAATAAAATAAAAAGATTTAAAAGCAGAACCTAGGTTACACCACTATATAACAAAATCTTCGCTTTTGGAACAGTTTTTTTGGGCAAATTTATGGAGTTTTATTAACATTTACAAGACTTGCTTGTGCTTATAGGATGGGAAAGGGTGCCAGATTGCAACCGTTTTGTCTGCCTTTACTGCATTCATTAATTTTGATGTACGTGGAGGTGCGCCGGCGCGTTGCCGAAGGGAAGGAATAAGAACTCATCAACCAAATGCAGCTGCGAAAAACTCATCCATAATTATAGTAAGCAAGTTTTTTGTTAAGTTATTGTAACTCAAAACGATAACCCGTTGTTGAAAACCCTGGTTTACCAAAATCCTGTTTTGGTTTATCGTTTTGCTTTCTGTAGCCTAGTAAAGATAAAATGATGAACGTACATAGATCACTAGTCACTTTGAAACACCGAGACTGTTAGGTTGATGCAAAAATAACGGCCGCTATGATACAACAACCTCGAAATATTGCAACTCGCTCGAAAGAAAATCTTTTCAATCGAAATAACCACCAGAAGGATCAGCACACTTTTGCCAACGAAAAGCTATCTAGCTTAGATACTCCAACAGCGTAAAATTTTGAATTTCTAGAGTAGAGGGAATCGTCTAGTACCTTTTTTGCATCGCCTTGATTTTGAAAAATGTCTGATGAGTTTAGATGGTCCTAACTCAATCAGCTTTTTTCGCTGTCCTCAATTAAACGTGGGTCTGGCATTGTTCAAGAAGTGGGATTGCACCTTTTACCAGATAAATTCGACCCAATTTTTGGTGCATTTGTATTGTTTCTCACGGCACTTTTTCGCTGTAATGGTTTCGCTCGGAGCCAGAAAGGTTTGGTTGACCAAACCGGTTGCTGACCGCCAGATAGTCACCATCACCTTTCTTTGGAGAAATACTAGCCTTGAAGAATGCGAAAATGCCTCGGATCTTCGTCGTCGTCTAACCATTGACCTGAACGCTACTGCTTGTCGTTCTTCCTGCGAGAAAAAAGACTAACTCTCCTTGGGGCGACTGATGTTCGATCACCTTCTGCGGCATCCTAGAGACTGAAGTCCAGCTCGTTGTTTTCCTTGTTCACATCACCTTCTGAAGTAATTCGAAAACACCGAGGAAATGCTGACGGAGAGACCGTTATAAGTACGACAGCTCGGGAAATAAGCGACGTATATCATGAGTGGGTTTGTGAAAGGTACCGTTTGATTACCAATATTGGAACATAGCAAGTAGCAACGGCCATTACTTTTGCATCCACCTAAACCATCTGAGGGGGTCCACCTTGCGCTAAACTTGTTAGCTTGTAGCCGATTTTTGCAATTTGCAGCTCTACATTATAAATTTGTGATCACTGCTTCTAAATTACCACCGGTTTCTTATTCTAAAAAAGTAACTAAATAATTGGTTATCGACCAAGTTTCACTACAACGATTCGCATCTATTCTTCTGCATGAGTACCTACATTTTTGCAGTATTCACAACTAGTTAGCCAGCAAGGTTCCCAATTACTTATTTTTTAAATATTTCTTATTAAAAGATGAAGAATAAAAGACGACGGTACTCAATCCCTTTTAAGATGCTGTCGTGGATGCCAGATCCACGATGATTGGTCACTCTCAGGTAGCCCCGCCTCCGCCTAGTATATAGGTCGCGCTCCTCGGGCAGAGAGGAGGTTCTGGCCGATTCTGGCGGATCTGGCCGGTCTCGCCGGGCTCGCACAGGCTCACGCTAGCCTCGGGCAGCTCGGGCAATTCTTCGTGGCCCATCTCTCGGCTCTCCGACAGCGCGGCAGAGGGGCCTGTCTACAGTCGCTTGTTGGTGGACTCACGGTTCGAAGAATGGTAACGTTATAATTGATGGAAATGGGAAAATACGGGAAACTGCATGCTAGAAGTAAAGAGAAAACACCTAATCTTCATTCTCCTCACCATTTTTGTAGCCACTCCTTATCCACCCGTTTCGCTTGTTATTGTAGTCGATGAATGGTGTACAAAGGTGGATTAATTGTGTATTTAATATTGTAGATTAATAAATATTAGTAAGTAAAAATTGTTAATAATGTGAATAAACATATAAGGACCACCAAAAATATATTGAGAACGTGATGCAGTCTCAAAATGGTGCATCGGCCGAATATGGAAATTAAAATTAGAAAAATTGACGTGGAAAGTTTTTCTCGCTGTTAGAACTTATCAGCCGCAACAAATCTTACTTTCAACTACCCTGCGGCATCAGCGGAATGACGCTGACAGTGTAATAAAATTCCATCAGATAAAGTCATCAAAGGAATATATAAGTTCTGCAGAACTCTTCACCAACACCCGTCGTATACTCTACTCGGTATAGTATACCGCACTATCATGTCAGCTCACGTTGATCAGATGGGAATGGTAAGAGTAATGGGGAAATGAGAAGGGCGAGAAAACGCATCTCGCACAACCTGTCAAACATCGTGAATTTCCTCATTGAAGGAGCAGAATACCAAGGAAATTTGATCTTACCGACAGACCCTACCGAATTACTTCCTTTTATTGGTAATCAAAGAAGGAAGATAATTTCTTTAATCCAGAAACTTCGAACCAAAACGGACACAATCCTATCGATCTTTACAGAGACTCTTCATTTTCTTAGTGCATTAAGTATGCACAACCTCGAAGCATCGACAGCACTAACCCTTCAATTCAGCCGCTATTGGGAAGAGAAACAAGGATATTTCCTACTGGCTCAAGCTTCAGTTCTCCTCGCTAATCTCAAAGTGAGACTTGCCCAACTGGAAATACTCCATATTGCCTTTTTTATTTAAAAAAAACTTAGCTATTAAAAAAAAACAAAGCATTAAAATGGTAGTTTGGTATGAATCATATACTATATCGTCTTCTTTTACGTAGATAAATTTTTATAGGGGAGCTTAGAAAGGTGTTTACTTTATCTACTTTTCCATCTTTACTTCTTCCGTTTTGGTCCGGCGACGGTAATTAACCAGTGAGACGTGTTACTGAACCTGACATTTTCGAATTTTCTGAGGAGCAAGTCTACTTTTTTTTACTGTGAACAGTTGACATATGCGATATATAGTCCAGTGTATGAGTCTATCGCGACAAAGTAATTCAAGAACAGAATATTCATGTAATGGGCCCAAATAGAGAAGGACACTCTCAGAAAACCCGGCCGGTGGTCCGATAGACCAACCTAGAGAAGGGAAACTCGAAGGAAACCCGGGAGGTAGTCCGCGTAATAACTACCTAGAGAAGGGAAACTCGAAGAAAACCAGGAATCTTCTGCCTATCCTCTATGCGCGCGCCTATAAAATTCCAACGGAAACGGCAGACTTCCTTTCATGAACTTCCTAAAAGTGACTTCCTCAGTTTCGTGTTATGACAGGTACTGATATCTGGTGGTGATAAAATTCCACAGATTACGTGACAGATTTATCAGGCAACACAATCTCTCAGTAGCACGTACGTGTGAACTTACAGCACCTACAGTCACTGCAGTGTAATATTACAGCACTTACGACTTATCAGATCTGCAGATAACAGGACTATATAACCGAGTAGTTAACTTGACTCCTCCTCTTGACGCCCGCGACCGTACATGTCGTCTCCACACACCACAGTACTCCTGAAAACTTCGAAGCAGAAGCTCACCAGACAACTGAACACTCTCAACAGCCTTCTAAGGGAAGCAGGAGAGTATGATTCCCCTTGGAGTTTTCCTACCAACCTGGCAGAACTACAACAATTTCTTGTAACCAAATCTATCCTGGTAAAAGAATTATGTGGAAAACTCGAGAGCAAAAGGGAATCCATTTGGAACTTTTACACCGAATGTATGTCTACAATAGCTAATAGCATGTTGGAAAAGAAAGGTATCGATGGAAAAACAATTGAGGAAGAATTTGAGGAATACTGGAATAACAAGCAGGGAGAACAGCTTCTTAGCGAAACTACTGACACGCTCCGCCTGTTGGAAAAAAGATTAGTTGAACTTGAATGTCAAGAAGCATCCGTAAAACGAGAACTAGACATGCAAAATCAACCAGTAGGAGATCAATTTGCGGCATATCCTGTACCGGCCAGTTCAGATCAAGTGTGGCGTTCTCTTGATAGAAGGCTACTTGGTAATGAACTAAAAGTTCCTGAATTTAGTGGAAAGGCATCCGAATTTGATTCATTTTGGGAACTCTTTGAAGAATTAGTCGACAAACAACCCTACTCTAACATCGAAAAGCTTTCAATACTAATTAACTGCTGCACTGGCGACGCAGCTCGAACAATAAAGATGATACCAAGAACAGGTGACTCCTACACGAAAGCGGTAGAGCAACTTAAAAATCAGTATAAAAATCCTAAAAGGGTAACAATGTCAATGATTGCACAGTTGAAGTCAATGACGCCTTCAAGGAACGACTCTAGATCACTACGTAACACATTGAATGATGTGCAAGTAATCATAGCCACTCTTAGGAGGCAAGGAGAAGTTGTAGACACGACGCACATGATTAATCTTGTATTAGAAGTTTTTTCATCGGACGTTCAGGAAGAAGTTGCTCGAAAGGAATTTGATTCGGGAAAAGACTGGAACATGGAAGAAGTTTTGAATCATTTATCGGTAATCATCAAGCGTCGCGAACATTTGGAAAGTCGGAAAGACAAATACAACGAAAGCGACATATCGGCTTTCCATATAAGAACAATTCCTCAAGTAGGTTGTGTAGGATGCAGCCAAAATCATAAGTTTAAAAATTGTCCCAAATATGTCACTACTCAGCAAAAAATTGATCGCATGAAGAATTTGAATGTTTGTTGGAAATGTTTCAGCTCTAAACATCAGACACGGTCATGTTCCTATAAACCTTGTAATCGATGTGGACGTCATCATCATCCAATCCTTTGCAAATCTGGGGAAGTAACAAACACGGCGTACAGGGGCCGTTCTCCAGAACGACGATATCAGTTTAGGGAACAACGCCAGTATACTTCGCGAGAGCGAAGATACAACAACTTTCAATCCCATCGTTATCGACATAACAGTCCACAAGATCACCAGAGCCCCAAATCAGCTAATCGATCCAGAAGAGAATGGAATAAATTTGATGTTCCACAAAACATCGATCATGGTAGTCCATCCAGGGGGTCGAAAAATAACTATACTAGAGAGAATCGCACACCTTCAAGGTCATCTTCAAATGAATCACACCAAAAATCTTCTCTTAAAGTACGATTTTCACGTTCACCTACGCCCACTCGAAGGCACGTTCATAATGTCACATCAGATTTTGGTAATTCTGTGGTAATGGAACGCCATAATACTACTTCACCCAGTACAGAACCCATATCAACTCGACTTATGACAGTACTTTTGAACGTCTTCAATAAGCACGATAATTGCATGGAAACTGTACATGCTTTGCTAGACTCTGCGTCTGACCAATCATTCATCACATTATCATTGGTTTCTCGTTTGCGATTAACTCCAGTAGCACAAAAGACAATAACAATGACCACTTTTGGTGGTAAAGCAGAGAGAAAGACAGTGAAGAAGGTCACCTTAGAACTTTTCAACAGGGAAGCAGAAGCTATCATGGTGAGTTTACTCACTCATGAAAAAATTACCACAACCATTGAACTAGGAAATATTCCGGAAGTAGATTTACCACTACTGAAACAATACTACCCAGACTACGTTCCCAGCAGCAACGAAATCATACCAGAAATACTGTTGGGGATTGATTATTTTTATACCATTATAAAAATAGACGAACCTGTACTCCACCTTCCATCTGGATTGTATGTCACACCCACGTTTTTCGGCCCGGTTGTCTCAGGAACCCATGTGGAAAAGCGCATTAAACCTGAAATAATAGACATCAATACTAGTATAAGCCAGCTTTACGAAATCCGAAACGGTGATGCAGATACACCTATTTCGAGCTATTCGGAGACATGGCAACTACAAAATGTTGGAATCACTGATTTTGCCACGGAACAGGAAGACAATCAAAAAATCATAGACCAGTTCTATTCTACTGTAAAGATCAAAGATGGTAAAATCTATGTCAAATTTCCTTGGAAAGCAAATAAAGATAATTTGGCTGACAACTATAACCTCGCAGTAAGTAGACTCCATCAATTATTCAAGATGAAAGAGAAGAATCCGGAATCTTGGAAAACATACTGCGATATTATTCAAGAGCAACTAAAGAAAGAGTTTATAGAGGATGCTCCAAGAACAATTACTGGAAAGAATCCATGTTATTATATACCACACCAAGCAGTAATTAAAGAAAGTAGTGACACCACAAAACTTCGCATTGTCTTAGACACCTCTTCAAAAATGAAAGGCCAACTTAGCCTTAATGACGTTATTTCCCAAGGACCACTTTTCTTACCCGACTTATGCGGAATTCTACTTCGTTCACGAATCAACTCCAAAATCATGATTGCCGACGTTGAAAAGGCTTTTCACATGATACACCTTCAGGAAAGCGAACGCGATTCTGTTAGATTTTTTATGGTTGAAGGACGAGGAAAAACCACCAATTCCGGACAACATCCGCATTCTGCGCTTCTGTCGGTTACCTTTCGGAATCAATGCATCACCCTTTCTGCTCGGAATCTCTATCCACTACGGGATATCCCAACAACAAGAATTTGGAAAGGAAACTTATGATGAACTCAGTCGTAATCTATACGTCGACAATGTCTTGATGACAGATAGTAAAACTGAATCACTATATAAAAAGTACTTAGCGTGTAAAAAGACCTTCGCAAACATGGGAATGAATTTACGCCAGTTTATGACAAACGATAACAAATGCAACTCTGCGATTCCCTCTCAAGATCTATCTACAGGTAAAAACCATAAAATCTTGGGAATCACGTGGGAACCATCTAAGGACGCACTGTCAATTCAGTGCAAACTAAGATACACAAACAATCCCACTAAAAGAAAAATCTTACAAAGCACGCATTCTACCTTTGATCCCCTAGGATTACTAACCCCTTTAATCCTACCGGCAAAATTGTTTTTACAAGATCTGTGGAGACATAACTATACTTGGGATGATCCCGTCAAATCAGACCACGACCGTATGTGGGAAGCGATCTGCGCAACAGCGGACGGATATGTTGCCACATTTCCCCGATCAATAATAGAATACTCCCCAAGCAATCTTCATGAACTACATACATTTGTCGATGCATCTGAAAGGTCGTTCGCTGCTGTCGTATATTTACGAACAATTGACCGCTACTTTAGCGTTCACTGTTCTATTCTTATTGCCAGGCAAAGATTGGCTCCACTAAAGGAAAAAGGCAAGAAACTAACAATACCCAGATTGGAGCTACTCGCACTACTCATTGGCACACGCCTCACAACATTTGCACTAAAAGAAATATCTCTACCTATTACAAGAATTCGAATATACAGTGACTCCCAAGTGGCTCTTCATTGAGTGCAGTCAGAATCAAAAGTATGCACCTTCGTTGACAATAGATGCAATGAAATCAGGGAAGGTTTCGAAAAATGGAAAGAAGCTAAGCTTATGGTAAACCTTCACTACATTTCTACAGAGCTTAACCCAGCAGATTGTGCCACAAGAGGACTAACAAAAGGTCAGATGGTAAATCATATGTGGTGGAATGGTCCTGACTTCTTAAAACTAGACTACTCTAAGTGGCCTTCTCTCCCAGAGTTCAGATGGTTAAGGAAAGATACAGAACAAAAGAATTCCGCTTTCACAATAGGTACACAACCGGAAATTTCGACACCAACTTGGAAAGATTGTGTCATCTTCAACCGCGACTATTCTAGTTTTCATACTTGTAAACGAATAACAGCTCTAGTCTTGAAGTTCATTAAGAAAAATATATATGCACGACTAAGCGACGAGAAGAAAACACAATTGGAAATAGCATTACCTGAACTATCGCTTGTCGGAATTTCCTCACCACTATGTTCCATCAACACAGACGACGTTATCACTTCTGAAAGACTACTAATGAGGATGATGCAGAGATGTATTCCACCAGAAGAATACAAAAAATGTAAGGAACTACGCCTCTATCATGACGAACACAACATCATACGATGTCGTGGCAGAGTACAGGCTAAATATTTGCCACAACAACAACACTGAAACACTAGACCCCATTATCCTCCTCACTAAGCATAAACTCACAACTCTGGTAATTAAAGACTACCATGAGCGCTGTGGTCACCAAGGAGTTAATAGCACTTTGGCAAATATTAGAACGAAGTATTGGATACCCCGAGGTCGTCAAATGGTAAAAAATTATATCTCTAAGTGCATAATTTGCAAACGTTGGAATGGAAAGCCTTACTTTTATCCAGACTCTCCTGCGCTACCACACTCACGAGTGGAATGGTGCCGAGCCTTCACCAACATTGGAATCGACTTGGCTGGTCCGTTTCACATCATCGATTCTGAAAAAGAAAAACGTAAACGATGGGTTTTCCTAGCAACATGCATGGTTACACGAGCTGTTCATCTTGAAGTAGTAAACGACCTAAGTGCAGTTCAACTCATCAACTGTTTACGAAGACTTATCGCGAGAAGAGGCAAACCGAAAATATTAATATCTGATAACGCCATGAATTTCAAACTAGGTCAAGAAATCATAGCAGTTGTGGACAATCGCACACGGATAACGGATGCAAGTATCAACAACTTCCTTTCAAAGGAAACTATCCAATGGAAATTCATCACTCCGTTGTCCCCTTGGAAAGGTGGGTTCTACGAAAGAATCGTTGGGGTAATGAAAGCAGCCCTACGAAAAGTTACTGGCAGACGCCTAATGACTGAAAGTGACTTTCACACAGTAATAATAGAATGTGAAGCGATGGTGAATTCCAGGCCCTTGACTTATACGGGAAGCTCTATCGAAGACGCAAGAACCTTACGTCCCATCGATTTCCTCCTACCAGAGGCAAATATCAACTTATTCCCTCCATTGAACGAAGATGAAAACCAGGAAAATGACGACAAAGATTTCGTCCCTAATATTTCAACTAAACAGAAGGCAATAGAATACGTTGAAGCGATAAACGCTTCATTAGAGAAACTATGGAAACACTGGACGGCACACTACTTACTAGAACTAAGAAACCATCACCAAAGAAGAATTAACCAAAAGCAGTTTACACGGAAACACCCGGCAGTCGGGGAAATCGTGATCATCGCCGACGAGGACACTCCTCGCGGCGAGTGGCAAATGGGAATCGTCACGCAGCTGATTCACGGCGCAGACGGCGCTGTTCGCTCAGTGCGCTTGAGGACGTCAAAATCTCCCTTGGAAAGATCGCTAAATATGCTGATTCCCTTGGAGCTAGATAGCGAAGACAGACAAGAGCATCACCAATACGAGAATATCGAAAAACTCGAACAAAACGAGCCAGACGAGCAGAAAACACGCAAAGTTGCGAAAAAATCAGAAAATCGTATTTATGACTCACCCTCCACGTCCCGTCCAGGGATGGGCGGAATTTCTGTTTTCTGTTTTCTGTTTTCTGATTTTCTGGCCATTTTGGGCAAATTTTTTCTGTTTTCTGTTTTCTGGGAAAATGGCCAAAAATTGGCCAGAAAACAGAAAATAGAGTCGCGAACAAAATTTTATCACAGAAATCCAATGAAAAAATTCAAAAGTATAGTGCTTCTAGAGTATCTTAAATGGCAAGCATGTAGCGTTTTTGGATGTGCTCATGTAGCAATTGCGCCATATACTCATGAACTATCCCACATGTTTGCTTGATTGATTGTGTAAGTGCTGCTGGCAAGGAGTTTCTTCATAGGACATTTTTCGACTTTCATAATTTGACTTTGTATTCTTTTCCATCTTAACAGTAGTTTGGACCATCTACGATCACTAAAAATCTTATATTAAAACTATAAAACTAGTATTTTGAGGGGTACCAAATTATATATTAACTAACCACTTGTCTTAGAGTTACTGTGGGTAGGGTTATTCTCCACCCCGGTTTAAAAATTGAACGTTGTTGGCCGGTCGTCCCCAATATCGCTTTCTGCAGAGCCTTTGTCGAAGCTGCTTATCTAACACTGAAGATTGCTCAGCTTTTGATGTCACAAATTAGTAAGAGACAGAAAAGTTTTTTTTAGTTACCTTTGATTTCGCTGGTGATAGGGTAGTGATGCAGGAAATTTCTCATTTATCACGTATATTATCTGTCGTACCATCGATGTTCAAGCGGGCACCATCAGCGTTTCCATACGCCCGTACCGCCTGCCAGGGTGCTCCAATGGATCCTTTTCGCTCGAGGGACACGAAGAGCGTCATTGTTCAGGGCTTTGACGAAGAAGCCCGACCAACGCGTAGGTGGGCAGTTCCTGCTGTTCTCTTGACATCCCGCGGAATCCAGTCAACGACGTCCACTCGGTGTCTGCGAAGTGCATTACGTGGCCCACCCAATTTTCGACGACTTGGCCCATGCGACAGCGTCTCTGATCTTCGAATGTCGGCGAAGCTCGGAACTCCGGAGGCCTTCTCTCACTTGCGTGAGTCGTGTCACTGAGCATCGTCCTCTCGATTCCATGCTGCGCGACGCTGATCGCGTGTTCATCCTGCTTTCGTATGACCCAGTTCTCTGAGGCGTATGCTAGGGCAGGAAGAATAGTGAAGTCGAAAAGGTGCGTACGAGCCGGACGTTCTTCGTCTTTTCTATGACTCTTTCGACTCTTAAAAACTCCGCAGGCCGCTCGTTTCCTCCTGCTCATCTCTGGCGCTAGGCCGTTGGCCATGTTGACTTCGCGATCCAGATACACGTATCTGGAGCATTCGAAGATGTTCGTTCGTTGAGTGAGGATGACGCATCAGAAACTCGTCCGTTTCTCATGAACATCGTCTTCGTAAGATTCAGCTGCAGTCCAACGTTCCCACATACACGGTCGAAGCCAACAAGCACCGCCTGGCTAGCGCTCGGTGTTATGAGCACGATGTCATCAGCAAACCGAAGATGGTCAGTTGCCGGCCGTTGACCTTCACTCCATGTCTTCCCATTTTAGTTCGCGCATGGCGTTTTCGAGCTGAAGAGTTTCGAAGATATGGTATTCCACTGTCGAACCTCTCTCTTCACGTCGATGACGACGTCGTTGTAGAATGGTGAGATCTTGGTCGTAAATCCACTGTACAGCTCTCGAAGGACTCTGGTGTACAGAGTAGGAACGCCCTGAGCGAGCAGGGCTTAGACGACTGCTTCAGTTTCGAAAGAATCGAACTCCTTCTTCAGGTCGATGAAGGTAAGCCATAGCGGCAGCTTGAACTCTCGCGACACTTCGATGAGCTTCGTCTATGTGGTCGATCATGCTGAATCCTCTCCGAAATCCTGTTTGCTCGCATGGCTGTCCTTCGTCCAGCGTTCTGCTAATCCTATTCAGGATCACTCGAGTGAACAGCTTGTAGACTACGGACAGCAGACAGATCGGGCGATAGTTGCTAATGTCGTGCACTTCTGCACAGCAAGGTGGTTCCGCTGGCCTTCCATTGAGATGTTATATGATATGTAGATCTGAGGAGAAATAATAATAATGTGATGAAGAGGGTACATGCTCGGTCTTTATTATATGGTGTCTTCGCATTCAAGGAAGCACCTTCACCCAAGATCTGCTATGCTGCAGCCCTTCACTCACAGTCTCGTGTTGTTCTGTGAAATATCAGGCCAGTACACAACATCATTGGTCGGCTAAGTAGTAACTAGGTGTTCTAAAGAGCATCGGTAAGTGGGCCTGAAAACTTTCAGTTACGCGTAAACTATGACACTTAAGGAAATGTATTTCCGAAGAACGAAACGAACTAGGAATACAGATTCTGGCGGAGCCTGTAATACTCAACGAATCTCTGCACAGCTTTAGAGTATGCTGCGAGAGTGTGTCTACAAACTCAAGCAATTGTGTTGAAACATACAAACAGTGATTACTGAGCCTTCATCGTGTTCGGTACTCTAAAAGGCCAGTTTCTTACTAGTGGGACCGTTCTCTAATTGAGGCGTTAGCGGTGAAACGGGGCTGATGAGTAATGTTGTGTACTTCAAGTGTCGAGATTCCTAGGATCTATCAGTCAAGATTTACAACATGCTGATTGATTACACTGAAGTTTAATAGAAATTTTATAAGCGCTTGCAAATTAAAACGCTGGTCTACGACTACATTTCTGGTCATACAAAAGCATTTGCTACTGGAAATATGGATCTTTAGGTAAAAGAATTAGGTCGTGATAATTGATAATTTCGAAATTTTCTGTTTTTTGTTTTCTGTTTTCTGATTTTCTGGCGTTTTTGGCTTTTCTGTTTTCTGATTTCTGTTTTCTGACGAAGGCGATTTTCTGTTTTCTGTTTTCTGGGAAAATTTTCAAAATTTCCGCCCATCCCTGGTCCCGTCGTGCCTCAACGCGTCAACAGCCGACCGCACCGCAACGACGGCAGTCGCTGCCACGAAAAGCGAAGGAAGGCAAGAGCTACACGTCCAACGTCACGACCTATCGATCGCGATCGAAGAGTGCGCCAGCAAGACCCTTTGCGTGGACACACTGGGTGATGTCCGCGATTATCGTCAGTTGTCTCACCATCAGTCGTGTAGAGGGAAAGAACACAGAATCTATCAAAGTGATGTGTTTGAAAGGAGGTATACAACTACAGCTTTTCAGCAGCAAGGACTTCATCGAGGTTTGCGGGAACGACTACTGTATGGGAATAAAACAACCAGAACAAAACCTTAAGCTTCAGTTCCCACCCGAAATAACTCTACATACTTATCGAGTATCAGTGAAATCATTTGAAGGAAATCTCACTAGATCATTCCATTGGGCTTGCCCACCTAGTCCATTCTGTGAGCAAATTAATTGCAACTTTTGTGCCACGATGGTTTCGAACCCTGAATGTTGGCCGCGCCTAGCAATCGGAATAACGGTTTTCCTTGGATACATTCTAATAATGACCATCTTCCTTTTATTTATGCTATCTAGGAAAGTGGTAAGATGCTTTTACAAGGCCTACAAATTGGCAAATTGCTGCAAAAGATTATGTATAAATGCTATAATCTTTTTCTGTAAAAACGAAAATGAACAAGAAAACATACATCTTATGGAAATAGGGGAAAGACGACGTCACCTTTGGAATAGATATAGTGCCTCCACGATTATACGAATCCTGGCTATTGTAATATGTGCAACTACTGCTTATGGATGTCAGCAAATAATGTTGCTTCCATCAGAAACCTCTCATTGTCATTCTTCTTCAGCTAACTGCACTACCCAAAAAATACTTTTTGCCAAACTCAATCAGCTACAGCCAGAGCTATGTTTACAAATACAAAGTGGTAATCGAACTTTCAATGTCCTCAAGATTTCGTTACAGGAAACAATACTAAGATGCCGACAACAGACATTATACTATACAAAAAACACTGAAGTTCGAATGGAATACAGAAAACGATGTCCTCACATGGGAACTTGTTCGGGCAAGAAATGCGCAAATATTTCACCCGAAACACTCGTGGAAGAATTGAAAATCGCTAACAACTACACGGGAATTACATACTGCTCAGAATCTTGTGGCGGTCTAGGTTGCTCTTGCGGTTTTCCGTCTTCAGGATGCCTCTTCTATAGAATCTATCACGTACCAATCGACAATAATATTTATGAAATCTTTGAATGTTCCTCATGGTTCGAAACTGTGAAGATACGATACGAAGAATTTCATGGTAACGGGAAAACCACATCATATGACATTGAAATCAAACCCAATAGCATCAAGCATATTGGAAATACGCAAATTGAAGTAACTTCAATACACTACAGTTCCATGACGATTCTAGCAAAACGATTTATTTCAGATGGATATTCCACGGCCTATTTGACGCAAGAAGCAGTTTTTTCCTATGCATGCTCTACAAAACCCGTTAGAACCCAATCAAAAGAGAATTCATGCGTCATAAAAGATACGTGTACTTGTACACCCGCTGAGGACTCAATGAACTGTTACTGTAAACATAATAACGTAACTGAAAGTATGCCTTTGGCACATATTTTACCAATTTCTACAGCAACTGGAATAATAAGCACAGAAGGGAAAAACAAAATACCGACAATACGGTCATCTGACACCTCTGTCGAAATTGCCTTATTGTTCACCAAAATATTACTAAAATATACGAAAATATCAAGGATTTCACTTGCAATATAATTCCAATCTCAATAATAGGATGCTATCGTTGCCTGCAAGGAACTGAGGTGGAAATTAAATGCTACTCTGACATTTCAGAAGCAGTAGCTCAAGTAACTTGCAAAACTCAATTATTTCCATTACAATGCACAAGAAACGGTAAAACAAACAAAATAAAGCTTTTCTTCAATCAAGCCAGAATTCAGGAGCAATGCACTGCTTTGTGCGGGCAAGAATCAACGATATTTCAACTCGAAGCCACACTTAATTATGTAAATGGTATTCTTCCACTTGTAAACTATTTCCGAGTGTGGGATAACTCTTCTAAACCGGAAAACGAATTCAGCTTCCAATTTCCAGACATATCTCATTTTATTGAAATATGTAAAACATATTTTCTTTACACAGTTCTCATGCTCGCAGCCATGGCAAGCCTCGCGCTTATCACAACAACATATCTCTGCAGCAGCCTCCAAGCAGGGAAACTCACAACGCCACCGTTCTTCATACCGACGCTACCATTCCTTTTCCCCCTACGCATCCTGCGCATGCTTTGGAGAGTCATGCGCGGGATCAAAACTATTATCATTCTTGCATTACGAATCACATTTCGAATTTGCTCTTCGTTCTTCCATATCCTATGCGCACCATAAAACAGAAAAAACTCTTTTCTTCTTTTCTTTTAGACCAAAATATTCATTCTGCCTTAACTTGTCCTGACCTCATCTCAAGAATCATAGAGCTCGAAGTGTGTCTGATTTGGAAAAGTCCAAGTTGTTTTGGAAAACTGTCTTTTTAGTAGGCTGACTACAGTTGAAAAAGCAGTGACTTCCTCCTCCTATTATCCTTTTTTTTCGACCATCTTCCAACGCTTTAACGTTAGATAGAAATTCGTAAACACGATTTATCCCAGCTACACTACTTATTAGGTACTAAAAACAAATAACAAGCTTTTGGACTTTTAACTGTAACGAGCGACTTTCTTTGTCTGGTATTTTACTGTCTGGTAAAAGCAATTTACTCTCTTAAACTATTTTCGAAGAATTCTGAACCTTTCAAAACACGTGGCTAGTACAGCACCCCTGAAGTTCTTCTTATACTTTCTTTTAACCAGTTCTGTTACTTAAGGCCTACTGCCCCTGTTTTCAAAGCGAACGCTTGACTTAATAAAATAATCTCGGCGTCTCCTTATGAAGCGTGTACGCAATCGAAAATATTCTATTCATATGGTAATAAGATAGTAAATCAATCGGAAAATTTAGAAATGTCGGATCAACCTCCTCCAGACATCGTACCCGAGCAACGGCGTCCAGAACAAGCCCCCGCTGCTCAGGAGCAGGAGGAAGACAACGACGATATCGTCGGAGTCTTCCCTCCGGACTTTCCCATCCCAATCGAGCCCGTCCTCCCGGTGTACGAAATGAGGCAGAAATTCGATACTATTCTGAGGCATCTGAACGACATACAAAGAACACAAAACGAACAATGGGTAAGTGGAAATCAACTCATTTCAATAAAGCTGACATTTTAAAATAAGGTAAACATTTTGGAAATCTATCTGATAGCGTGTCTTAAGGCAATGTCTAAAGCTAATAAAAAAAGGGCGGCTGAAATCGACAAAGAGGACGTGGCTAGCAAAAAGCATATTAAGGTACTTAATTCTAATTAATATGAAAATTAATTCACTAAGGCATAAGTAAAAAAGGCACTAGTATTACAAAATAAAGTAGCCTTTTCCAGGAGACCCTTGACGAGATTTTGGAAAGAGTCGGAAAAATCGAGCGCATGGTAATGGAAGGAGCAAGCCCTGACCAGCCGTCAACAAGCCGCGTGCCTCCGAAGAAGCTCTGCATTTTTTGCGATGGCGAGCACTATGCCTCAGCTTGTCCAAACTATACGATCCTGAGTGCTCGTAGTGCTAGAGCGGAGCAACGCAAGAAGTGTATTCGCTGCTTGTTCGATAAAGACCACTTGGCAACGGCATGCAGAACCAAGTCAGTTTGCTACTATTGTAAAAGGGACGGCAGGGCTGAGTTTGACCGCCACCACACGGCGTTCTGCCACTACCAATCCAAAATGTAGCTGAAAACAAAATTGGGAAAAGGAAGGCAATACAAGATTTACAAAAAAAAAGGAAAAAGCCCTGCCCTCTCTTAGTAATGCTCCTCTTTGCTTGGTAATCGATTTAACAGGTCAATTGGTAATACTTTCGGTAATGTTTTTTAGTTGCTTAATGGTAATTGCAGGAAGAGCAATAAAGTTCAGTGCAATTTTTGTTTGTACAAAAAACAAACATTAAATGAATAATTAGTATTTAAGAAAAACAGCACAATAAATAATAATTAAAAATAGAGGGTAAATACGAGAAAAACAAAAAAGGGTAAACAAGTAAAAGAATATAAAAATAAATAGGTAAAAATATAAATAAATAAATAGGGTAAATAAATAAAAAATATATATATATAAATAAATGGAAACAAGTCCAAACATGACATCGACTTCGCCGGTGCTAGTTTTTCATTGCCAAACGACAACGTCTCCGCACTACGTTAACGACAACGCCAAACGACAACGTCTCCGTAATGCGACAACGCACAACGCGACTTCCACTAAAAGTTCAGCGTTCGTACCCGTCTGACACCTCCGTCGCTCCCGATAACATACAGCATACAGCAACCTCGTGTTTCACATAACAGGTTCTATCCCATGACTATGTCTTCTACTCCTGCTCCTCGACTAGCATATCATCTTGGTCATCAGTGCGTAGGCAGTGTCAATATTAGTATCTTTAGGACAGACTTCCACCCGCGCCTGTGTTGGAATATTGTTCATCATTCCATATGTAGTGTTAGCAGAATTGTGTAGGATATCTGTCGACTCTATAAGAATGTCTACTTTAGTTAGTTAGTTAGTTATCCTCCATAGACTTCGGAAAAAGGGAAATGCACTGCTAACTAACTAATAACTCCTTGACAAAGTTTGGAAAGTAACCTCAATCTGGAAACAGCACTCGTGAGAAGGAAGCATACAGCAACGACTACGCCCTCATTTTTTTCTGTCTGGCGGGAGTGTCGTGACAACTCACGACCTTTGGCTCTGCAGCAGAGCGAGAAGAAGAGAACATAGTTCCACTTGGCCTCGGGAGTGTCGTGGATGCCAGATCCACGATGATTGGTCACTCTCAGGTAGCCCCGCCTCCGCCTAGTATATAGGTCGCGCTCCTCGGGCAGAGAGGAGGTTCTGGCCGATTCTGGCGGATCTGGCCGGTCTCGCCGGGCTCGCACAGGCTCACGCTAGCCTCGGGCAGCTCGGGCAATTCTTCGTGGCCCATCTCTCGGCTCTCCGACAGCGCGGCAGAGGGGCCTGTCTACAGTCGCTTGTTGGTGGACTCATGGTTCGAAGAATGGTAACGTTATAATTGATGGAAATGGGAAAATACGGGAAACTGCATGCTAGAAGTAAAGAGAAAACACCTAATCTTCATTCTCCTCACCATTTTTGTAGCCACTCCTTATCCACCCGTTTCGCTTGTTATTGTAGTCGATGAATGGTGTACAAAGGTGGATTAATTGTGTATTTAATATTGTAGATTAATAAATATTAGTAAGTAAAAATTGTTAATAATGTGAATAAACATATAAGGACCACCAAAAATATATTGAGAACGTGATGCAGTCTCAAAAGATGCGACGCGCATTCTACTTCTACGGGATGTCGTGGAGGTGACTTGAATGCGTATTTGGCCATGCAATGAATTGCGGTGGCCGACCGATGAACAAGTCAGCGCTTCATCCTTTCCAGACAAGTCTGGTACCAATTCACCGATCCCGGAGGGATGGAAGGCTTGGTTGGCCTGGGCGGGAAATCCGAACCAGGAACCTGGTATCGGGTGCACGTGACAGCCGGCATCTCCTCCGCTTACGCTACATGCGTCCTTTTTTAGTCGTTTCGCCGGATTTTTGAAAATTAAAAAACATTTCTTAGGTAAATATTAGCAGCGCATTTAAAAGATTTACTGCTGCAGAGTTTTGATCGCACCGCGTTATGAGTTTTTAAAACATACCATTATACATGTATCATTTTATCTATTAAGGGCAAAGGATAAAAGGCGGTGTAATCAACTCATTTTGGTTCAAGCCATTCTCTTTAGGCGACAAGTGGCTGTTACTGAAGTTGTAACTCGTTATTGCGATGTTTTGTTGAGATCAAAACTCTAGAGCCAGATGCAATCCGCACCACCTTCTAACTAGGTGGAGGAATGCTCTGCGCCATTACACTACCGGTGTGTCTGATCAAGTGCAACATTCACACCTTTGCCCTGGCGACCAGTCGTTCCTGCCGCAACCTTATCGAACTACAAACAGGCCTGAGTTTATGGTCTTGATAGAAATAACTCAAGTTATTTTCTTTAGACCTCAAGTGATTGGTAATAGGGTTATAAGCTGTCATTCTGGGATTTCAGGCTACAATTCCTTTTGGGCTACGCCACGGATTCTACTTCTACGGGATGTCTTGTGAGCAATTTGAATGAATTTTTTGCTCTATACAAGGCTTGTGGTCTTCAACCAATGATCATTCAAATGATTTATCCTTTCCAGAAAGGACTGGTACCTATTCAACAACTTCAGAGTGATAGAACGCTCGGTTGGTTTGCGCGGGAAATGCGAACCCGGAACGTGGAATTAGGTCACGTAAAAGCCGTTATCTCCACCGATTGTGCTACTCGTGCCCTATTTGGCCCAGACTTCCGATGGTAAACCGATGAAAAAAGTCGGCGCTTTATCATTCCCAGACAAATCTGGTACCAATTCACCGACCCCGGAGAGACGGAATCTTAACTGGCCTGGGCAGGAAACCTGAACTATGAGCCTGTTTTTGAGTGCACGCGATAGCAGTCACCTCTTCCGTCTGCGCTACACACGCTCTTTTTGTCTGTATAAACACTAATTTGTTCTTATCATATCACCCTATCTTCAATCACGCGAATGCACAAACTAACTTACGTGCGCAGTGGCCAAGAACGGGCTCCCACTTGGCGTCCTTACACTGGCTGCTGCTTGCTCTTCAAATACAACTGGCCGTTGTCAAATGAACGCATGTTCAAATTAAATCAAGGTCCAAGAGTTACCCGATGATAGGAGTTCCGAACTTGCACGAAATTGTCACTTGTGTTCCATTCTTGTAATATTTTCCGTAGGAGGGAGGCGGTGAGTAGGTGAGAGTGGAATTTTCTTTCTTTCTGATTGCTTGGCAAGCTAAATTAGAAGCGTTGTAATGTCTATCCTTTGAACAGGTTTGCTTTATAATAATTTCTACAAAACAGTAGGTCAAACTCAATAATTGCTATAATCCTAGGACTGAAAATTCCGAAACCTGGTCATTTTACGCGTTTGCAAAAAGCACGAAAACTCAGACTGCGACTATGTAAGCATTAAGTAGCGCTCAAGAGCAGTACATACCATTTTCACGTCAAACTGAAAACTATTATGTACTGGGCACTTTTCATATTGAATTATACTCTGCGGGATCCGACCAAGTTGTACATTCTTTTAAGCATAACGCTTGTGAAATCAAACTGAACATCTTCCAAATCGAAAAGATCGACCTCTAGATTAAGCTATAGACTCACCAAAAAGCTGAGTATAGTTGCACAAAAAAAGTGAGTGAAAATAATTTCTTGTCGAAGAAAAATTTATCGAGGACTTTTGAAATTTTTTAAAATTCTGGAACCCAACAAGTGAACGCATTATTTGAACTTTTATGAAAAATTTATTTTTCTTAGAAAAATGTGGCTTACAAATTATTATAGAATACAATTTTTGGCGCGGTAAAACAAAATATGGCGCCATACAATCGCCCAGATCGAATAATTTTCATTTGATTAAAAATTTAATGTTCCCTTGAGGTTACACATTTGTCAACGGTAGAACAATAACAATTGCAGAAAACACTTATACATATGTGGTTTTCCTTCGCTTATTGAACTAAGCAGCATTTTTACTATCAGTGGAGTGAAAATAGCACAGAGCTAGATGAGGACATAGCGCAATATCTTCAACACACTAAAAAATTTCTGTTTTCTGTACTCTTGAGTAAACGTCAAGCATTGTTTTCCTATTTGCTTTAAATTCAAACAGTTCACTTCGCTGTTCACTTATTAAGGCAGGTGAATTAAAAAAAAAATAAAAGTTGTAAGAAATTTCTCTCGCAAAAAGAATTATTCTAATTGTCTCGAAGAGCATGTTTTATGTGGAAACAGCTCGCTTCAATTCCGAAGATGTTCAGCTTAATTACAAAGGCGAAACTTGACTTAATAAGTGTTCAGTTCGACGACGAAATGGTACAAGTTTATCAGTCCTGTCCTTTCATGTAGTTAGGAAGGCGAAGAAATACCAAAGGTTCTGTTTGCTTGCAATATTTTTCGCAGAATTTCAACGCATTGCAGGCCAGACGGGGGCTGCGAAAGTTTCCTTTGGCTCTATCTACCTAGTATACTGAAAAAGATAGAAATAATCTTGCTATTACCAGGTTGAGGTCGACAAGCTTCAGGTGCAGGCACCCATCCAGTACCCGTGCAGGTGCTCTTCATTTCCGTCGCTCTTAAAATGCGCGCCATTATTTGATGAGGTTAGTCTTTGTGCACAACGAAACGCTCTAAGAATTACCCTTCATGGACGAAGGTAGGCTCTGTGCAGCAAACAGTGAGCTCCGTACCGCGTTTGTACCTTCCGTTCACGTTGGCGTCCTGCGAGTATTGGAGGTTTGTATTATCATTGGGTTTCTCGATCGTAGGACACTCTGAATTGCAATTTTTGGTCTGCTGTTAGGTTAAGAAGAGGGCTTATTGTTTGCCCTCACCTGAATACAAGTACAAATTTAAGGGCTAGCAGCCTCACTTACCTGCTTCTGAGAAGGTAACCGAGCCCGGTCTTTGAAAGGCATTATACTCCAGCTGTTAACGCACACCAGGAGATTAACTCAATGGTATTAGGTTGTAACGAAATAAATGGCACTGAACCACTGTAAATTTAAACAGTTAATATCTCGGCTTGTAGGCAAGTTTTTTAATCGAAATAAAAACCTGATTTTACACATCTTTGCCAACGTGACACAAGCTTTTTTATCCCAGTGGCATAAAAATCAGAAGTTCTGGAATTGACGAAATCTTCGAAGGCACTTTCGGCATCCTGTTGGTATTTGAACATTTTCCCTACCAAGAAGTCGCCAAGATGCTTGAAGAAATGGTAGTCTGTTGGGGAGAGGTCGGGAGAAAACGGAGGATGTGGTAGAGTTTCAATGCTCAGCTCATTCAATTTCTGCAACGTCATTCGTGCTACATGGGGGCGAGCATTGTCGTGCAGAAGGAGAACTCGCCTTCGGTTTACCAAGGCCGGCCGGATATCCTTCAACTTTTTCATCATTTCTTCAATTTCAATGCAGTACTTCTCTGCCGTGATGGATTCACCGGGAGGGAGGAAGCTGTGGTGAATAACTCCCAGCGAACACCACCATACTGTCACCATTACTTTCTTGTGGTGCAATTCCGGCTTCACAAAAACCTTGGCGCTCTCATCGCTGTCCACCCACTGTGCCGATTGTCGCCTGCTGTCGTACATTATCCATTTCTCGTCACAGGTTACGATGCGATCAAGGAATGGGTCCGTTTCGTTCCGTAGAAGCAGTGCGGACGAGATCTCATATCGCCGGTTTCTTTGCTCCTCAGACAGCTCGTGAGGCACCCATCTTTCCAGCTTTTTGGTCTTTCCAATTTCCTTCAGATTCCGAACAGCTGTGTTGTGACTGACGTCAAGAACCTTCGCTATCTCCCTGGTACCTTTGTGTGGATCCTCCTCTACCACATCTCTCAGCGTGTCCTCATCAACATCACTATGTCTTCCACGACCTTCATGTTCTTCCAAGCTCTCATCTCCATTCCGGAACTTCTGATACCAACGATACACGTCCGAATAGTGCAACATCCTTGACCGAATGCGGCGTTGATCTTCTCGTCCGCCTCCTTAGCTGTAGTGGACAGCTTGAATTCATACATGTAAATGCCTCGGATTACCCTTTTGTCTATCTGCAAAAAAGTCAATAAAACTCTAAAGTTTTCCCACTTTTACATAGAAAATTTGGTACTCACCGGTAAGCAAAGTTTGCGCTTCTAAATGATATGCCACATGTTACGGTTTGGTCTTGATCAAACGCGTAAAGACGCGCCAAAAAATGGCGCGAGCCAGTGCCATTTAATTCGTTACAACCTAAAAGTTCGAAACAGCCCAAGTGTTGGTGTTGTATATGGGGAAGAATCGCCTAGTTTTGTGAAACAACGAAATGCAAGTTTCTCTGCCCGAATACAACTCCGCGCAGAGTTAGCGACGACGAAAGTTGGATATTTGGCGGCATTAGCATCTGTCTGTGCGCAAGGGGCGGGCCCATGTAGGTTGTAAACAGCTATGATGGGCGAGCGGGCGTGTTGGCGCAGAGGATAGGCGAGCGAATGGAGAGACGGAATGGTTTGTGGTTTGACTCTCTTATGGTGCGTTTTTGCACCTCTTATAAAAAGATAGGCTACAATCAACCGAAGGAGTGGATCTGTGGCCACTAAAGCCAAATCGGATTAGATGTTGAGCGCGAAACTTGGATTGGAGCATGGTGTCCCTCGCGCGAGCGCTTAACACTGACGCACGCATATTGCTATTTGATGACTCTGAGCTCTTTGAGCGCAGAATCAGGCTAGGGAAAAAACTTCGGATAAGATCCATCCAAGGGGCTCGTGCGAAGACAGTTCTCCTTGCCCAGGGACAGTCCACAGCTGGGCTCTTCGCTAATCGAGCATAGAAGCAAGCGCATACTGCTGAAAAAATGCGCACAAAACACCAGAAACTTGTGTCGACCTCAAAACCGCTCTAATCTCAACCGGTGGGTTAAAATGCAAAAATCACGCGACGCAGGGAAAGCGAACTCTCGACCTCCCTCGCATGTAGCAACGCCATCACTCACTACGGCGCAATCCGCCTGCTGGTGAGCCAACGAGGGCGTACATGAGACACTCAATGCAGCAGCAGGTGTACTGTAATGGTTTCGTGCGGAACGATCGATTCTCCACGTGGACGCTGATGCAGCCCACGCGTCGAAAAGTGTTCACCAGCTCCATTTGCGCGCTATTATGCCATGCGTCTCTTCAGATTTAGTTCCAGTGACCTTAGCAATTCCCCATCGGACCACTTTGTGTAGCGGCGAATGTGACGCCAGAAAGGAAACCTTGTCCACAGGTTCTACTGTGCTATAATGACTTCAGTGACGGAAAAGTTTCTTCACACAAACATAGCCGAAAAGGTTATTTAAGGGAGTGATCACTTATGAAAAGACTGCTTTTGAAGTGTCAAGCGATTTCGGTAGGTTATATCAGTTAGGGTGAGCATGGGTGGGTTACTTTACTCATCCATATTTACCGAAACCCACCGTAATCAAGTAAAGGTTTAAACACAGACCTCAAATAAACGATAAGCGACTTAAATACGGACGATGTTTGGGCGAAATCGTTTAGAATGCCCCAACACCCATACGTTGGGTGGGCGATCAGTGCCTTAAATGTCAACTTCCCAGGGCGAGCAATATTGAAGAAGCGATGAATCGAAATGTAGCCCTCATACTTGTGTGAGCGACGCTGCTTTCAGTAGAAGGTTCGTAACTGTCTCTTCCCTAACTCTGCGCAGAGTTGCTTTCGGATCGAGATATTTCATTTTGCTGCTTCCCAGAGAGAGGCGATTCTGTCCATAGATAACACCTGAGCCGCTCCGACCTACCGTTGAGATAGTCCGCAGGCCAGAATAGGGTGGAATTGTCGACTGGATGGAACTTCAATATGCATAACATCATTCCATAGGAATAGAAACCTACCGGATTTTAACCTTTCGGACGTCAACTCAAAAGATAGCATATTGCTTGTATGTGTTAATAAGTTTTCTTTTCTGTCACACGATTCTTCCATGTTGGCGAAATTTCGCTCATTTCACGTTTTTGTTGTTTCATTTTTATCTTCAGCTTTCACATGTACCTATATTGCATGTCAGCACATAAATAAAGGATAAAGGATAAAGGACGGCGTTACTCAATCCCTTCTGGGATGCGCCAGCGCATTCTACTTCTACGGGATGTCGTGGAGGCGACATGAATGCGTATTTGGCCATACAATGACTTGCGGTGGCCAGCCGATGAACAAGTCAGCGCTTTATCCTTCCCAAACACGTCTGGTACCAATTCACCGACCCCGGAGGGATGGAAGGCTTGGTTGGCCTGGGCGGGAAATCCGAACAGGAACCTGGTATCGAGTGCACGCGACAGTCGCGCCTCCTCCGAATGCGCTACACGTGCCCAGCACATAAATAATTATAATTATAGAAAGTTCAATCTTGAGGCAACCCGTGATTTAAATTTAAAGTCTGATTTGGCAATATGTTCTTAGAGTAGACAGCACTATGATCTAGTAACGCCCCAGCCAATTATAACAAAGCAGGGGGCGACAAGGTACACGCCAGGCCATCAGGGTACTTTCCTTGCACACTATCTCTAAATGACACGCCTACGCTATGCACCCTGATTGGCTGGCGCATTCCTACCTCCAATTGCGGTGCTCATTGTCGACTATACTCATGCTCTCCCAAAAATTTCGAATATTCGAATGGTTTCGAATACCGAAAATTTTCGAGCATTCGAAATCGGATATATTCGAAAAACGCGATTTTTCTGAACATTCGAATTCGAATACATTCGAAAAACGCGATTTTTTGAATATTCGAATTCGAATACATTCGAAAAACGCGATTTTTTGAACATTCGAATTCGAATACATTCGAAAAACGCGATTTTTTGAACATTCGAATTCGAATATTCGATTCGAATATTCGAATTCGAATGAAAAATCAGGCTGTATTATAGACATGATAGAAGGCAACACAGAAGAGAAAAGGGAAGCAATACATAACGGATCCCTTCCTAGTTAAGGACGAGGTTTTTATCGACAGGCATCTCATAAACCCCCATGTGAGTCGTAAAAATGAGATAGAGAACTTACACGTAGAACTGTCAAAGGGTTTATGGAAGCGTCTAATTTCCTTGCTTACTGGAAAACGAATTTTTCTCAAAGGAATACTAGTGTTTTGTTAATTGCTGCTTATGAGGAACAAACGAAAGGTTTACAACACATTTGAAGGGAACATTATCTGGTTGAGTCGCTGTAAGCTTCTAGGTCACTTTCAGACAATCCTTTTTGAAATTGGTGGCAGACTGACTGATAAAGAACTTTCATGAAACAATGCTTTTGCCTAGCGGCAGCTAATGAAGGACTGACGACAAAGTGCTACATGTAAATCTGTAGCAAGTCCGTCCTGCTCATCTAGAAATGTGAAATATCACATTGTCGATTTTGCGGCCACAAAATGTATTACAAGTAGCTAGGAATAGGCTACCCATGAGGGCCAGTCTCATTTCCTTCTGGTGATTCATCCAAGTAAGTGGTAGGAATAAATATTTCTTATTTGCGATGAACTTGTGAATGTAATTATTCTCCAGCCAACATATTGATAAACTACGGTAAACTTCAGAAAAATAGGTCGATCGATAACATCCGGCGGACATACACTGCCTCCCCTTTGAGAAGTCCGGCGTACGGCCGACGTATCCATGCGAATCCCACTTCAAATGGCCAATTCAGAACGCCGTCTTCTACCTTATAATATAGCTTTTGCAGAGCTGTAGTCGTTGTAGAAACGAAATCCAGAAGCAGAGCATTCAGACCACGGAGGAGCAGAAGAGCATAGCGTGACGAAAATTACAAAGCCGACTTCATGAGGTACTCTTCTCCACCAGGAGACACCCGACGTGGCAGAAGACAGAAGCGCACCCTGTTGACCCTCACGCCATCCTGCAGAAATTTGCTAGCTTGTGGTCTCAGACTCTTAACTGCAGCGTGAAGGACAAATAACGTCCGTTTGAGACGCCGCTTGAACCATCATTTTCAATTTTTTTTGTTAACAATTCCTACTCTTCCTCGGCCGCTTTGCACAGGCGCAGTAATAAAGGTGGTGGTACCTCCCAAACATGCTTGGTATCTCCCAAACAAGAATTTATCTTTATCCTTCCTTCTGCTGTCCTCCATACTTTACGTTATTACGTTTACGGCGAAAATAGCTTCCAGAACTGCTTGAGCGGAATGCAAAACTGGTCCAGATCAAACTAACCTTTATGTCCATACTCTAAGATCTAAAAGACGTCTGATACTATATAAGAGCGCGCTAAGAGCTGTCGATCGTCGATGCGTCAGAAATTACTGACAGGAACAGGTGCATAAAATTAGCGTAGAATAGGTACACAAAATTCTGGAAAATATCCAGAGGTCTCCAGCGAGCGATTTAATTCAGAAGACCATGTCACAGATTGATCAGGCAATCAGTATCGGTTGATACTATCCATACTTTTATTGGCGAAAGTGGTTTTCTCTCAGAGCTCACCAATCGGGGTGGCGACGATTACTGGTCCCCGATCGGTCATTCACCACTGCAGCGATTCTCCGTGGAAAATTTTTTGCAATTCAACATTGTGAGACGTTGTGGAAGTTCTCCCTCTTAACAGGAAGGCTTTTCGGGAAGTGACTAGTATCGATGAGGCGCTCAGTATCCGGGCACCGAGCCACCATCGTACCACAGCTTTGATTCACTGACAGAACCGTTTTGGCGACCCAAATTACCCGAGAAACCCACCAAGCCTTTACGCCGATACACAAATTCTTGTTGGGCATTCGAATGACACTTTTCGAATACTTGAATAATTTTTGCTTTCTTGGAAATTGCGAATATTCGATTGGTTTCGAATACCGAAAATTTTCGAGCATTCGAAATCGAATACATTCGAAAAACGCGATTTTTCGAATATTCGAATTCGAATATTCAAATTCGAATGAAAATCATTCGAATACCTATTCGAATGGGTCATTCGAGCATAAGTATATTGCCGACATGTAGCGTTCACAGAAATTAAGGTTCTAAGGGCTCCACGTCAGCCTTTTTGACCTAGATGCACAGTATGGAACACAACGATAAAATGTAATTGATGTACCACATATGCATGCCGATTCATTCAGCGGTTTCCACTTTCCTATCTGACAGGAGAACATGTCCAAGCCTGAAATGGAAGAATGCTTAACCTCCATTATCTTTTTTGTAACTTAGAAATTACAGTGAGAACTCTACCGACTTACGTAAATTCATAAGGCTCTTGTTTTACGATTTCAATGAAATTTGAAATAATGAATTGAGATAGAGGATTGGAGAGATACCATTACTAAATTTGCTGTAATAAAATTGGTTACCGTGTCCGCATTTAAAATATGTCGTAACTCCAGAATTAACGACTGTGGAGGTAGTTGGATAGATCACCTCAGAGTAACCGAAACGTTTCTCGTTCTCTCCAAATGTACACGTAAATTGCTCTGAAACAGTTTTCCATTAAAATCACTGCTTCCAAGATCTTGAGCATAAATGTCGCATTCAGTTTCACTGTCAAAATTGAACGTAACCCTTTTCGTTTTACCCACGAGAGACTAAGCTGTAAAGTCATTTGAGGTTAGAAGAACACCATCTTAAGTAAATGAAATTTCGCTCACTTGAGCACTTGCCAAGTTCCGGCACCCAGTTCGAATCCACGCACTGGCTTTTGTCATTTCTTGAATAACACTGTTGTATATTTAGCATTTGCATTAAAAATCGTTGAGGATTTACCCGATGACAGTTGATTCTGTACAAGACAATGTCACAGTTGTGCCGTTGGGATATTCTTCTTCATTGGTAGGTATTCCATTGTAATGGAACACTGCAAACGGTTTTCCAGGGATCGGTTTGCAATCTAAAATGATATTTGTAAGAAGATTTAACCCTTTAACTCGCACTATAATGTAAAAAGTAGTCCTTCAGGACTATGGCTTGCCCCGCACTTGCGCTCCATTTTCCTTAAGATGAGCTGAGAAGTTTTGCGGTATGAAACTATCCGCACCACTACCTGCAGCATCGTCATCCTATCCAGATGGTTCAGTAACGTTGTTCTCTCTGCTAATCAGTGCCCTGGTTTCCTTATGTTTTTAGGCAGCCCTCCTGGTGTCCCACAGCACTTTAGTCCACTTCACTATGGCGCCGAATTCGCAACAGGCACCTTCACTACTTATCCAAAAGCGTTCAGCTTTAGGCGACGTCATTCTCGATAGGCAATGACTGTCTCTGGTAGACTTTGGTGACACTCCAGAAAGCCTTTGTTTCGGCAGGGAGGATCCCCACCCCTCCTGATAACACCTTGTGCAATTTTTTCCACCCGGGTCCGCTAGACAGATTGCCTAACCGTCATCGACAGGTATAACAACCTTGCGGTTCAGGTTATTAGAGTAGGAAGAGGGAGGCGATCACGTAGCGAAAAACATGACAGAAAACATGGTTCGCAGACTATTTTATTGGAGAGTATGCGAAAACAAGCATATGCGAAAGCATTCAGTCAGCGGTACGGTTCTGGATTCTGGTACAACGATACATGGCCTCAAACTTTCTTGACTTAAACTCGATGGACTACTCTGTTAGAGCTACTTATTGGCGCAGGGTTTCGACATCCCGTGGAACTTCGAGCTGAGACCAAGATCATTAGAAAGAGCTCGGGATGCTGATTACGAATATGCACGGCCAGCCTGCGGTCATGCCATCCAATTTCGGCAGTTCATAACTCGCTCAGATGTTTCAATTTGCAATTTTGACACCCGAATTCATAATCAGCATTTCTAGCTTTTTCTAATGATCATGGTGTCAACTTGAAGTTCCAGAAGAGTTCGAAACCCGGTCTTAGTTAGAGAAAAAGGGTTCGATAAACTTGCGCAGCACTTTGGACAATATAAAGGCAGTCATCCCAAGAGAATTGAGGAAGAATAGACGTCGAGTACTTGCGGCCTACAGTATGTGGAAGCTGTCTCCAAGCCTGCACCTTTGCGGAAAGAGAGCACTTCGAACAACGTCTTGATTAATTAATTTATAATAGTTTCGTTTTGTAGTTTATTAGTAAAGTTATTATCAGTATATCTGCCATCATCCCCTTGCTGTGGTGAAAAATTTAGCGGAACATGCAAAGTATTCCTCTCCCACTGTATGAGGCAGTATTGAAGGTTGGTTTAGCTAGCCTAGGTTCCTGTTCTCGACAATCTCTTTGTGCCGTCTTTCTGCTACAATTCTTCTACGCCGATAGCTTTTCTCGGTTCACTAATCATTCCACACTTATGAGAAATAGGGAACGCAGTCAAAAGTCGTGTGAGCTAAGCACTGATTCCAAAAGACGGCCAGAGTTCGTTTTCAGCACTTCAAGTGTCGTACAGCAGTTATAAAAACTTTCTTAGAGGATGTTTGCGCGCCTATTTCAAAAACGTTTTAGGCTGCAATCCGTCCTTTGTTTTTCTCTGTTCTTGCTACTGCTTTAACGCAGTTGTTACTCCTAGTCTTTGCTTAATGTTTTGTAAATTTGAGGTCATGCATTTCTGGTAAATGTTTTTAACTCCATATGGTTTGAGCGCACTCTCGTGCGCTTTGAATGAATAAATAATGTATTTAAATAAATAAATAATGTAAAAATGTAAAAATATACAAGTATTTTTACATATTTTTACAAAATCTGTAAAAATGTGCAATTATTTATATATTTTTGCATACGTAGATATACAAAAATGCTAAGCCTACTTTTCTCGGCTGCGGTAACTAACGGTAGAAGTAAAGCGATCAAAATGGGTAGCATCACTTCCTGAAAAAGCACACCATTAAAAGATAAAGGATAAAGGACGTCGTTAACCACTCACATTGCGAGATGCGAGACGTACTACTTCAACGGGATAACGTAGGGGCGACTTGAAACCTATGCCACCTACACCTATACTAAGCCTATACAACGGCCTGCAATGGCCAGCCGATGGTCAAATTAGTGTTTTATGCATCGCAAGCAAGTCTCATACCAACTAAACGATCCCGGAGGGCTAAAAGGCTTTGATGGCCAGGGCGGAATATCCGAACCAGGAATCTGGAATCAGATGTACGCTACAGCGGCGGTCGAGTGTACATTGCAAACTGGAGCGCTGCACCTTAGCTGGTTTTATAAATAGAGCTGAGGGTTGCCATTAAGCTTAGCAACAATAGAGCGAATCGGTGAAAATTGCCGAATTAATTCACTGGCACTGTCGTTATTTCGCAAACTGTAACGCTTAGCTTGTTTTGCAGATCTTTGCCAGCGCTACAAAATCAGCCCGATTGAAGCTGAAAAAAAAACCGCCACTGGTACGAACAGCAGTAGATTGAATTCGGTGAAAATTGCCGATTTAGGTCACTCGTACCGTCGTTATTTCGCAATTTCGAACGCTTAGCTTGTTTTGCAGATCTTTGCCAGTGCTACAAAATGAACTGGATTGAAGCTGCAAAGATTGCCAATGAGGCCAGCAGCAATAGGCTGAATTCGGTGAAAATTGCCGATTTAGGTCATTTGTACTGTCATTATTTCGCAAACTGGAACGCCTAGCTTGTTTTGCAGAACCTTACCAGCGCTACAAATTGAGCTGGATTGAAGCTGCAAAGGTTGTCACTGAGCCAGCAGCAACAATAGGCTGATTCTGGTGAAAATTGCCGATTTAGGTGACTCGCACTGTCGTTATTTCGCAAACTGGAAAGCTTTGTTTGTTTTGCAGTTCTTTGCCAACGCTCAAAACCAGCCCGACTGAAACTGAAAAGGTTGCCACTGGTGCCAGCAGGAATAGGCTGAATTCGGTGAAAATTGCCGATTTAGGTCAAATGTACTGTCGTTATTTCGCAAACTAGAAGGCCTAGTTTGTTTTGCAGATCCTTATCAGCGCTACCAATTCAGCCCGACTGAAGCTGAAAAGGTTGCCACTGTAGCCAGCAGTAATAGGCTGATTTCGGTGAAAATTGGGGTCACTCGCACTGTCGCTATTTCGAAAGCTGGAGCGCAGCACCATAACACGCTTTCCAAGTCTCTACCAGCGCTATAAAATGAGCTTGATTGATAAAACGCTGTAAAATCAGCTTGATAAAGCGCTATAGAATCAGCTTGATTTAAGGTGCAACCGTTGCTCAACAGAGATAGCCGGCACATTCTTCAACTGTGCTCTTCGCCCCCTTTCAATGATAATTGAAGCATTCTCTACGTTTGGCTCTGTAAAACAACGAAATCTGCGAAGGCATTTTATGACTTCGTAAAAATATACGTGTGTCTGTAGTGTTTTCATGTTGTATGGTAGTATGGCACACTTCGTTCTCAGACACTCGCACGCGTCGACCACCGGCGAAAGTGACGTCGCGGTCGAACCGCCGGCGCTTTTGGGGGGGGGGGATCAGCGCAGATGCTTCGACCACCGTCGATTGCGCCGCTTCGCAAACCGCCCCGCAACCAACGGGTCAACCGCGGGCTATGATGCGGCGTATTGTGCTGTGCGTGTTGCGTACGGAAACACGCCCGACGCTCATTTGACGCCAAGCCAAACATATGTTCGGCTGGCCTCCGGCTCCCGCGTGCTCCGGCAAAGCTTTTTTTGAGGTTTCTGCACGCAGAAGGAGAGACGTGTTTATCTCTTCGACGCAAAGCGGCTCGGAAAGGGGGTCACCATGGCATGCCGCGATAGGCGGCCTGGGTAAGTAGCAACATACAGCGAATGTAAGTGCGGTCTTATCTCTTCGTTTCGACTACGGACCCTACTACTCTTGTCTTTTATTTTGTATTAGCGTAGTGACACTTTTTGTAAGGGGACCCCCACCCCGCCGCTGGCCTGACCGCTTTGCGCCATCTCCTGGTGCCGTAATAGACGCGTTTTTCGTTAAGCATGTTACACCTCGTACACATTTGATTTCTGAGACTATACGCAACAATGTATTAGCTCTAAACATAACATCCTGTGGCTTAAATGGGATCTGTATGCGAGCTACGAGGGAAGAAGTTATCGGGCAAAGGAAAACACGACCTCTTCATTCTGGCGAACGGGGGCGAGTTGCCCGTCAGCCGTTTTCATGAGCGATTTTCGCATGGAGCGTGTTATTATCAACCAGTATGCACTCTTTCTGTGTGCGACATCTCTGTTTGTTCTGATTGAAGCACTTGAGAGATCTGATGAAGTTTCATGACATGACATTTGGTGACATTTCATGACATTTCATCTTCTGTTTACATCAAATTAAGATTTTAAATCGACCATGACCTGAGTAGTTACGTAGAGAGAAACGAAATATGATTTATTTCAGGCACTGAAACATAGTCAGAAAACTTACATTCGTGTTCATATGCTGTATGTAACGATCGAAAGATATGAAAGATAAATGGACTATCACTAAAGGCATTCGTCGATTTTGGTGAGTTCCTTATGATAGCTGGCTAGCAATGGTGTAATACACTTTGAAGCGTCCAATTCTGTCAAACACAGTACATCACAAAACATACATTGGCACCAACATCTATACTACCTGAAACCTGTGTTCATAGGTACCACCTGTCTCATCTTACTGCTGAAAGCTTTCTTGGATCTGCGAAGTGTGATGGGCAACGTGCGTCGGCAAAGGCAATTCCTGTGAGTTCCTAACTATTTTACGGACCAAACATAATCTATTTCAAGTACTTCTCAATTCAGGTGAAACTGAAAGCCAGTGCTTTCGATGCTACTTTTATGTGACAGTTGATAGTGAACTGAATCTTCCGTTGAGACTTGTTAGTTTGAAAAGGCATCTGTGCAAACAATAGTTCGACATCAACATGTAAGATCTTTTCTCTTCAGCAGTGCGCTTTCATATGATTATTTGATGGTTTAGGAAAATGAAAATATCGAGAGCTTTCTATTTTCGAAGCTGAGATCAAAGCGCTATAAATCTGCAAGTGAGTTCACTTCATCTCCGTTGGTGTGACGTATTTGCTTTTTATGTAAATCTTTCGAAGGTCAAATTTATTTTTAAACAGGAACCCTTCTTCTTCCACAATATACACAGATGTTTGTTTTAGGAGCATTATGCGTTCGTCTCCTCGTCAGGTGCTGGCACGTAATCGGTTCCTGCTTCTGTGTGGATGAATTCCTCCATGTAGCGCTAATTTTTAAATGGTTCGCTGTTGTTGAATAATCTGTTTGGTTATTTATATACCGTCAGGTGATTGCGCAGTATTTCATTTCTACTTTGCAATTTTATCTGTGCTTTCTCGATGTCCTCATTGGCTGTTATTGCTCCTCGGCTGATGTATCCTGTATTTTTTGTTGTTCACTGTAGTGTGTGTTTTAAGCCCTACGCTTGTTATCGATTTAACTGCATTCCTGTCAAGTCTCTTGAATTGAATATGGATACAATTCCTGTTACCACCGATTTGTTTAATAGAATGAAGAAATGACTATAACAGTGTTTAAATCAACACCTAACGAGAAAAGGGAGGACTACCGAAGTTGTTTTGGCCACCTATGGCAATCAGAATGGTCAAGGATTGCGCCGTTCCCTGTACGGTGCGAAAAGGGCAGCAGGCTCCACTGTAAACGGCACGTTCAGCAGTAGAAAATGGCAGAGGACGTCGCGTCTGCGGTGATAGTTGTCGCGCGCGACAGATACAGCGGCGCACCGCGGCAAATTCAATAGTCGAACGTGGCATCGGCGATACCGGCTGTCCAGCACGTGTCAAATTTAGGAAAACACTATAATAGCGCACAAAGCATCAGTTAGGGATACATAGGATGATTAGGAAAAGGAATTCGAGTCACCTACATCAAGCTGGATGCTCAAGGAATGCTCCCGGCGACTGGTGCGACAAACGCGGCAGATGCCGCCGCACCGCGGCACATTCAAAAGTAGAAAATGGCAGCGGACGTCGCGTCTGCGGGCTGTCGCGATGCGGCGAGCCGCCTGCGCCCATCCTTCCACGAAGAACTATGGTCCGACGGGAATTCGCCGGTGGTTGACCGGGGCGCGTCAACCGCCGTCTATTTCCGCAACAACCATGATTGCTTTACGGCAATTCGACGGCGGTCGACGCGGGCGAGTGTCTGAGTTCGTATCCTTCGATCTGCACATAGTAAACAACAAGCTCGATGAAGTGGTATAACTTAAAAACGGGATTAGAAAACGAAGAAAGAAAGAAAGCAATAATTAATATCCGTTTCGTCCTTACCTGTAAACAAATAATAGTGAAAGTATAAGGTCGTCCCGGGATCTCAGGAGCTTAAATGTAAACAAACTGCGGCGCTAAGATAATTGGGGAAGCCACCTTATAAAAAGTGTTACTAACACGAAAAAAACAGTGATAAACTAACACTAAAGTACACAAACAAACAGTGCTATAGCGCTGTTCAGTGCTCTCCTGACGCGGATTTGGCCAGTAAAAGTGACTCCAGGGTGTGGCTCTACTGATGTACCCGCGTTTATCAGAAAGCGACTCCTCACCTTATGAATCCTACCGGATGTATCTGTTCCAATGTCTAGTAAAAGTTCTGTATGTATTTCTGTTATAGGATAGCATACAACAAATGGGTGAATGAAAAGGGTAGGGCGAGAGGGTAGACAACCCCCTTCCAGGCAGCTGGCGGCAGACGTCCCTGGGCGACGTAGACGTCACTCCCGTAGCAGCGCGTCGCCGTCGAGGGTGCGGATTACATAGGTACAGTATGACATTACATAGGTGCAGTCCGACGTCCGCTGAAATTACTCACATCCTGGAATCCCTTCCCTTGTCCAATACGGAAGCAAATAAATAAATAATAAATAAAAATGTAAGCGAAAAAAGGAGATAAGGCTGCATTTACGTTCGTTGTATGTAACTACTCGCCACGCCTGCCCACCGCAGCATGCTATGCTGGTCCCCCCTCAACTAACATAGCGCCCAAACTACTCCCATGTTTAACAGCTTTTGACATATAGCGTCTAAAATTGTTGATTGAAAAACTGTGAAGTGAGAATAAGATTTAGATAGAGTTTTAGTCGAGGTACTAGCACTTTATGAATGAGGAGAGCAAGATAATGAGAGGTTAGATATCATTAACTACTTTTTAATTTAATCCCATTGGAGAGGTTTTCTTTTGTGCGTGTTATTAAACCTGTCACAAACGCCCTTCATTGTACTGCTGGCACTTGAATCCAATAGGATTCGAAGGTCTATGATTTGATCTACGATGTGACTTATCCAGTTGTGGGCGCAGATGTATTAGCCCAGTCTCCTGTGCGTCAGGTGCACCCAAAGAGTTTCCATTACTATCCTGCAGAGAGCAGCTTGTATTAGGTGTTGTATAGAATGCTTTACGGAACTCCAGCTTCCAGCTTTCAAACTTCAACCTCATTAAATGGGTTACACCACTTTTTCAATGTATGCAACTCATTCTATTGGGAGTATATGAAAACCTCAATAATATCATTTAAAACGTCACTAGAAGGTAACTATCTATAAAGCAAGATAATTTACCAAGATACGGCGCGGTGACATGATATAAGATTAAAGTCTTTGAGCGGATTCTTGGCAGACGAATTGACAGACAAAGTCGTCAAGCTTTTTGATAGCCAGAGGGACTTCATGGCTGGCTGTAGCACCATTGATGCAATACATAGCGTCCAACTTCTGTTGGAGAAGCAACGCGAGAAACAGAAGCCGGTGCATCTTGCCTTTCTCTCTTGGAGAAGGCCTTTGACCGTGCACCGCGTGAGGTTATGTATGTAGTACGGCTCACGACATCGTGGAGTCCCTGATCATTTAATATAGTCGGTGGAATAGTCGACTTTTGCCTAAGGAGTCGAGTGCAAGCTGCAGCAGGAACCTCCATGGAGTTTCGCATCTCTGCCGGGCACACCACGGTTCTGCGCTCTCCTCACTCCTCATTGTTGTCGTCATAGAGACCATTACATGAGATCTTTAGAAATCAGTCCCTTACTTGATACTGATGAGGTAATGCTTGCTTGCGAAGATAGAGGAGAGCTCGTGCTAGGGGAGCAATTTGGTGTGATCGCTTAGAGCTGTTTGGACTTAAGTTGAATGTCGGGAGGTCTGACTTTCTAAGGAAATACGTGACTGCGTTCAACTACATCCATGTTAAGGCTTTGCATGCAGTTTAATTTTTAAGTACTTGGGACTAGTCAAGCGTCGAAGGCAGTGTGACGGTTGAAGTGGACTCACGTGCGAGTGTTGCTTGGTCTGAACATCATGAATTCTTTCAATTTTTAGGTCGTTGAAGTGAAAAGTGAAATAGTGAAAAAGTAGCCATTTGCGCATTTGTTCTCTTCGCTTAGGTTTGTAATTTTTTGCGCAATTTTTACAGCATTTGGAAGTCAATGTTCTGTGCTACAAGAATATGCGTTAGCGTTTTTTGCTCATTTGAACTTTATTGATTTTTAGACCATCAATTTGAGGCGTCCGAAGGAGGATGTTTATTTTTGCCGATAGCTCTTGCTCTGTGGTTGGACCTTTTGAGGTGGTATTTTATGCCATTCGAAAGAAAATGTCGGATCTATCCAAGTCCGGGGCCACAAAACTAAAAAGTATCATATGTAACAAATTCACTCAAGACTTACAGAGCAGCTCCTTCAGAACAATACAGGACCTAAAAAAGAAAAAGTCACAAAGAAAAAACGAAAAAATTGCATTTGTTACGGTTGCAAGAAGGCAAAGTTCTGTGCCCTCCCCACCATGTTAGATCCTGGTTATAACATGTCAAGCGGCGGTGAGCAGGCGGCATGACTCTATTCCGTCACTCTTTGCCCGCCGAGACGGTTATAAACCGCGGCGATTTTTTATTTTTTTTGTTTGTTCGTCGTCCGTTTTTGGTTGTTTTAGGTTAGGTTTCGTTCTCTAGGAGCCTCTCGGTAAGTATTAATTCATTTTGTTGCCTAGTTTTTAGTTATGTGGCCCACCGGACTAGGATAGTTCCAAAATGTTTTGCTCTATAAGAATATGTAACGCGTCTATTGATTTCTATTGAACATCAACAAAATGCCAAAAAAAGAAAAATCGACTTCACCAACAACTCCTTCTCCTTCTTCAGTTGTTGATATTCGACAGAAATCAGCGTGAGCCAATAAACGCGACATAAATTCTTACTGAGCAAGGCATCCTCTTACAACGGTAATATAACACCAAGCAAAAAACTTCAACCATGGAACCGGAGTTTTGGTGAAAATTCGGACGGGAAAGTAGGACGTCCCAATTTGATGACCTAAAAATCAGTAAAGGACAAATAAGCAAATAGCACTAACACTTATTCTTGTAGCGCAGAACATTGGCTTCCAAATGCTATAAAAAACTGCGCAAAAAATTATGAACCTAAGCGGAGAGAACAAGTGCGCAAATGGCTACTTTTTCACTTTTTACTTTTCACTTCAACGACCTAAAAATTGACAAAATTCATGATGAAAAAAGAAATGCAATACATGTTCTGATATACCAAATCATTCTCTTTCGAAAGCTATGCAAGAGACCGCCGGCTAAACTGCTGTGAATCGTTGAAAAAAACGGCGGGGACTTATGGGACAGCCTAATATTTGCACCGAGGTTCTGCGCTTTCCCCTCTTTGTTGTTCTCATGGATGCATTTACAAGAAGCTTTTGGTTTTTCGGACATTGCCTTATTCTGATGACGTAATGCCGTTTTCGAAGACGAAGGTGAACCTGAGAAGGAGGTGCAAGCTTGGCTCACTCCCCTGGCGATCTTCGTACTCAAAATAAATGTCAAGAAATCCGAGTATCCAACGAAAAACTGAATGAGTTCGGTTCCATTAAAAGTAGCGGCACTGCGCTTGCACGCGCTTTGATTTTTAAGTACTTGACATCCTTTGGGATCTAACATTCACATATACCAGTCATTCCAGTCAAGCGATTCCTCTATTCTTTACAGGACTGCGGTGAACAGCCTCGCTAGTTGGACTGACTACCTCCCAGTGGTAATTAAGGAGAATCTAAAAGCTGATCTGTCGCCTTGCATCCAGCGAAGCGGTCAGTAAATGGTTTCACGTAAGACGAGTCCATTCCTCGACCGATGAGCAGAGATAGAATGGCGTTCGCTTCAGCGCTATTGAATGCCTCCTCGTAGTCGTACGAACGTGAAAACTGCTGCATTCCCCGCAAATTTCTATGACACTTGAGGCGCTCTGGTTGTGTGCGTGGCCGTTGCAGCTGAATCTCTTCCGAAATCCAGCCTGCTACACATGTCGCCCTTTGTTCACTGTTCCTGATATGCGCGAAAGATTACTTTTCATGAACAGTGGGGCTTTGTTCACTGTCTCTGATATACGTGAAAGATTACTTTTCGTAAACAGTTTTTAGTAAACGCTTGTCAGTTAGTGTCAGTGTCAGTGTCGCTTGTCAGTGTCAGTTAGGTATAACTGGGAAAAATCAGCGTTTGTGAATGTATATCTTTATAATAATAGTAGGATGTGAGTGAGCACTAAGGTGGCTGTCTTCTCAGGCTTAGAGAGTCGATAGCTTTGTCGAATTATTCCAAGCCGAAAAGAGCAGGCACGACTGGATAAGCATTTTTCTGCATCAGACTAGGACTGATCACTCTGTAGCTTGATACTGCAAGGAAAGGTGAAAAAAGATACTAGCCGACAATGTCATGCGAGGAGAAAACGATTATTCATTCTGCATAGCCGGTTCGCACTATCAGTAGTCTTCTTTCCACACGCCATTGCTACACGTGAACTCATGGAATCGTACCCTGGCTAAAATCAAAAATCAGATTTGGAGCGCCCCACAGATTTTACAAGATTGTGAATCGAAATCACTTACGGTTGTAGTGGAGAAATACTCTATAGGCTTCTCTAGCTTTTCCTCCGTCACGTACCCACTCTCCCTTCGAAGGCGGAACAGGTTCAACAAAACGGTATTTGTGTTCTTCCTTCAACTTGGAAATCGAGCACGAATCTGAATGCAAACTACATATTAATTTAAATAGTGACAAGAAAAATATCCTATTAATGATATAAACGACACTCCATGCATCCTGTACATAATACGCACTATAAACACGCATAAGTGACGTAGTGAGAAACTTCACAGTTGTGTTCGTTCATATATTCATTGGTTTGGTACCATTATAAAGTACATTTATCCTTCTTCCTTATTATATTAGAGTGTGACATAAGTTCGGTCCACTTTCTGTGACAAAACGTTGTTCAGCTTCGAACTCAAGTGACAAGCTGGACTGTGAGAATGTTCATGAGAGTCCTTGGTTTACTAGACATAAAAGATTGAGATTTGCACAAAATTTGTGACTAATTATGGCTTGTGACCGCAACCACCTTGTGACCGCAACCACACTGATTCCGTTTGTCAGTTCGATGGAGGTCACTCCGCAGCAGAAGCCTACCGAATTATATGCAGCAGATACAGTCTCTACAAAACCCGCAGGAAATGTTTCTTACGCTTCAAGTCGGGTAACCGCAGTTTGTAGGTCGGAACTATACATTGTATCCGATCGATAGTTTTCGTATAATTGGACAATTCGGAGAATGGCAGTTTCGCGAGCCCCGGATTTTTAAATGATTCGGATAAGGGCAATTTTGGGAGAGTCGGTTGATTGGATGATTCGTATCGGGATATCCGGAAATGGTACATTCGGATCCAATGTACAGTCGCGACGTCCAGTGGAGGTCAATGATGAGACTCTCAGAGACCGCGCCAAAGCCGATCCTACAACAAGTACCAGAGATGTGGCAAAAAAGTTGGGCTGCAGCCACATGATGGTGGAAGGCCATCTTCTAGGGCTCGGGAATTTGCAAGGATCGGCAAATGAATACCTCACAAACTGACGGTTAACCAAAGGCTTCAGCGAGAAAATGCAGGAATTTCCTTATTCTCCAGGGAGCGCCATTCTATGTGAATTGGGAGCGTAATCACGAGCGATGACAAGGTTGGGTACTCGGCTAACCGTTGTAGACGTAAGGAATGGGTCTTCGCAGGCACGGACTGAAACCGGACGTCAAAAGAAAAGCTTACGAGAAAAAAGTGATGTTGTCGGTTTGGTGGTCGTGAGTTGTATACCGGGAGGCGGAGAGGTGTTCCCTACACTGTCCTCAGGAAGGGGCGGAGCTAAGAGCGCGAAGAGGACGAGATGCAATGACATGGAGGCATCGCAATTCTAATCGTTGACTTGGCAGTTCTGTCCTGAACAGATTCTTGAGACAAGAGTCAGAACCTTGTACACCACATCTGGAGAAAAGGTCTTTTCAGCTGCAGCACGAAGGCTTTCTCCAGGTGCTGCCACATTGCTCAGTACTAAGGCGTCATCCTATTTTCCGAAAGGTACAACAACATCTTAACGAGATAATGCTATCATCCACTAGAAAATTCCTCAATAAAAGGAGAATCGCTCGATCCTTGAAAATAAAAGGACAGTGAGCCGGCTTTGCGCACAATTTCATATAAGCTTTGTGGAGACCACCAGCTCCTGACCGGAGTCACCCATAGCATCTAGTAGTGGCGAAATTTTAAGGAATCCATCTCCTTCCCTCAACTGTCTCCACAACCGAACTGACTAAAAAATGACTTCAGAATTTCCCATAAGATGCGCTCCCAAAACGTTTACTATTAGCTGTTAGGTTTTTGAACACGTCACGCCAATTAACGACGGCTTCCCGCGCTGCAAACTTTTCCAAATAGGGCGGCGCGGGTAGGGCGGGAAGTCGGCGGCGGGGAGGAGTGTGTAGGGAACGAGCGCCCAACCATGCCGGGGCTTCTGCAAGATGGTGTCACAGTGACAGCAGACATCTACACTCTCCAGATGGAACGTATCAACACTGCACTGGGTCGGAGACCCGAGCAGCCGAAGAAGATTTGTATTCTACACGTCAAGGCCCGCCCACATGTTGCTTTCCAGACACGCAGGAGTTTAGTATGGTTATGGGAAGTCCTACTCCATCCTCCTGATTCACCTAGACAGAAATGACGTGGAGCAGGACCTGAATGCATTATTCTCATCAAAACCTCCACAGTTCTGCATTGAACAGTTGCCAAAAAGATGGGCAGCTCGCTCGATAAAAAATCTTTTCAATCGAAATAACCGACAGAAGGATCGACACACTTTTACCAACGAAAAACAATCTAGCTTAGATAATCCAACAGCTTACAACTTTGGATTTCTAAAGGAGAGGGAATCGTCGAGTGTCTTTTTTGCATGGCCTTGGTTCGAAAAATGTCTGGTGAGTATAGACTATACTACATCAATCAACTTTTTTCGCTGTCTTCAATTAAACGCTGCGGTCGGGCATTTTTCAAGAAGTTGGATTACACCTTTTTGTATTGACCACTACCAGATAAATTCGAGCCAATTTTGGTGCATGTTGTCTTGCTTCTCACAGCATTTTTCGCTGTAATGGTTTCGCCCGGAGCCAGAAAGGTGTGGTGGATCAAACCGGCTGCTGACCACCAGGTAGTCACCATCACCTTTTCTGGAAAAATACCAGCCTTGAAAAATGCTTCCGATCTTTGTCGTCGTCCAACCATTGACCTGAACGCTATTGCTTGTCGTACATTTTCATTTTGGTTACACGCTACAATGCGGAAATTGTCGTTATTCCTGCGCAAAAGAAGGCTCTCCTTGGGGCGACTGATGTTCGATCACGTTGAGCGGAGTCCTCGAGACTGAAGTCTCCAGCTCGTTATTTTCCTTGTTCACGTCATCTTCTGAGGCGATCCGAAATCACCGAAGAAATGCTGACGGAGAGACAGTTATAGTACGACAGCTCGAGAAATAACCTTCTAACGACGTATATCATGGGTGTCTTTGTTGAAGATTCTGTTTGATTATCAATGTTTGAACATAGCAAGTAGCAACGGCTGTTACTTCAGCATGCATCTGAACCATTTGAGGGAGTCCACCTTGCTCTAAAGTTGTTAGCTTGTCGATTTTTGTCATTATTAGCTCTGCATAATGAATTTGTGATTACTGCTTCTAAATAATCACCCGTTCCTTCTTCTAAAAAAGCAACTCATTAATTGTAACAACGATGTTTTGTTGCTATCAAAACCTCTAGTGCCTCACCACTCACCCGTATCCGGGATGACCTGGCCGCTGATACCAGCATGGAACCAGTTAAGCTGGTGATCTTGATAGAAACAATTCAAATGATACTGATCGGCCCCACGAGGTGAGGATGTTGAGTTCGATCAAATGGCGCCGGTAGTGTAAAGGCGTAGAGCATACTCGCCCGGTCAGAGGAAGGTGCGGGTTCGAGTCCCGCCTGGAGCTAGAAGTTTTGATCGCAACAAAACCTGACAGCTTACTACCTCGATACCAGTCACTTGAGGCAAGAAACTGATTTCAGCCCAATAATTGTTTATCGATCTTGTTTATCGATCAAGTTTTACTACAACAATTCGCATCCATTCTTCTGCATGATTACATAAATTTTTGTAGTATCCATAACTGGTTAGCTCGCAAGGTTCCTAATTAGTATTTTTAAATGTTTTCAACAAAAGATAAAGGCTAAGTACGGCGGTACTCAATCCCTTTCAAGATGCGCTGTGCATTCTCCTTCTACGGGATGTCGTGGAGGTGACTTGAATGCGTATTTGGCTATGCAATGAATTGCGGTGGCCGACCGATGAACAAGTCAGCGCTTCATCCTTTCCAGAGTCTCGTACCAATTCTGCGACCGCGAAGAGATCCGGGAAATCCGAACTTGGAACCTGGTATCGGATGCACGCGACGGCCGGCACCTACTCCGGCTGCCACACACGCCAATACGACGCGAAATTTACCATATACGTAGAGCCCACCTCAAGCTTGCGCAACTTATTTTAACCAACGTTCACATCAAAAATGCCTATTGTGGCAAGGAAAAGATACTGTGCATTGCAAGGCAACGGTGTTGGATACCAAGACAATCTGGAGCATTTAAAAGATTTCTATAGTCATGTCACCACACCTTCATCCTATGGTGATAAATTGGACTCGGCAATTTTTATCTAGGAGAACCTACCAAGTAAAGATTGAAGGCCTGTACTCCAAGATCTTTCCTGCATTAAGCGGAGTCCCTCAGGGAGGAGTACTTTCTCCAATCTTGTTTCTTTTGTACACATATGAACTTCCAGACCGTCTTACTAATTTAGGGGTAACATGTAAAATGTATGCAGATGATGTTAAGATCTACAAAAGGATTGACAATGATGCGGATTCAATGTCTCTCCAGGTAGCGATCGACTTCATTAGTCGCTGGGCAGAAATATGGGAGTTGCCTCTCGCAATTGAGAAAACACATCTTCTGATGATCGGTCCTAAAAACCGCGCCCAAACTCCGGAATATCGAATTAACGGTCAGGTTTTAACTACAACTGATGAAGTTAGAGATCTCGGTTATATAATAAGAAACGATCTGTGTTTTTCCAAGCATTACAGTCTCTTAGTAAGAAAAGCCAACTATCGAATCTATAACCTCTTTAGGGCTTTAAAATCCAAGCTCCCCGAGGTTTACATGCGTGGCTTCAAAACCTACGTAAGACCTATAGTGGAAAGTGGGACATCAGTCTTCAATCCAACGAAAAAGAAAGATATAGACCTTCTAGAAAGCATTCAGAATAGTTTCACTAGGAAGCTTATGATGAGGTGCTTCTCAGTAGATTATTGTTCTATACCAAACGGTACTCAACGAGCTTCACTGCTTGGTCTTTCTTCGCTTAAGAAGAGAAGAAAAATTGCTGATTTTGTCATGTTATACAAAATTGTTGCAAATAAGGCTTCCATTGACACAAATAAATTCCTTGACGGGATGTTGACAAGATCCGTGAGAGGAAAGTTGAAACTGCGAGTCTCAATTGCTAAATCGCGAATCAGATCAGATTTCTTAACCTATCGCATTCTCAAGGAATTTAACCTGCTACTGGGCAAGTATGAAGATTTAGAGAGGCTCTCTGCTCAAGCCTGTAGAATGTTTGTCAAAGATTGAATGCCAAACACTCAAGAAACGATCCCTGTGGTTTGTTATTTACTTGACTTGTGTTCGAGTAGTCAATTTGTGATGTTTTGTTCGTTTTTTTACACTTTACATGCTAGACAGTTGTCTGTGTCTGTCTATGCCTTGAATAAATAAATAAATAAATAAATAAATAAATGTGAAATTTTGGCAGTTAGCAGTTTTACTCGAATATTGGAGCTTCTAAGCACTTCTTTCATTGATATGCGTCATAGCTGCGAAAAGGCATTCATTGGCAACTCCAACTGAACTGCTCATTAGTAACGAGTACTTCTTTAAAAAGTTATTCAGTACCGCTGTATAGGTAAAGGATAGAGCTTTTTGATAATCACTCCACCAACAATTATACGGGTTGTTCTTAATGCAGTCTGAAAGGATGTTTGGACGTAAGAAGGACCTGCTGCGGTCAGCTAATGGGAAGCCAGGTTTTGACCTTCTCAGAAAACTTTGGTGGTAAGTCAGTGGCGCTGAAAGGATGGAGGACTTCTTTTGCCTGCACGAGGCTCGCACCAACGACCTCGATTCGGTGTGAACGCGACGTCCGACGCTTCTTCCGACTGCGCTATCACGAGCCCACCGTACGGCTCGTGTTAGCACAGTCGGAAGAGTGCTACTAACGTTTCGAGATACTGTAGAGGCCCTTAAACCCTATGACGTCAAAAACTGGAGGAAGAATGTACTTCATGTATTTATTTCGGTGTACTTGTCATCAGTTCACCTCGACCGGTGGAAAACATCTTAACAGGAACGTTTCTGTGCATCTGTGCGGAAAGAGATAACCTCGAACAGCATCTTGACTACTTAGTTCAGCTTCATATTGTAGTTTATTAATAAAGTAATTATCAGAATATCTGCTGTCATTCCCTTGCTATGGTAAAAAATTGAGCAGAACATGCAAAGTATTTCAGCCACACTGCTGGAGGCAGTATTGAAGGTAGACTTAGTAGCTAGCCTAGGTTCCTGTTACCGGCAATCTCTTTGTGCCGTCTTTCTGCTACAATTCTTCTATGCCAATAGCTTTTCTTGGCTCACGAATTTCCGCACATAGGAGAAATAGGGAGCGCAATCAAATGAACACAATGAATTGTATTCATGGACTTTATCTCAATAACCTGTTACATCCTGTTTCACCTCTAAGCCCTATACAGGATATAACAGAGTGAAGGGAAAACTAGGAAAAGAACCACCGACATACTCCCGGAGGATCATCAGTAGGGCAGGGAGTAGTGGTACAGTCGTGCCTTTTGAGGGGTTTATATACCCGAACCCTAGATCAGGTTTCGGCGGGAAAAGAGTCAAACAGATCGAGAGGAATAACAATGGGATAGAGGTGGTCATATGAGGGAAGTGCCTACTACACGTGAAGAAAATGTTAAGAAATTTTAAGTAGAGTTTCGATAAAGTGTCTAGCTTCTTTATAAGTATTGAAAAACCCATATCTATAACTAATGCATTTATTTTTTAATATATATTTAAGTATAGATTGTAAAATTATAGCATTATGGTAACCTAATTCTATTAGAGATTGTATAAGTAACTCGAGTCTATCTACAAAATCTTCTTTAAGGCTACAGTTTCTGTATATTCGTAAAGTTTCTGTATATATTACGGATCTTTTCAAGCATTCACTTGTATATGAATTGTAATGTGGAAGTCTGATAACCTTAAAATCAAAGTAATCAGTTTTGTTATATTGTTTTGTAAATATCTTACCTTCTTTAATAGATATAGTGAGATCCAAAAAATTACATTCTTTATTATTGTCATTAGTATGACTAACTTCTAAACAACCTTGATATACTGAGGATATAATATCTTCTACATCTTTATCTATAAAATTATGAATAATTAATATATCATCCATATATCTAAAGGGATGGAATTCTTTGTTAAATAAAATCTTATTAACTGAATATTTATATTCAAAATAAGAAAGAGTTAAATCAGCTATAACGGGACTAGCATTGCCTCCTTGAGGAACTCCCTTAATTTGATTATAAATGTTATTACCTATTCTACAATAGGAGTTAACTAATAAATAATTTAACATGTAGATTATATCCTGTATCATATAAGTTCTATAGGAACTACTAGATGAGGGATCATTATTATAGAAACATTTATATTTATTTACTAATAAATATTTTTTGTTAGAGTTTTTAAAGCAAATGTTGAGTATCTCTGTAATATTTTTAATAATAATGCTATGAGGAATGTTAGTAAACATATCTACAAAGTCTGCTGCATAAAGTTTAAGATCAATTTTATGTATTGAACAGATTTCATTCGATATGTTTATATCCTTTATTGACCAGAATGTTTTTATACAGCCTTTGTTATTAAAAACACTAAGAGCATAATTTTTAAAATGATTTTTAATATGAGTAAGTATAATAGAAAGTTCAATAGCAAGAGGTTTAATACTACTACTAAATGCTCCCGTTATGAATCTAAATTTAACAGGGTTCTTATGTAACTTAGGAATACAATATATTAGGGGAATAGTTCCTCCTTCGATCGGTTTTAAAAAATTACTCTGAAGAAAGGTAACGTGTTTTTCAATAATTTCTTCGATATTAAGATGTGTAGGAGTATATATATTGTTGGAGGTAAGTAAGTTCATGTTGCTTATTTCTGATTGTATAATGTAAAAATATAGCTTTTTGCAAATTATACCATAGTTCGAAGCAGCTTTATCCAGAGGGCAAAATATAAAGGATCGTTTAAGAATTTTAAAGTCCTTTTCTATTTCCTTGAATTCCAATACGGAATTAGTTTTCCTTGTACGAAGTAGAATTCTGTATCTCTTTAATAAGAAAAACTTTTCTAGGATCCTCTTAATCGTATTACAATTATTAGAACTAAGTTTATGCCTGTTTTTTAATTTTGTAATTATTTGATTAAATATATTTCTCCAAATTCTATAAATATCTTCAATCTGTAGTACGGGAGGAAGTCTAAATTTGGTGCCTTTCAATAAAATACTATAGGCTTTCATTTCCTTGAAAATACTAATATCTCCTGTCAAGACATGATTAAAGTGGGGGTTTATATAGGTATCATATTTAGAACAACTACACGGTATATCATCTATTGAAGTACTGCCTATATTATTAAGAAAGCCGTTATAATTAAATAGTGCTTTAGATATAGGTTGTTCATATTCATAAATTATTCTAAAAGGTTTGTATGGTTTGCTATTACCTTTAATAAGTTGTATTACATTTTTATTGTTTATGATTTTATTTAAGTTAAATGAATTTAAATGTTTACTATAAAAAGGCATTTTCAGATATGTATATTCTGTTCTTAAATTATTTTCTTTGGTAATTTCCATTTTGTTGAAATAGTTGAAATGGAAATAACAAAGAGAACTAAGTAGTAGTACTTGTTGTTCTTTAAGTACAGTAAATAAAGTCATATTATTCACAGTAATACGTAATAGTATTTCTATATACTTTTTTGTTTTTGATTTAAGAAATCTAAATAAATCATATTGTGAGTTATTATTGAGAAGAAATTCTTTTACTTCATAAATAATTGTTTCTTGATCATATTGCTTTGTTTTATTTTTTCGCTTTTTAAGGGTTTTATTTCTATTAGATCGATCTTTAGTTATCTTAATGTTAAAAAAGGGATGGTTTGATTTATGTGTGAGGGGATTAGTAATTTGTGTAAGATTGCCATAACCTTTTATATTATCATTGAACCCAAATGGATAAGATGTCATAAGAAGTTTAATCCAAAAAAGCTCTTTTTCTTTTAAAATACTGATATCCTTATTTTCTTCCAAGTTGTCTAGAATTATGATGTGGAAAGATTTGTCGTGGCATGACAAATTAAAATGATCGTATAATAATTTTTTTCGACTATTATTAGAGTTATAGATGTTTCTCATATGTTCCATGATCCTATCTCTAAGCTTTCTAGTAGTAATACCTACATATTGTTTGCCACAAGTGTCACAGTTTATGCAGTATACAACGTTTGATGATCTACAGCTGGCATCATTATCTTTATATGTAAAAATGGAGTAATTAGTCGTGTGACAATTAACAAAATTCTCCTTGTTAATAATCCTACAGACTTTACAAGAAGCATCAAAATTGATACCTGTATTGAATGTACCAAAATTTTTTTATATTATACCTGCCGTTTACCTTGTATTTATGAAAATGCTGAACCTGAAAATAGGGATTAAGGTTGTTGGAAGTTGCGAGTGTGGTTGTTTTTGGCCCTGATCAAACGTTAGGGATGGCCCAATCCCTAACGAGTGGGAAGGTTACCGAAGTTTTGGAGGGGCTGCCTCCCGGGGTTGGCGCTCCCGAAAAATAGCTATGCCGGAGGCGTAGTACTTACCCTCCCTTGCCAGTAGCTACTTGTGTAACCCCATCGGCATAGCTATGAGGATGGAAAGAGGAAAGAAAGAAGTAAACCTACCTAGATAAATACAAGGTAACGGCAGGTAATGAGTGTGCATAGTAATACGGATATTATATTTATAACGTTATATATTTATTATTATTTTTTTTAATTAATTAATTAATTTTTTAAAATATTATTTTTTTAATTTTTTTTTTAATTTTATTTTTTTATAAAAATTTTTTTAATTGTTATTATTGCAATTATTTATTTATTTATTTATTTATTTATTTATTTATTTATTTAAATATTAAAATTAATAATTTCTTGAATTTTAATTTTTTATTTTATATATTTATTGATTTTATTAATTTATAAATTAATTAAATTCATAGTTGTATAATTTTTTTTTAAATTTTATATTCATATTTATTTATTTATTTATTTCGTTTTTATACAATATTATATATGTACATACACATACACATATATATATATATATACATACATATATATATACTTACACATATACACATATATATTTATATATTTATTTATATAAATAAATATTTAAACAAAACACTAATTTACAAGTGAACTGATTATTATTATAATTTTTGCTTAATTATGTAAGTAATTAATGACTTTTAATTTATTAGAATTAAGTTTTATTTAACTCGGTTGTTTAATATGTTTGTATGTATATAAAAAATATTAGTATTATTGGCCTTAATGATATTATTATACTTTGTTTGTATACTATTACAATTAAATTGGCACGTAAAATAACATGCGTATATAATGTTAAGAGATTACACAGAATTGTAAAACATATATAGATGAAGTAGGATAATTAATAGGAGATTAAAGAAGAAGGAAATTGCGTCAAGATGAGGAGAGTAAGTTTGTTATATGTTTGGAAAAGAAAAAGGAAGAGTCTAGTACTGATTAGAAGATAGGGTGCTACAACTAGATTAAAAGGACTAGGCAAGCTACCGTACCATGCAGCACGCATTTTCAAAATTTTAGGCCTGTCGATAACGTATATTTCTTTTATTCTGTATTGTCGTCTCGTTTGTTACGTATTAAGTACGCGTTCGTTCCTAGTTGTTATGTCTTATTTAATTAATTTCAGAGCAGTATAGGAAGCTAATAGCTATTGTATATGTATATTTGTTAATGTATATACTACATATCCATTATTATAAATAGCTATGTCTATAAATAGCATATGATATTTCTAATCAATTGTAATAGTTATTAAATAGTTATTAAATATGTGCAACTAACATTATAATTATGTATATTATTACTTATTATGTATTAATTCAAGTTGTATATATTTCTTTATTATATTTACTGGAAAAAAAGGAATATAATACATATATTATGTTACTATAATAATTATAAATAAATAATATTGACTAAGAACATATTTTATGATGGCATAATATGCTTTAAAAACACGCTATGGCAATTATTAGAGAAGTTTTATAAGAGAAATGTAGATTACATGTTGTTACAATGCATAAGTGCAATGAATATTTGTATAACAGATATTCAGGAAGTTTCTTAGGTATAAATTAGGTGAAGGTAAGGAATTAAGGACATATTGCTTGACCTACACAATTATTCATATATATACCCATTTATAAAATAAATATACATACACAACTTATATACACTTGTACCTATGCATTAATAAATAAATACGTATACTTACTAATATGTATATAGTATATTGTTATATATCTATTGTTATAATTAATTATTTTGTATATAAGGAATATGGTTAGTAATCATAGCATAATTTATTTTAAAATTGTAATTACCATTATATATAATATTATATAATATATTATATTATTTATTTATTTATTTATATTGTTGTTGTTATTAATATTGTTTTATATATAAAAACAATTTAGTATATTAATAAATATGCTAAATTAATGTTAGTATATTAAAATTTTAATATTTTTTATTTATTATTAAATAATTAAAATTAATTCCCTTATAACATTTGTACTGTTATTAAATAATCGTTTAGTATGCATGCTGATTTACCCGAGGTGTTTTTGACGTGCTATAACTCGTGATATATAGGTTGTAGAGTTAAACAACAACTTTATGTTTAGTGATGTCGTCCAAAAACAGGAATATCTCCACCAGGATGAGCGTAGAAGACGATTCAAGAGTCGGTATGTTTAAAGAAGGAATCTTATAACATATAAGTTTAGGAATGTTTTTCAACCGTGACTCAGAGCGACAAGCTAAATTCAACGTTAAATTTCAGCCAAAAACTTTTTTTAAAAAATATTCGCGCACTATAATTATATAACAACTATTTAGTAAGTTGCTTAGGCATAAATTAGTAGTAGGTAAGGACTTAAGGACATATTGTTTATATCTACATAATTATCCATATATATACAAATATATACATAAACATATACATATACATACACAAACTTATATACACTTGAACTACACATACGTAAACTTATCAACATGTATATAGTATGTTGTTATATATCTATTGTTATAATTAATTATTTTATATATAGGGAATATGTTTAGTAATCATAGCATATTTTATTTTAAAATTGTAAGTACCACTATATATAACAAAATATAATATAATATTATTTATTTATAATATTGTTATTATTAATATTATTTTATATATAAAACACAATTTAGTATATCAATAAATTAATAATAGTATATTTAATTTTTTAAATTAAATTAAGTTATTAAAAATTAATTATCTATTTATTATTATTATTTTTTTCTTATATTGTATATATATATTTTTGTCTTATAACATTTGTACTGCTATTGTTTAATCGTTTAGTATGCATGCTAATTTACACGATGTATTTATTACGTGCTATAACACGTGACATATAGGTTGTAGAATTAAACAACAACTTATGTTTAGTGATGTCGTCCGAAAACAGGAATATCTCCACCAGGATGGACTTAGAAGACGATTCAAGAGTCGGTATGTATAAATAACGGGATTGTAAAAAAGGAATCATATAACATATAAGTTTAGGAATGTTTTTCAACCAGGACTCAGAGCGGAGAGCTCAGTTCAACGATAACTTTCAGTCAAAAATTTTAAAGGAATATTCGCGGATCATAAATATTCCTATGGAATTGCGAAGAAACGACGTGAATGATCTACTAAACGAGATACTGTCTATGTTAAGGTGAGTAGAATAATATTTATATATATACACATATATATACATATACATACGCATAAAATACATTATAAAAGGTCTTTATTATACCCAGTTATTTAGGTACAGCAATGTTGACGACCACAGTCCAATATCTTGACCTATTCCAATAGGCAAGACACCAACAACATTTGCTATCCGTGTAAGTATAAAAAGAATAGTGAGGCAAACCTGAAGGGAGGAAATTAAGAAAATAGTTTTAAGGTCAAGATGTCCTATGATTTTTGGACGTGGTTTAAGAAAGTGGGATTCCGTAATCTAAACGAACTGAACGCTAAGAACAATTGGAACATTCGTCTAATTCAGGAGAAAAGTTTAACAAACAAGGATAGAGAAAATTTATGGTTAGTTATATTAATCTGTAACAGTTTAATATAGTAAATATAGTAAAAAATTAATCTTATATATTTCAGTTTATACGTGAGAAATAAAATAAGAGAGATGTATCGGAGTCGAGGTATGCAGCCAATCCACATGAAGGTGAAAAAGGACCACCTACAATTGGAGAACGTAGGGGTGAGTAATAAATTTTAACTATAATTTAATAGAGAATAATTTGAATTAATTTCAGACATTCGATCCTGTCATCTTGGCCAAGCGTCTACATATAAGTTTCGAAGGCTGGCACGGTTTATCGATAAACTCATTAATCGATGAGAAGATTTTAAAAGAGGTAATATTAATATATAAATATATTAACATGAGTATATTCATAGGTGAAATAAACTTTTACTTTAAGGGAGGATTAAACCACGTTGGAGATTTAGTTTTACCTGGACTGGAGGAAAAAAGTAATGAAGTAAGTTTTATTTATTAATTTTTATTTATTATTTATTAATTTTTATTTATTATTTATTATTTATTAATTTATTTAGGGGCGCGTGTAGCGCAGTCGGAGGAGGCGCGACTGTCGCGTGCACCCGATACCAGGTTCCTGGTTCGGATTTCTCGCCCAGGCCAACCAAGCCTTCCATCCCTCTGGGGTCGGTGAATTGGTACCAGACTTGTCTGGGAAGGATAAAGCGCTGACTTGTTCATCGGCTGGCCACTGCAAGTCATTGTATGGCCAAATACGCATTCATGTCGCCTCCACGACATCCCGTAGAAGTAGAATGCGCTGGCGCATCCCAAAAGGGATTGAGTAACGCCGTCCTTTATCCTTTTTATTTTTAATTTATTTATTTTATTTTATTTATTTTTTTAATTAATAAATATATTAAATTAAATTATTATTTAATAATTTTTTTATAAATGTATAAATTAAATTAATTATTTAAAGAGTTATTAAGTAAATATTTAGGCAGCAATTTCAACACGGAAGAGGCCCATGGAGAAAAGCAGCGAACAATCAAAGCCATTAAAGCAGTCAAGGAACTTGGATGATGAAAGGAATAAATGATGAGGCAAGGATATCCAGCGATGAAAAGACTAACCGTTTTATTGTTACTTATTGTTTTAAGAAAAGGAAGAAATGAATCTTCAGTTGCAAGTGTGTAGTAAACACTAAATTAGGAAGACTATCCAACCGGATAGATAAGACCACCGGTCTGTATATGGCCAACCGGCCTGCGGGCTAAATGCGCCGAGTTATATAAGGAAATTACGTTAATTAAACAAATTAAATTACAACTCGGCCTGGTCTCTACATAAACCTGTGTGAGCTAACCAAAAATTTTAAAAGATGGCCAAAGTTAGTTTTCAGCACTTCAAGTGTCGTACAGCAGATGTAAAAGCTTTCTTAGAGGATATTTGCGCTCCTATTTCAACGAAGTTTTAGGCTGCAATTTGTCTTCTGTTTTCCTCTGTTCTTGCTAGTGCTTTAACGCAGTTGTTACTCCTAGTCCTTGCTTAATGTTTTGCAAATTTGAGGTCTTGCATTTCTGTTAATTGTTTTTCACTCGATATGATTTGAGTGCACTCTCGTGCGCTTTAAATGATTAAAAAATGTAAAAATGTGCAAGAATTAATATAGTTTTGTATACGTAGATATACAAAATCGCTATAAAAAAACTTACTTCCTCCGGCGGCAGTAACTAACTGCAGAAATAAAGCGATCAAAATGGGGACCATCATTACCTGAAAAAGCACACCATTAGAAGATAAAGGATAAAGGACGTTAACCGCTCACATTGCGATGCGGCACGCGTACCTCAACGGGATAACGTAGGGGCAACTTAAAGCCTATGCCGCCTAAACCTATACTAAGCCTATACAACGGTCTGCGATGACCAGTCAATGTACAATTTAGTGTATTATGCATCGCAAACAACTGAGCGACCCCGGAGGGCTAAAAGGCTGTGATGGCCTTGGCGGAATATCCGAACCAGGAATCTGGAATCAGGTGTACGCTACAGCGGCTGTCGGGTGTACATTGCAAACTGGAGTGCTACACCTTAGCTCGTTTTATAAATAGAGCTGAGGGTTGCCATTACGCTTAGCAACAATAGACCGAACTTGATGAAAATTGCCGATTTAGGTCACTCCCACCGTCGTTATTTCGCAAACTGGAACGCCTAGCTTGTTTTGCAGATCCTTACCAGCGCTACAAAATGAGCTGGATTGAAGCTGCAAAGATTGCCACTGGGGCCAGCAGCAGTAGGCTGAATTCGATGAAAATTTTCAATTTGGGTCATTTGTACTGTCGTTATTTCGCAAACTGGAACGCCTAGCTTGTTTTGCAGATTCTTACCAGCGCTACAAATTCAGCCCGATTGAAGCTGGAAGGCCTGCCACTGGTACGAACAGCAATAGATTGAATTCGGTGAAAATAGCCGATTTAGGTCACTCCCACGGTCGTTATTTCGCAATTTCGAACGCTTAGCTTGTTTTGCAGATCTTTGCCAGTGCTACAAAATGAGCTGGATTGAAGCTGCAAAGATTGCCACTGGGACCAGCAGCAGTAGGCTGAATTCGGTGAAAATTGCCGATTTAGGTCACTCCCACCGTCGTTATTTCGCAAACTGGAACGCCTAGCTTGTTTTGCAGATCCTTACCAGCGCTACAAAATGAGCTGGATTGAAGCTGCAAAGATTGCCACTGGGGCCAGCAGCAGTAGGTTGAATTCGATGAAAATTATCAATTTGGGTCATTTGTACTGTCGTTATTTCGCAAACTGGAACGCCTAGCTTGTTTTGCAGATTCTTACCAGCGCTACAAATTCAGCCCGATTGAAGCTGGAAGGCCTGCCACTGGTACGAACAGCAATAGATTGAACTCGGTGAAAATAGCCGATTTAGGTCACTCCCACGGTCGTTATTTCGCAATTTCGAACGCTTAGCTTGTTTTGCAGATCTTTGCCAGTGCTACAAAATGAGCTGGATTGAAGCTGCAAAGATTGCCACTGGGACCAGCAGCAGTAGGCTGAGCTCGATGAAAATTGTCAATTTAGGTCACTTGTACTGTCGTTATTTCGCAAACTGGAACGCCTAGCTTGTTTTGCAGATTCTTACCAGCGCTACAAAATCAGCCCGATTGAAGCTGGAAGGCTTGCCACTGGGGTCAGCAACAATAGGCTGAATTCGGTGAAAATTGCCGATTTAGGTCACTCCTACCGTCGTTATTTCGCAAACTGGAACGCCTAGCTTGTTTTGCAGATCCTTACCAGCGCTACAAAATCATCCCGATTGAAGCTGAAAAAAGACCGCCTTCGGTGAAAATTGCCGATTTAGGTCACTCGTACCGTCGTTATTTCGCAATTTCGAACGCTTAGCTTGTTTTGCAGATCTCTGCCAGTGCTACAAAATGAGCTGGGCCGGATTCATCAAAGTTACTGCAGTAACTTTAACGGAGAATTGTATGCAAAAGCTCAGATAACGCGGCTTATCAAGCGATATGGTGAGTGATAAGCCGCGTTATCTGAGCTTTTCGCTTACAATTCTCCGTTAAGGTTACTGCAGTAACGTTGATGAATCCGGCCCCTGGATTGAAGCTCCGAAGTTTGCCACTGGGGCCAGCAGCAAGAGGCTGATTTGGGTGAAAATTGCCCATTTAGGTCACTTGTACTGTCGTTGTTTCGCAATCTGTAACGCATAACTTGTTTTGCAGATCCTTGCCAGCGCTACAAGATCAGCCCGATTGAAGCTGGAAAGTTTGCCACTGGTACGAACAGCAATAGATTGAATTCGGTGAAAATTGTCGATTTAGGTCACTCCCACCACAAGAGTACTTCGCAGTGACCTTCCTTGGGTTTCACCCAGGCTTCATGTCTTGGTTTCACTGACTCCACGGTGCGCCGCAGGTAGTTGGCGTCGATTTCTGCCCATGATTGACAAAGTTCGCGGCGAAGCTGGTCCAAATTGGGGAAGGTCCTCTTTCTCAGCTTCTGCTCTAGGTATTCCCGTATGGCAAAATCGAGGGGAATTAAATACGGGCTATTAGACGGCCACTGATCCTTCGTTAGGTATCCAGGGAAGGTGGCGTTCAGTTACGCAGTCGTCGTCCTCGCTCCATCGGCAATAGCCCAGTCCTGTTGAAAGATCATCTCGGGATTTTTTTTTCATAGAAGGGAAGGACTATCTTTTTTAGAACCTTCACTTGGTGTTCCAGCGTTGATTTTCACGTTTCTTTTCGCAAAAAGCAGCGGTGTCTCCTTGTTTGCTGTGATACCTGCCCATACCATCAATCCTTTGGAAAACGGCGACTTTGTAACAATCTTCCTTTTCCAAGTATGTCCTTGATCGGGTCTGAAGAGCAGGTGATCATGCTGAGCATTGTGTGCGACTTCGATAGTGAAAATTTTCTCTTCGGTCCATAGCACATCTTCGACGCGGCGCACTGAGAAAAGCCGTAGCAGCTCCTTGCGTTTTTTCCTTGACTGTCTCTGTCAACTGCTGTCCGTTGAGCAGACGATAGCTGCGAAGTCCTAGTTCATTCTTGTCAATTGACGATTGAGTTAAGAGATGTGCTGTCGTCACAGAACGAGGACGACCTGACTTTACCTTTAAGGTGACGTTCCCTTTTTCATTCCACTGCTTGATGATCCGCTGAACTACTCTCAATGGAATACTGGGCTTCCTTGCAATGGCGCTGGTGGACTCTCCGCTTTCAGCGAGGCGGGCTTCTGCTTCTCGATGAGGGTACAGTCGCATATAGGCTACAAATAAAAATTTTCATATATCGCAAGAAATTGGATTTAATGTCGTGAACGATGAACGTAAACACACGATTTCAAAAAAATATGAGAGAAGAAAGTGCGCGCAAATATCACGACAATACTTATCGGCCACCCTGTACAACTCCAGTGATGGTCATGGAGTGATGGTCAAAGGTTATACACGAAAAATTATTATCTTGGCTTTCCAGATTCCATGCTATTTCGCCGAAACAGTATGGTTTCCTGCCTGAAGCCTCAACAAGTACGAATCTCGCAGACTCACTTTTCGACTTCAGCCAGGCCATCAATGCCGTAAATCTGTGGACGTGATATACATCGACTTATCAAAAGCGTTTGATAAAGTTTGCCATCGAAAACTGCTAGCAAAATTAGAACTTCTTGATATACAGGGGGTTCTTCTTAACTGGCTCAGGTCCTATCTTGATAACAGAGGCATGACAGTTAGGGTTCGACAGAGTTTCTCCCTGAGGTATCCCTGTGTCAGCGGTGTTCCTCAGGGAGGATCTCTGTCTCCCCTGTTATTTTTGGTTTACACCATGGATCTCCCCTAAATACTCCGAACATCTACCGCTATCAAAATTCAAGCTTGTGCCGATGATATTAAAATTTACGGAGGATAGGACAATTTATGATAGGACAACCTGTAAGGAGGTGCAAGCAGCTCTTCCCTTGAAAAACTATACATTTGGGCTTCTGAGTTGGGAATTTCAATGAATTTAGATAAGAGTGCCGTAATGCACATAGGAGGTAGTGATACCCCTTAATATGTTATCAATAGTACCAAATTGGCATCTTATAGCTCTTCTAAAGATCTCGGAATCATCTTTGAATCAAGTCTAAAATTTTTAGCACAAATAGACAATGCCGTTAAGAAAGCCTATCTTAATCTATTTTCTATCCTTCGCTGTAACAAAAGTTCAGATGTGACACTACTGCTACGCCTTTACAAGTCGCATGAATTGCCCCACCTTGAATACTGCGCACCTGTTTGGAGCCCACATCTAAGAAAAGACTTTCATAAGATTCAGCGTGTACAACAGATATTCACGCGCCTTTTTGGTGTCGTTTAACCCCTCCTAATAGCAGGCAAAATCTGCCAGGCTACTGTCAGAGACTAGCCATGTTCGGATTGAAAACCTTACAGTAGAGACGCGTAATATTAGACCTATCGTTCGTCTTCCGTATTTTAAGAAAAGAGGTAAAATTAACCCCGAGTAAATACTGGATTTTTAGACCAACCAGTGGGCGGAACGGTGGGTTTAATGTTACCTATCCAAAGATCAGAAACAGAAAGTTCAATATAATGTTTAACAATTTATTTGTCAGGTGTGCCAGATGGTTCGGATTGCTTCCAGTGGACGTCTTCGAAGCCACTAGCTGTCGCTCCTTCAAAATTAAGCTGAATAAAATCAACTTCTTGAGACTACTTAGTAACACCTAGTTTGTTAGACATTTACTCTGAGTTTTAGGTATTTTGGTTCATAAGACTGAGTTCGCTGAGTTCAACGCACACTGATTCATTAGCGAGTTCAGTGGTCCCTCATTATGCAAATACTAAAAGGAAATATTGATATTAATTCCCTTCTATGAACGTAATGTTGCTGTGTTTGTTGTGTTTTTTAGACTTAGTGTTTTATCACACCCTTTATCATATCTTTTTTGATAGCGTTTTATTGACTGCTTTTTTAACTCATTTATTTCTTTTCTATCGAATCCTATGGAATTAGTTTTCCACTTCTGGGTTCCTTTAGGCACTAATAGAGGAAGCACTTCTTCTTCTTTTCCGTCAAACTTTCTAGATGTCTGCAAGCTTGCACCTTTCCTGCTAGATTTATCCAACTTGTCGGTTTCACGTGGGTGGTTGGCATACCCGTGTCACGAAGCTCCGACAAGTTCTATTGGACAATGGGCACCATGGCCAACTGGTGCGGATACTGCTAGGATAGGGGCACTTGCAATACGGCTAAGGACTTTCAACTGTTTCCAAAAATCAATATTTAAATGTGCCTGAGGGGGGCCTAAAAAGGTGATTTATTCCGAGACCATTTACTCTTTTCATTGTTTGCTAGTGTCTGTGCTTTTCTTCTGAGAGCACTCTTCTTTGAGTGCATGGAATAAATAAATAAATAACATTAACATCCTTTGGCTTACTAAAGCGCACGTCGTGACTTTAACCAAGGAATGCTTGTCTTGTTACATCTTCAAGTGGTCGGGCACGTACTTTTCACAAGTCAGGGATTGGCAGTGGGACTAATGAGTAGGAGAACCAATACATGCGCGCGCACCACTAGTGTACTGCAGGTGTAAGGATAACTTGTGCATTGTGACTTCAACGCAGTCCGAAATAGACGAGTGCTTCCGGTTGTTGAATCAGCAACCGCCGTATATTAAGCTTACCCTGAAAACGCCAAAGAACGGCTGGCTCCCGTACCTTAACTCGCAGATAAAAGTTTTCAGTGGCATCTTTAACACAAAGTAGTACCGTAAGCTAAGTGGGAAAACAATCGTGATCTACTCCACCTCTGCCCATCGTGCAGGTGTAAAACGTAGCGTCGTTAGAAACATGTTTTGAAAAGCATAGGAGAAGAGAAACGGCAAGAGTTACTACGAATGGCTTCGAGCATAGCCAAGCAAAGTGGTCATATGTCTTGACGGTATCAGCGCAGAGCTTGCACTATTCACCATCAAAGTGGACCATGCGACAACAGTATTCCTCTATGCACACTGTTTATTTCTAATAACGTTTCTGTTGCAATGCATTGGAGCATTATTTGGGCCCAGCTGGAAAACGATGCTTTGCTAGTCAGCATGCCGAACGACAACATGAGACGTCAGCTAGACCGTAATAGGTTCTATGAAAACCAGTACTTACCAGATAGTCGTCTTGCATGTCCATACGATAAGATATAAGACGGAATAAGCACAGCGGCAACGAATTTAACGCTAAGTGCAAGGCTTTGGTAGTGCAAATGGAAATTTCAGCTAGAAGGGCGTTGGAAGCATCCTGAATTTTCTCTTCGATGGGAAATTCATCGTATGATCGGCACTCTATATGTGTCAATGTCGTAGTTAAGCGTAGTGCCTTAAAGCAAGTCGCAGCCTGGAATGACGCTATGGTTGGGCGGTTACAATGGCGACCTACTCAAGCGAGGTGGAAGGCCATAACTACCCGCGTAGGCGGGGCTCGTTCATTAAGTGCTTCATTCTACTACGGTAGCTCAGCTGCCCTCGATTACGGTAGGGTGATCGGTTGTTGAGCCTACCTTAACGAGTTTTAGCGGGCGAGTAGAGTTGACTTAGAGCCACGGAGCTGGATTTGTGACCGGAGTGGAGAGTTTTGGGTTTTTTGTTTTTCCTCCTCTTCTCTCTAATCTTAATGTATCCGGAGAACGCAATTGATAGGGTCACCTCATAATATTCTTCAATGCGAAAAAAAAAAACTTCCCAACGAAAGCTACTGAAAGCCAAACATAGATCTACTAAGCAAAAAACAAATAAGAACGAAAAAGCAGAAGGGAGAACCTGGGCTGAGTGTGGCTACTGAAGCTATCGTGGACTGAAAAGGGGTAGAACGGAAAAAGGTTGACGCGCTGTCCCTTTTCCTGTTTTGTATTTTTATCTCGGAGAGGCAGCAATATGCGCTCTACTCGACTCGCCTCTTCTCACCATGAAATCTCGTCTGAGATGGGCGTGGAAATCGACCACCGTGCGGGAAAAACGAGCGCGTCGCTCCGCCTTCCACAGTACTTGGAGATGCATAAGGAGCCTCTTACACTCCCGCCGCAGCGAGGCTCATCAATTCGTCTGCGAGCGGAGCGAAGCTTCTGCGTACGACGTAAGAGCGCCGAGAATGACGCCTGGGACGGTGCAAAGTCCAAAAGACCTCGGGTACAGGACGAGGAACCGAAGGTTGAGATGTACGCATTCGACGTAAAAGACATGGGAACGGAGGAGAGGGGAAGAAGCGGGAGATGCTGGCTAACAACATCAGCTATCTATTCACCACTTTCATATATCGTTCACATATCTCATCTACATAGTAAAAATAGTCGAATTGTTTCCAGCTGGTAGAAGAAGAAAGAAGGAGGAAGAAGGAAAAGAAGAGTTCTTGTTCTAGATATCTTCCAAGTTACCAATATCTCTTGTCCACGTTCTGGTAGATATTTTGTGAATTATTGTTTTCTGGTGGAAATTATTTTCTTTCCTCCATTGTTTTACACGTGTGTGTCTTGTTCCACGCCACGAATACAATAAAATAAAAAACATGAAGAAAAACCAAGAAAATAGAAGGAGGAGGAATAGAAGGAGGATAAGAAGGAGAAGGAAAAGAAGGAAGAAGGGGAAGAAGAAGAGGGGAAAAGGAAGAAAAGCAGAAGATAGGGCACTCTCCTGTTGACCGGCAACAGGAGGAGTTCGCTGCATCGACACATCGTGATCATCTGATCTATCTAGTCGAACACCTTCTTGGCGAATCGAGCGCTAGGACGCGTTATTGACTGCTACATCAGTCCACCTACACGAACTTTTCTTCCTTTTTATTACGGCATCCCTTCTTCCTTCTCTTCCTTGTTCTTCTTTTCATCCTTATCCTACTTCTGAGAATCCTTCATCTTCTCCTTTTTCTTCTCCCCACTTCCTTCCTTTTCTATCTCTCTTCTTCTTTATTCTCGCTTCTTCATGTCCTTCTCCTTCATTTTTTCCTTTTTCTCAGTTTTTCTTCGTTTTTTCTTTTTTGGTTTTATTTTATTGTATTCTTGATGTAAAACAGGATACACACGCGTAGAACATTAGAGGGAAGCTAATAAGTTCTAACCAGAATACAATAATTCACAAAATAGGTACCAGAACGTGGATAAGAGGTATTGGCGACTCTGAACATATATAGAACTACATAGAATTTATTCAACAGCAATTGCTTGAATACATGCATAGGTACTAAGGGGGTAACACGGGAAACTGAGAAGACATGATCCTCAGGACACGAGTAAGGGGACAGCCTCATAAAACCTTGGAATCAAATGCATCTCTGTCTTTTTCTATAATTTTTCCAAATACTGCCTTAATTTCTAAAATTCAATTTTCTAAAAATCAAACTGGAACAATATTTAGGTGAATTGTTCTAAACATTTATAAAACCTACATTATTCAAGCTGTCAAAACCATGTTTTGTTGCGATAAAAACTTCTGGTACCAGGCGGGACTCGAACCCTCACCTCCCTCTAACCGGGCAGGAAAGCTTTACGCCTTTACACCATCCACGCCGTTTGATCGAACGCAACATCCACACCTCGTGGGACCGATGAGCACTCACCCGTATATCGGGATGAGCCGGCCGCTGAATCAGCATGGAACCAGTTCGGTTGTAGGTCTTGATAGAATTGATTCAGTTCAGTTTCTTTAAGCCTCAAGTGGCTGGTATCGAGGTTGTAAGCTGTCATAACGATGTTTTGTTGCGAGCAAAACTTCTAGTTCCGGGCGGGACTCGAACCCTTACCTCCTGCTGACCGCGCGGAATGCTCTTTACGCCTTTACACCACCGTCGCCGTTTGATCGAGGGAGGTGCGAGCCTGGCGCTAGAAGTTTTGATCGCAAAAAAACATCGTTATGACGGCTTGCACTATATAGCTGTTTGATGAACAAATAGCTATAAAATCATACGTAGCATCTCCTTATATCAAAGATCAGTCACTGGGGAGATTTTATAATAAATAAGATTCATCTGAAGTAAGGTGTCGAAACAGACCGTTGAAGTTTATTTTCAATCTTTGATATTATTCAAGTAAATCTAAATACTAGGTGGAAGAAGAAAACATTATGTCAGCGGATCCTTGGCTTCGAAAACTGCAAAGGCGACTGCTAAACACTTTCTGTACACGACTGCGTTTATATGAAGCTTCAATTCTTTGGACTGAATCAGGAGTCTGATATGTGTACAAAAGAAAAGTAATGATGAAGGTAATGCACCCCGAGACACTCCACTAAGCGCTGAATACTCTCCTACTACTCCGACCTGATAAATGCGGCCGGAATATGGGAAGTTGCTGCACTTAACAATTCCATCGATGTGCCATCATAACAACCAGATCTGATATGCGAATCCTTTATCGATACTGACTTTCTGTGTCTTTGTTAAGATAATTTGGAGCAGTTACGAGAAAGGTGCAGAAGCTCCTTTGAGGCAGTGGGTTCTCACAGGATTCCATCTGCCGTTTTTGCAGGTGAAAATATCCCACAATGCCTTCCCTAAAGCAAACGGAGGAATTAGTTTTGAGCTAAATTTTGGCAAAGCCTGAGCGAAAGTACAAAATCGCTACTCACCTGAATCTCGTCTGCAAAAGACTTCCGCTGCGCCTCCATTTCGCATAGTTTCTCCACAGGTGATTGGCCACGTATTCAGCTCTCGATTGCCCGTTTTGAGTTTTAGTGAAGTGATGGAGCATCCTAAATTCTACCGAAACTCCTGGAAATTTCTCCCTTTTCGCTTTCCCTGATAAAACGTAGGAAGCTAATCGGTCAGTTTGGTCATCTATGCGTCCATCCACGCAGATGGACTGCTGCTCAAAGCATTTCAGAGCAACTGTCTCGATATTATTGATTCCAACAGTAATGTCATTTCTTAAGCCTGAGCGTTACAGAAACATGATGACTTGCCTAAAGAATTCTTAGCAAGTCGTCAGCGTCAGTTAATCAATCAATGTCGATCAATAGTTTCCACAGTTTCGTATAGAAATAAAGTATGAGAAGTGTAGAGGTCTGCGCCTATGAATCCGTTCTAATATGCGCCCCGCACCCTACTTCAACATTAAATCTTCGAGGCATTTTGAAAACGTATTTTTATGTAGTTGATGAGTAAGTTAGTGCTGTATCATTTCCAGACAAGTCTGGCAACAAGTCACAGACCCCGATGGGATGGAAGGCTTGGTTGGCCTTGGCGGGAAGCGCGAACCAAGAACGTGATTCGGTGTGCGGACGACAGCCAGCTCCTCCTTCTATTCCGCTCAAACATGCCCTCATCCTTAGATAGTCGCCCGAAATGGAGATCATGCTAATGTTATGTGACCTTTTTCACTAGCCAATCAATATCAATCGATATTATCGATTTCAGCAAATGGCAAAACCGTCTCAGGTTGATTAAGTTGATAAAATTATTAGTTTAGAAAGGTTCCAGCTTCTCTCTTTCTAGTTAGAATCTCGGTATTTGTAGCGACTGTTGTTAGTATATGTTTTGGGCCTTTTTTATTATGGACCTTTTTTTCCAGATGGCCTTAAGTTTCAACGCGTTCGCCTTCTTCAGAGGCCTGAACGTGGCGCTAGTGTTAGAGATCCAATCTTCCCCACCGAACGCCATCCCCACTCTAGCGGTTCCGTTTTCCTAGAAAACGCAACACTAAAAGGACTCATTCAAAGAGAGATAAACTCACGTTTGATCCAGTTAAAGAATGCTTTCGCGACTCTACCTGTTAGTACGACCGAGCGGATGACACTTACAAGGCGAGCAGTACAGTATAAGCAAAAATAACCCCCTAGACGTACACCCTTCCCATTCCGTAGCTCGCATTTTGGCACAAACAGCAGAAAATTAATTGTCGGACATTTTTTCGCACTTCGAATGGCAAGCATTCTGCCTTCTGCCTGTTTCCCCTGAATTACTTATCCGGCATTCAATCTGATAGATTGTTTCTTCTCGAGAACAGTCTCCTATCTTACCGTACATACCGTACATATATGTAGGACATATATGACAACTTTCTGATGGGTACTGATTTGTATAGAACCTATTGCGGTCGCTGGCGTTTAATGTGGTCGCTTGGGATGTTGACTAGCACAAAATCGTTGTCCAGCTGGACCCGAATAATGCTCTTTGCATTGCAGCAGTAACTTTATTAGAAATAAACGTTATACAAAGGAAAATCCTGTTGTCGCGTTGTCTATTTTTTGGCGAATAATACGGGCACTGCTCTGAAACTGTAAAGACATATAACCATTCTGCATGGCTATGTTCAAAGCCGTTCGCTTTGTCTCTTGCCGTTCCTCTTCACCTGTGCATCTCAGAAAAGAATTCCACCGAAAGCGTCCGTCTATCACCTACACATTGTTCAGATGTAAGCAGTGCACCAGGAAAGTCACCTGATAGGTTTCTCATTTTAGCGCCAGAATATCTCTTTCTGCATGCGTGGAGTACCTCGATGTGACTAGGTTAAAAAGGGAATAAAACGAAACTAGTTAATTAGCACAGTAAAATACTGAAATTTAGAAAGAACATGCACAATTATATCAAGTATATCAAGACTGTAGACAACTGAGAAACTTTCCCGAGTTGCCTGTCAACAGACCTTAGGCACTGCACACGCGATTTTGATAAGGCGATCATCTTCGAAGAATCCAAGAATTCTCAACCAACTTGATTTGCAAAAAATGCCGATCCTACATTTATCTGATTCTTGGGATCTTCATCTTATGTCGGGCACTTTTAGTATTAGAAGAATAAGTGAACAGAAATCTTTCAGGGCAATGCCCAACCTACCATTTTTCAACTTATACATAGACAGTAATTCGGCGCATGGAAGTGCAGTCGAAGAAGCAGACGACTATCGCGTACACTTTGATTCGTGGTTTTTTCCCTTTTATAGGCCAACCAAGCCTCCCATTCCTCCATTTTCAGAGAAATGGTACTCGTCTAACATGTGTTGTGAATCGATAGCCCCGCTCGCGAGGGTACATGCCTCTGTTGAGCGAGGTCTACCATTCGCCCCGTGGGGTAACCAGGAACCCAAGACCTTGGAGGGATAGTAAGGGGATCCCATGATGTGAATAGGCCATCCCCTCCCAGGCAGACCGGGCCTCGCGTGGTAACCTTCAGCACCTCGCGCTGAACAGCGCGTGGATTGACGCACGTCCGCACTTCACGCCAGCTGGGGGTGCCTACGGGCATGCTATAGCGTACTCCGACTGTAGTGAGTGGCGAGGAGCGGCAAGGCTCCGCTCGAGTAGTCCCCGGGATGGTGGTAGAAAGTTTGAACGTGCGGCACCCCAAAGCTGCGCCCGCGCAGCCGCTCGACGTGTCGACGGAAGTATAGAATGGAACCGGCACAGCCAGCCGCCGATCAATAGCGTGCGCGGGTAGGCCGGGCCTCAGGAGCGCCTTTTCAGGGTCCAGAGTGGATACGGCCGCCCGCGGGAGTTTAAATTGAAGGGAAGCAAGCTATTGCATTCGCGACAACATGTCTTGTCAGGGAAGGATAAAACTCTTATGCTCTTGTCGGACGGCCATCCCAGACCAGTTCACGTATGGGGTAAATATGCATTCTCTTTGACTGCACGACATCATGAAGAAGCACGATGCGCGGCGCACCCCATAACTTCAACACAATTCGTTAACGCCGTTTTTTGTCCTTTATCTTTTTTGCTGTGAAATGTTAATATTGCGCAATATGCTCTTGCAAAACTACGAATATAGAGTTGATTGATTGGACATATGCAAATGCATGTCTATTTTTCAGTAGTCTGATCACTTCGCTATTTCATTTATTTATTTATTCATGCTCTAAATGGTGTGCTTAAGAAACAAAACAAGAACAAGCTCAAAAATGATCAAAACTAAGTAAAAGCTAATATAAAACTGAAGGACACACGCATTCCGATTGCTCGCTTATAACATAAATTTTATAGACAAGAGGCGACAGTGCAGAAGGGACATGCTGGTACTGGTCACGATAGATGACTAAAGAGAACAAGAGAACTGGCATATGCATTTTTCTAGTAATGAAAGGCTGACAATGAGAGACATCCAAAGGCTGACAGCCCACACCAAAGAATAAGAGATTGGTGGTGCCCTCTTCTGATGAGACTTCTAAGAGCTTAGCAGCGTAAGAACGAAGCATAGCGATAACTGCTAAGCTTGCTTGGCAGCTGGGATGAGCCTAGGGGGAGTATTCTCTGAGTTGATGGGTTTTAAAATCATAGCATGTACTATTTAGGTTAGAAGGAAACACCACCAAATTAATTTATCCGAGCTACCGACGTGCCTGGCTACTCAACACCTTAGATGTCGAAAAAACTAACAATGAACAGAAACGTAATGCTCCTCTACAGAATTATGCTAGCTAACACACTTTAGAGACACCAATATCAGACAGAATGTCTATTTTTTCATTTTCACGGCTCTTTTATGAATTTATTTTATCTCATGTTTCGATATCATCACATTTAAACTTATAACAGTTGTTATAGTCGAAGCTGCTAGCACAAGAAGTTCTGTAGCGCAAGCTAAAAGAAAGCTTGGAATACTCGCAAATACACACGTGAATCAATTGGATACCCTCTCGGATGCTCGCTTTCGACAGCCGAACAACCACTTGCTATTGGGGTGAGAACCTGTCGCAGTGGGTGTGGCGGGCTGCGCCAATTGGCCAGGTGTGGGATCCCGGCGCGATTCGCTGCCGTCCGTTGACGCTCCTGTTTGAGTACACCATTGGGTTTAAGGGTCGGCTTATGTTACTAGAGTGCTGCATGATGCTTGCGCGGCCATACATCCACGTATGTCCAGCTCGTACGTACATAGATATGCGTATATAAGTAGGTACATACTATCTGTCTACATGTATATACACAAGTATATATATATATATATATATATATATATATATATATATATATATATATATATAGGAACATGTTCTCACCCTAATAGTGGTTGTTCGGCCCGTCGAAGGCGAGTATCCAAGCTCCAGAGCAGTTTCAAAACTAGGTAGTTGCTTTTCGAGCTGCTGTCTAGTATTTTTTCTACAGTAAATCACTTTTGTTTGTTTTGTAGTACGTGTACATTCTCTTCTTGAATTGCAGCTTATATTGCAAATTTCTTTTACATGTTTGCATTCTGCAAACAAAATCATAAAAAATAAAAAATAATAGGGTGTATCGGATGGGCCAAGAAGAAGGAATTCTGGCGTTCTTAAATAGCTGGAAACCAACTAATACATTTCAAGCAAATTAATTATGTCAAGGCGAGGGATGAAAACGTCGGAAAGCGTCGTTCTTTCAAAGAATTTGATCGGTACTAGAATCTGCTTCTGATCCATAGATATCAGCAAAAAGCAATGGTTTGATCAGTTTAGTGGAGAATTAGGATATACATGTAGTTACTAAATTGCAATCAGCTGCGTATATAATTATATATTTTGTGAGAGTAAATGGGGCAATCTTGACAACGTTTCTATTATCCAGCTTTTTCAATGCTGTCCTAATTATTGCTAAAAGTCTTACTGCAACAAGGTTATGATATTCGATAAGTGTTCGTATTTTTAAGAGTGCCAATTTCGCAATAGTTTTTGTTATGTTCCTAATTAGCTTCAGACTTCAAAGTACTTTTTGAACAACAATAAGGTTTACCGCAGAACCGGAGAAAGCGCATAACCGATACACAATTAATTGGACCTAAAATTTGAGGGTAGGACGGATACATATCTCACTCACTGGCTCGTAAAATCTTCATTTTTTGCGTGTCCCTAAGCTCCCCATTTGCCCCAACAGCTCTTCTCTGAGAAATCCTATGGCCTTTCATACAACAGGTGCCATATAGTAAGTCCCAAGCATGATTCACAAAGAAGGCCATATAAAAAATAAAAATAAAATACCACATTTGCCTGGAGACCAACGTTGTTTCACTAACGCACCATCCATGCAAAGGTACGGATGCCATGCTGAAAGCAGAATATTTATTCTTTTTCACTTTAACTATTTACAGTGTCCGTAAAGATTTTTTTACAATTTAATTAAAAATATCCAACCTTCTCCACACAAGAGGTTCACTAGTGACCCATGCTTGGCTACGCCGCATGGCGGTGATATTTCAGTGAAACCTTCCCTTTTAATTATTTCTTCGAGTGGGCAGTCGTCTGAAATAGACAGTATCTGAAGAAAAAAACATTTTTAATTCTATGAAAGCTTATTTTTTCACCATCTGTTTGATAACATACCCTCGGGCACACTATGAATTACCACTATAGTTAGAAATAACGTTTAACGAGGCTCTATAATTTTATTGGTATAATGTATAATACGCATGGGTCTTTTAGACCTGAAGAAGGGTTTTAAGGCCCAAAACGTCTTCAATAAGTACTCGACTACATCGAAAACGCACTACAACGAAACTACTACGAAAACGAAAAAAGTTCATGAATCGCCCTCCTGGTCGTTTCAGAGCACAAGGATCTTCTTGGTCGTGCTAAGGTGAATGGATATAGCGATTCCAGAAATGACAACGGAAGGTTAGCGCTCCTTTTCATCTGCATATGGTAAGATGCTACACGGATGTCTCCCTCGCTAGAGTGCCTTGTTAAGAGGGATCTCGGGCCGCTTGTCGCAGGGCTACGTGGCGCGTCCCCGTCCCCTGTGTCGGGTCGACTCGTACAGTACTGAAGGCGTCTTTTGAATAGACGCCGCAAAAACCGCGATTTTGCGGTTGTCTTTTTGATAAAACTCGCCAAAGGTCCCCAATTTAAAGGATCGAGGGCATATTTGAGCTCAGGAGCTCGAGCTATATCGTTTGGTATACATATTTCATATGGAGACACGAAAATGTTCGAAAGTGAAAACTTGCACTCGATTGCGAAGGACGGTCGCGGACGAGTTGTCGACCGCAAACTGTCGGGAAGGAACCGTTGCATGCTCACAATTCCTTCAATTTGAGGTTTTTCGAAAAACGGTTGGTACCGTTCGATTCGCCTCATTAAGGTCTACACAAGCATTTATACAAGTTTGCCAGACCACCGTATTTTCGCAGTGGGGGCCAAAACGAATGAGTGGAGCAGGCTTTTTGCGATTGGAGCAGCTTATTTCCAAGGTCTTTTTCGCAGTATCTCAATCATGGCAAGCCTGGTACAGCGTACGCCTCCAGTGCTCTGTCATGCCAGATATCCTCCGAGAGTGCGCCGTGCACAATGCATATAGGATAGAATTTATCAATCGAGCGGGCGCGATCGCTGGCAAATTATAACCGCTAGCGTGTTATGAGCGCAATAACTCTGTCAACTTCGAATCCTTCCGGCTTCAGCTTGGTAGATTTCGTAGGCGGGAGAAAAAACACAGCGACCTAATTTATAGCTTGCAGAGTTACAGCGGTGCGAAAATGTAGGCTAGCCTTGTGTGACACGATTTTTTCCGAGTTCAGTCGACTACTGCGGTAAAGCGAGAAGAGCTAAGGGAGACAAATGTTGATTGATTTTATCCTCAAATTTTTACCGTAGTGTATTCTCTCAGCACAGTTATGGCTTTTCGATTTATCGCCATCGATGTTGAGAAATAGTACACATGTCAAATCGTTTGAAGGCTTATTTGACCAGCTGTCAGCAAATAAAACGGCGTAAACGGCATATACAGTCCCCTCATTATAACGCGTTTGAAGGGACCGGAGGAAATCCGCGTTATAAAGGGAGTCGCGTCCTAACCGCAGCTTACCTTTTTACACTCTCTTGCGCGCAGAATTTTCTAAAATCGCATCAATTGACTAAATATGACGTATAGCATAGAAATATATGGTCTTGAAGGGAGTGAGAAGGCATAAAACAACTTTAGATTATTAAGGAAGCGCTGTCCTTGGAGTTCCTCTCTGGTATATGCATAATTATGACAAATATATGTGAGGAATAATGAGAACCAGACGAAGGTTACACGTGGTCATCTACAGAAATATGCAACCTACTGTTGTAAGATCTTTGTTGGAATCAGAACTATCGCGTATTGAGTATCGAAAACAAAGGAAAACAATATTAAATGGGTTAGTGAACAGAACACAAGTGTTTATATACACTTTACGTGTTTTTACGGGTCTTGGAAATCAGCTTGCAACAACGACCAAGTGAGACCCATAGTGGTATTGAGTTACGCGAGTCATTACCTATGCGTCGTATGGTATAAGACAAAGCTTTGGTTGTTAGTTAGAAGAGGGCATATATAAACTAGTTAAACGTGATGGAGCTGGGAGTTAGACAATCATTTGCGAGCATTTTTCTCTGGCTCCATTTGAACTACAGTGCCCTCTCGTTATAACGCCTCCGGATAAGACGCGACTCTCGATATAACGTAGATTTTCTCCCGCCGGGACCAGCTTACCTTTACGCCAGTACAAACCAACTCCGCGTCGCGTCGGATACGCGTCGGATACAACGCTACTCCCGTTATAGCGCGGTTTTGGGAGAAACTCTGCGTTCAAAATGACTCCCGTTATAACGCGACCAGGGCTCAGTGCCGGTTCCACACGGAAAATGAAGAGGAGCAAGATGCTGACTGCGTCTGCGAGCAGACCTACCCTCTTATGGCCTCGTTCGTAGTCGCGACCAGCATCTGTGCGACAATGAGTTAGATGCATATGCACGTTTATCATGTATGCGCGACCCACGAAGTGTTCATAGTCAGCAATATCTCGAGCACGGTTGGAAACTCCCGGTAGTCGTTATGGGAGATTTCCTCTATCAGGAACGAAAAAAATGAGGGGTGACACTCAGATTATTCAAAACAATGCCCCACACTCGATCTTTTAAGCCAAGAGCAGCTGGTGTAGGTGCTATTTACTGTTAAATGATGTTCTGTTGCGATCTAAACTCTCGCGCAATGAGGGACTTCCGCCTATACCATCTGCTTTGTGGACATAATTACACCAAAAACGCTGTTTGATCGAACTCAACGTTCCTAAATCATGAAAGAGTGTAAGTTAAGCCATTTGCAATGAGGATATCACGGATGAGGCACGGTTTACCAGCGCTGATAGTATTGGGGCAAATAACCTGCCCGGAAGACAGGGAATTCATGTACAAGTTCCGCTTGGAGCGATAGTTCTGATTGCAACAAAGATCTTACAACAGTAGGTTGCATATTTCTGTTGATGACGACGTGTAACCTACGTCTGATTCTCATTATTCCTCACATATATTTGTCATAATTATGCATATACCAGAGAGGATCTTCAAAGACAGCGCTTCCTTAGTAATCTAAAGTTGTTTTATGCCTTCTCACTCCCTTCAAGACCATATATTTCTATGCTATACGTCATATTTAGTCAATTGATGAGATTTTAGAAAATTCTGCGCGCAAGAGAGTGTAAAAAGGTAAGCTCCGGTTAGGACGCGACTCCCGTTATAACGCGGATTTTCTCCGGTCCCTTCAAACGAGTTATAACGAGGGGACTGTATATGCCGTTTACGCCGTTTTATTTGCTGGCAGCTGGTCAAATAAGCCTTCAAACAATTTGACATGTGTACTAGTTCTCATCATCGATGACGATAACATCGAAAAGCCATAACTGTGCTGAGAGAATACACCACGGTAAAAATTTGAGGATAAAATCAATCAACCAACATTCAGCCTTGAAAGTATTTATGATTTAACTAAAGGTTTTTTGAAATTGTGCATTTCAGTAAATGAAAGCACCAGCACAAAAACAACCTAGCTAAAGTTTGCTATCCCCGCATTGAATACATACCACCACGGAGTGGTCCAACCAGTAGCCTCAGTAGTAGGGGAACTACCGAAAATTTTAAAAAATTCCCTACACTTGGACATTGCTTAAAAATCAGCCTCAGTGAGTGCGTATTCCACTTAATGAATGACGGAAAGGTCGAACTCCCCATATGCTACACACTGCTGCTCAAAAATGACCTCACTAAGCATCATATGTACCAAAACATCGACAAAGTCGACCTCTTTTCCCTCCTCTGCTGCTCTTATGTGGAAGCATAGTTTGAAAGCATCGTCTTAACAGCAGCACGTCCGCTCTAATCAGCAACATCTCTGTTCCAGTCCGAATTCCCCCTATAGGGAGGTATACCTCCGAGTAGGGGGACGCAATTTTCCGCCTGAGCCCAGGGGCCGTATGCATACCTCGCCCCGACACGCCCCGCCGGGAAATGGGGAGGAAATACCGTACTTCCGCAATGCACACTGACTTGGGAATACAGTACTCCGGGGCTCTAGCGGGAAATTGCGTCCCCCTACTCGGAGGTAGGGGGAATTCGGACTGGAGCAGAGACTTTGCTGATTGGAGCGGACATGCTGCTGTCAAGATGCTGCTTTCGAAGAATGCCTCCACATAAGAGCAGGAGAGGAGGGGCAAGAGGGCGACTTCGTCGATGTTTTGGTTTATGTGATGCTTAGTGAAGTCATTTTTCAGCAGCAGTGTTTAGCGTATGAGGGGTTTGACCTTTTAGTCATTCATTACGTAAAACAGGCACTTACTGAAGTTAATTTTCAAGCAGTGTCCAAGTGTTGGGATTTTTTTTTATATTTTCGCTAGTTGTTGGGTATAAGAAACGCCTACTGAGGCTATGATTGGACCACTTGTGTGTATGTGCGTGTTCAGTGCGGGTATAACAAAGTTTAGCTAGGTTGTTTTTACGTTGGTGCTTATTTACTGGAATGTGCATTTTCCGAAACCTTTGGTTAAATAATTAATACTTTTAAGGCTAAATGTTGCTCGGACGTTTTATCCTTGAACTTTTACCGTAGAGATATGGATTCTCCTAGACAGATACGGCTTTTGGTATTAAGGAGGCTGGTACCCGCTCCGTTATGAGATGTTATTTTCATCGATGTTGAGAGCTAGTACACATGCCAAATTGATTGAAAGGTTTATCTGACCTGCTGCCAGCAAATAAAAGGGCATAAACGGCATATCGTTAATTGTCGAATGGAGCCGAGAAAAAAAACGCTTGTAAATGCTTGTTTACTCCCAGCTCCACCTCATTTGACTAGTTCATATATGCCCTTATCTAACTAACAACAAAACTTTGCCTGATGCCATGCGGTCGGCCTCTGCGGTCCCTTCACCCGGAGTAGAAAACAGCTGACAATTTCTCCGTGATATGCAACGCTTCCTCTGTGCCTGCGTACGAAACATTTTCATTACGGTTAGGAAGTTTCCCGACCGTACATTTCCCGAGGTGCATCGCAGGAAGGGGCACCCGTTCCCGCCGGGCAATTTCTGCTAGGGGAAGAGCGCGGGAAGTCCGCCCCGCCGGGGCGAGGTATGCATACGGCCCCAGGAGTACTGTGTTCCCAACTTGGTGTGCATAGCGGAAGTACGGTATTTCCTCCCCATTTCCCGGCATGGCGCATTGGGGCGAGGTATGCACACGGACCCCGGCGGGAAATTGCGTCCCCTATTCGGGCGTAGGGGGAATTCGGATAGGAGCGCGGATTTTGCAGATTGGGGCAGACATGCTGCTGTTAAGACGGAGTTTTCAGCAGATGCCTCCACAAAGGAGTAGTTTGTTCAATGGAGGAGGAGAAAGAGGACGCTTTCATCGATGCCTTTGTATAAATGGCGTTTAGTAAGGTCATTTTTGTGAAGCGGTGTTTAGCATAAGAGGGGATGAAGCTTTTCGTAATCTCATAAGCAAATTAGCCACTTACTGAGGTTATTTTTAAGAAGTACCTAAGTCTGGAGGATTTGTAAGATTTCCTTGGTTTTGCGTATGAGCGAGGCTTAACTGAGGCTACTGGTTGGACCACTCGTTGCATTTAAACGGGTGTTCCTGCGGCTCTTTCGCGCGACCACCCTCCAGTCAATTCGGTGAACTTTAGGAAGAACTCATTCAGGAGTTTCATTTACAATTTCGACACCCAGATTCGTAATCAGCATTCCGAGCTCCTTATATCGATCCCGACTTCCAGATGAAGTTCCATTGAAAAGAATTGGTAACCGTTCCCTAGTTAAACAGCATCGTGAGTTCATAAAAAGTGTGGAATTGGTCCTTTCTGGACTAATGTGACTACAAAACGTTTTACGTGCTAATCGATCTTCATTCATAAAATATGATACTACAAGAATAAGCGATGAGCTTGTGCTGATCACGAATCTGATATCCGTTTATCGTTTTGCACTGGAGTAGGGTAGATTACGGTGGGTACCGGTGACTAAGGCTGTCGAAGTCATAATCACAGATTTCGCTCAAACTTCGCCTAGGAGGGTTACTTGGGGTGCTGATCATGAATCTGACATCAGTTTTTCGTATTACGCTAGAGTTCTTTTTCGCCTGAAAATTCGCAAATCAGCGGGAAACAATTTTTGCGGGAAACTCTTCGATAGGCGAAGGCTTAATCGGGAGATAGCAATCTAAGCATCATGGTCCTCCAGGCACTGTTCCACAACCGCCTACAGGAAGAGCTGCGCAACTTCAAGCTAAAGGACGTCTTTGACAAGCTTATCATGGACGCAACCGATTTCCAGGAATGGGTTAGAAGAATGGGTTTGCTCGCAATCGATGACCTTGGCAGCCTTAGTCACCCACACCGATTACCTACCGTAATCTACCGTACTCTAGCGCAAAACGAAAAATGAATGTCAGATTCGTGATCAGCACCCCAAATAACCCCCTAGGCGAAGTTTGGGCGAAAACATTTTTTTCGAACCCTCCTCGTCCTCTGGAGTCCGTAAAGTACAATACAGGGTGCGTAAAAAGTATTGACGCACTAAATGACGGTTGTGGAAATAGTATTGCGCAGTAAGTTTTCAAATATTCACTTGAGAAATATGGAAAATGATCTTGCAAATACGACAGAATAACTCGTAATTGACATTGGCTCCTTTACTGTGAATACAGGAGCGAAAACGACGGAAAGATTCATGAGCACGCGCCGCAAGCACTTGCTTGCATTTCGTTCCGTGCTTTGAACAGGGTAGCCTTCTGCGACTGGTCACTTCTGTTGAAAGTAGCATAGACCTCATTCTCCAAAATCGCCTAAAAAGAGTAATCCAGCGGATTCATGTTTAAGCTGTGCTCGTCTGAGAAGCTGTCTACACCTGCGTGCGTTATCTGTTTGCCGTTATCGGACACAGGTTGATAATTTCGGATTTGAATGTTAACGTGCGTGAACCTCTTGTAATCATCATCTGTTATGATAGAGCCGTGGCTGACGTTTGGGTTGCTGACATCTTTCCTCACCTACCGTTTCGAACAGCGCCTAAATCTCTTGTTAAGGAAGTATTCGGCTCTTTGGGTAACAGACAAAAAAAGGACCACCGTAACGATGACGATCATGTTTCTTCAGTTTTTTCCTGAGTGTTTTTTGAGCACAATACAGACAACAAAAATAACACACAAGAACCTAGAGGGGTAGAAACAGAAAGCTGGAGCTGAGTCAAAAAGTAGGTGCGTCAATACTTTTTACGCACCCTGTAGTGCCGAATTTCGCTGTAATTTCGTACACTTACGCGGGCAGTGGCCTGGTGTTGGCGTCCATTCGTTGTTGGTACAGGTACTCATCGATGCTCTTAAAATACGCCTAGTTATTGTTACGACTGACTTTTACAGTAAAAAACTAGTGACGAATACCCTTGAATAAGTCTTCCGCTCGCGCACGTGATTGTAACTGATGTGCCGTCCTTGTACCTTTTCCCTCCATTGAGAGAAGTTGTGTAGCTGAACTGGTCGTAGCTTGTGGCATTTTTGAGCGGTTCACAACCTAAAGTTAAGTAAGGTGAACCGGGCAGAATAATTTTTGACAACCATTTTGAGAATTTGTATGACATAAATCGCATGCGGGCGTGTGTAGCGCAGTCGGAGGAGGCGCCAACCTTCGCGTGCACACGATACCAGGTTCCTGGTTCGGTTTTCCCGCCCAGGCCAACCAAACCTTCCATCCCTCCGAGGTCGGAGAATTGGTACCAGACTTATCTTGCAAGGATAGAGCGCTGACTTGTTTATCGGCTGGCCACCGCAAGTCATTGTATGGCCAAATACGCATTCATGTCGCCCCCACGACATCCCGTAGAAGGCGAATGCGTGGTGCATCCCAAAAGGGATTGAGTAGCGCCGTCCTTTATCCTTATCCTTTAATTATTTGCCTTTAAAAGAGCAATCAGAGCTCCACCTTTTACAGAAGCCGTAGTGATTGTAATGTGAAATCTACGTCTAGGTATTTTTGGAATATCAATATACCTATGATGGTTTACATCAGTCTGTCCGCGTAGTAGCGCTGTTGGAGGATGCATAGACCTACGCGTGCACCTGACTTCAGGTTTCTGGGTCGAATTTTCTTCTAGGCCAACTAAGCTTTCCACCCCTCCCTTTCAGATAAGTTGCTAAGAGAAGGGTAAAACACTGCGATGGTGGAACCTAGGCAGTTCTACCGCCTTTTCTTTTCGGCTGGTCACTGCAAGTCACTGTATAGGCCAAATACGCATTCATCCGCACGATATAAAATATGATTTAGTCACAATTTATAAGATGATAAATGCTACTGTGGGTCTTTCTGTAAATGACTTCTATTCAGTTTCTTGTTCCAACACCAGAGGTGGCCCATGGAAAATCCAAATTCCTAGAGCTAACACTAATATCAGATCTACTTTCTTCACAAACAGAGCAGGCACTGAATTCCTGAAATTAACGAAAAAGTTTGTGCTTCCAAATTCCTTAAGGCAATATCAAACGAATATTGACAGGTATCTGAAAGAAGTTCCTTAGTACTTTGTTTTCTTTGATCACATTGCTTCACTAATCATGCTATCATTGGTTCTGTTCTTGATGTTCTCAATGTTCTGTTTTGTTTCTCGTATTGTGTTGTTTTTGTGTGGGCTTCCACGTATAAATAAAAAAAATATATATCGTAGAAGTAGAATGCGTAGCGCATCGCATGCAGGGAATGATGACTGAGGGGCTTATGTCTATGTCTACTTTCAAGAACGTGATGTCTTTTGTGGGGAATTCAACTTTGTAGGATAGACAGAAAGACCGGCAGCAGGACAGAGTAATGATCTACCTCTGCTACAGATCTTGCCATGCAAGTAGAAGGCGCGGCGCAGCCCAAATAGGGGTTGGGACCAAGCTATTTATTAGTTCGAGCTATTATTATAAATAGTAGGACCAATCAGAGAGGTGGAAAATGAAAGGCATTTCTTCAGACTTTTGCTTGGGTCGAAGTCGGCTCGTCCAAAAAGCAATTAGGGTCAATGAATTAATACCGTACCGCATCGCTTCTGCGACGGATTCCGTGGTTTCCAGCCATCTCTGTCGCAGTAGAATCCATGTACATCTAAATGACACCATCCTTATTTCATTTTTGATGAAAGACTACGAATGATTGAAAGATTGCAGATTATTTTAGTGCACCTACATACAAGCGTAGACAACGCACTCCCATTGCTCTTTTTAAAAAGATGCTGATGTTACTTGCAAGCGCTGTATTACCTTCATGACACGTGAAATTAGCAGAGCCGCCTTCACCAACACGTGTGACGCCGACTGGGGTGACCATTCCAGTGTAACCCCATTCTTTCTCCGTGTCACCGAATGCACAGATCTCCCCTGGAATGGTAATGCTGTTTTTCTATCCACGTGTAATCAAGAGAGGTTAGACTATACATTCATAAGTGAATAATATTAGGTCGTTACCTAAGTTCTGGGCGCGTGTAGCGCAGTCGGAGGAGGTGCAACTGTCGCGTGCACCCGATACCAGGTTCCTGGTTCGGATCTCCCGCCCAGGCCAACCAAGCCTTCCATCCCTCCGGGGTCGGTGAATTGGTACCAGACTTGTCTGGGAAGGATAAAGCGCTGACTTGTTCATCGGCTGGCCACCGCAAGTCATTGTATGGCCAAATACGCATTCATGTCGCCTCCACAACATCCCGTAGAAGTAGAATGCGCTGGCGCATCCCAGAAGGGATTGAGTAACGCCGTCCTTTATCCTTTATCCTTTACCTAAGTTCTGTCGTTTTTTGACCTCTGACTTCAAATGTAAATATCTCTGCCCAAGCACAACTTTATTGGTCAAAATAAGAACGATTACAATCTACACATCTTTGCCAACGAAATGCTAGTTTATTTATTTTAGAAGCTTAGAACTCCGGAGATCTAGAAGCGATGAATTCTTCAAGAGCGGATTCTGCATCGTGTCGGTTCCTGAAGTATTTTCCGCGAAGGAGGCCGTCGAGATGTTTGAAAAATTGGTAGTCTGTAGACGATAAGTCTGGCGAATACAGTGGATGGTCGAGTGTTTCGTGCCCCAAAGAATGGAGCTCCTGCCTGGTGATCATCGATACGTGCAGCCTAGCGTTGACGCGCAAAAGTGTCGGTCCCTTCTGTAGATCAGCGCTGGGTAGATTTCAGGAGCTTCTTGTGCACCTCGTCCAGCTTCCGACAGTACTTTTCCGCCGTGATTGTTTCACCAGGTTTGAGAACGCTATAGTGGATTAAACCGGTGGCACACCTCCAAACGATCGCCATCACCTTTTCCTGGTAAATTCGCGGCTTTGGACAGTGCTTAGTTGCTTCGTCAATATCCAACCATTAAGCACCTCGTGTCGATTGTTGTGGACAATTCATTTTTTGTCACAAGCCACAATTCGCTCCAGAAACGTCGTTTTTGTTGCGTAGAAGGAGCGCTGACGATGCTTGCAAACGGCGAGCTTGAAGAGCTAATCTGCTCTCGAAGAATTCATGGTTTCTAGATCTCTGGAGTCCTAATCTACTGGAACAAATAAACTAGTATCTCATTGGCAAAGATGTGTAGATTGCAATTTTTCTTATTTCGCCTAATAAAGTTATTTTTGAGCCGAAATACTTACATTTGAAGTTAGAGGTCAAAAAACGACAGAACTTGGTCGCGACCTAATCTAATATGTAAGCCCACAAGAACAGCTTTCCAAAAATGAAATAAAAAATAAGACCGCAAATGAGCACTTTATCGCTCAAGAAGACATTATTGCCACGAGACATGGTACATAGATAGTGCATGATACTCATAATTTTTTGGACCGTGTAATCTATATGTCCATGTGTATTCAGTGGCGTACTTCCGACAAGCCACCTTCTTGGTCGAGGGTCCCTTCATAGTGGGGTCATTCGGAAATGACACAACAAACAGCCCACGTTCTGCGTCTGGCGGCAAAGCTGAAGGCAAACTAATTTTCAAACACAACACCGTGAAAGACTTTTCTTTCCAACTTCTCATCCGGGAGAGACCACACCATACTAAGATAGATCCCATACTCCCTACAAAATTTATTCACATATGGAAACAATAGCGAATTTATGAATTCCCTCAATGATAATCCTAACTTTCCAATGCTTTCTGCTCAAGCCTTTTCAAATTTTATTGTCCAAAAAAGGAATGCTATTCAAGATGTTAACTGTTCCAGGTGCATTCTCTGCCTTTTTTTAGGTTATTTTCCACCTTTGTGAGAGTAATCGTTCTTTTCCTGAAAAAGGAGAGTTATCGTTCCTTTCCTTCGTGTATGTGGGAACGTTGGACTGCAGCTGAATCTTACGAAGACGATGTTCATGAGGAACGGATGGGTTTCTGATGCCCCATTCTCGCTCAACGGAACGAACGACCGAATGCTCCAGCTACGTGTATCTGGGTCGCGAAGTCAACATAGCCAACGACCTAGCACCAAAGCTGAGCAGGAGGAAACTAGCGGCTTGGAGAGCTTTCAAGAGCGTCGAAGAAGTCGCGAAGAAGACGAAGAACGTCCGACTCCGTGCCCACCTATTCGACTCTACCGTTCTTCCTGCCCTAACACACGCCTCAGAGACCTGGGCTATTCGAAACCAGGATGAACATGCGATCAGCGTCGCGCAGCGTGGAATCGAGAGGACGATACTCGGAGTGACACGACTCACGCAACTGAGAGAAGGCCTCCGGAGTTCCTAGCTTCGCCGACGTTCAAAGATCAGAGACGCTGTCGCGTGGGCCATGTTGTCGAAAATTAAGTGGACCGGCCACGTAATGCGCTTTGCAGACACTCGCTGGACGAGAGCCGTCACTGACTGGATTCCGCGGGATGTCAAGAGAACAACAGGACGCCCACCAACGCGTTGGTCGGACTTCTTCGTGAAAACCCTAGCGATAGATATGACGCTCTTCGTGTCCCGCGAGCGAGGAGGATCCATTGGAGCACTCTGGCACGCGACCGGGACGAATGGAGACGCTGCTGGCGCCCGCTCGAGCAAGTCGATAATCAACGGGACGACAGGTGATACAGGTGATACATTTACTTCTGCCAGGAGGTGGTTTCTATTCGCCATTCGTGCACAGGCTTTTCGATGCTCTGATAATAGAAAGTGCTTTCACTAGAATGAGCTTCTGTAGCTCAAGCAAGAGTACCCTTCCAACTCTGTGCCTTCACCGCGCTCAAGTTCCACGCGCGTTCCATCCTTATATCTTAAATCTTTTGTGACTTGAGCATTACAGACTACTTTAGCGTAGAGCCTTGGATAAACTGGAGCGCAGTTTGCAATGTAGTTCTGGTTGCAATATGCTAGTTATACAGGCTGTCTCAAAAAATTTATACACTGTTTGAAAGATGATCATTTTGCTCACAGCAAAGTTACTGCAGAAGTCAAAAGCTTATATGAAAGCATAAAAAGACCGAAATTCTCAGACATATGGGCATTATGGAATGCGCCATGCGCTCGTTTGAAATTCAGCATTTTGCACTCGATTGATTGTGTTTCGCTTGAACACTTGCTATAATTTCTTCAAAAAGTGGCTGTTTTGATTGATTTGTGCTTCTTGTAAGGTTGACGACTTTAGAGCACACTATAGCTTGCGAAAAAATGCAGGATATCCTCAAAAATGCAGGTACTGTTCGAAAGGTTCTAATATCGCTGCTAATGAATTTTTTAAAGATGTTTGAGACCAATATGAAAACACAGAATAACGAAATTTTTGTGGCGTATAAATAGTCGAGATGGTGCCATGCACCCGCTTGAAATCTTGTGTTTCAGACTCGATTGATTGTGCATGGACTGAATGCTTGTTACATTGTTGCAACTATTTGGTCACATTAACCTGTACTGTGCTTAATTTAACGTTTAAAACTTGAAAATCATGTGAAAGACACGTGACATGCGAGTTTTTTGACTGCACAATTTAAATGTGGGCAGGAATCTCATTTTCCAAAACGGTTTCTGTGAAGTGATAAAGCAAGATTCAAGCTAAATGGAGAGGTCATTCGGCATAATGGCAGCTACTGGGCGACGGAATGTGTTAAAAGAAGCACAGCACAGGTTAATGTGGCCAAGTAGTAACAAGATTGTAACAAACACTCAACTCATGCACAATCAATCGAGTCTGAAATGCAAGATTTCAAGCGAAGGAATAGCGCAATCTTGTATGTTTACACGCTACAGAATCTCGTTACCTTGTTCTTCTATTTGAACCTTAAACAGCTCCGAAAAATTTACAAGCAACAATGTTAGCACCTTTCAAATAGTACCTGCATTTTTTGAGACATCATGCATTTTCTTGCAAGTCGAGAATAGTTTTAAGTGTTAAACCTTAAAAAAGCACAGATAAATCAAAACAGTCGCTTTCTAAAGAAATTATAACAAGTTTTCAAGAGAAACACAGTCAATCGACTGTAAAATGCAAGATTTTAGACGACCGCATGGCGCAATCCATACCGCTCATACGCCATAAAATTTTAACTTTTTATGCTTTTATATGAAATTAACTTTTTTAGTATCTCTACTGTATTCAAAGTTATCACCTTTCAAACTGTGTATACATTTTTTGGGAAACCCTGTGTTCAATTTTTTTAAAAATATTTTTATATTGCCGCAGTCTTGTGCTTCATATGTTTTGAAACGGTTTCCATCCATTTTTAAACAAAATATTTTTTCTCGTATTTCTCTCGATAGGCATACTTTACAAGCAGCGGCCCTGTAGGCGTTCGATTCTCCGACATCGAACTTCGCAAGATGAATGTAAGTCCCCCTTTTTGGAATGGAAATGGTGATAGATTTAAACGGCAGCTTCTAGAGACTCTAATTCATCACTTTGGTATCGGTTCCATTCCCATACCAGCGGTTCAGCTACCTCTAAGTTGCTAAGTTGAAATTTAAATTATGCTGCGATGAAAAGGGAACGCTACCACATCTGCTTTCAGTGCCATTAATTGTTGCCAATTGTCCATTGAGACACAGGAATTCGCGCCATTCTAAAATAGTTGAATTGATTATTTAATTTTAGCCAATCGTAAAAGAAAACCTTTAAAAACGTTAAAAATCCAAGAAAAATAATTCGTTTTTTGATTTCTGGAAAAGTCTATCAGCTTTTGTTTGTGTACATGATGTCTAAAAAAATGCATACACTGTTTGAAAGGTGATAACTTTGTTCATAGTAAAGGTACTGAAAAAGTAAAAAGTCATGTGAAAGCTTGAGGAAATAGAAATTTTATGACATATGAGAGGCATGGAACGCATCATGCACTCGTCCGAAATTTTCCATTTTACACTCGATTGATTGTGTTGCGCCTGAATACTTGTTATAATTTCTTCACAAAGTGGCCATTTCAATTGATTTGTGCTTATTTTAGAGTTCAAAATTTAATTACACATTATAGCTTGCGAAAAATGGAGAGTATTCTAAAAAAATGCAGGTACTGTTTGAAAAGTTCTATCATTGCTGCTGGTTAAGTTTTGAGGACATTTGCAACTCATATGCAGGCGCGGGATGACAAGAATTATGTGGCGTGGAAACAGTCAAGATGGCGCCATGCACACGCTTGAAACCTTGCATTTCAGATTTGATTGATTGTGCACGGGCTGAACGCTTGTCACAAACTTGTTTGCTGCTTGGTCACATTAACCTGTGTTGTGCTTTTTTAAACGTTTTCCGCTCGGTAGCTGCAGTTATGCTAATTAACCTCTCCATTCGGCTTAAATGTTGCTTCATTCGTTCTCAGAATGCGTTTTGTAAAATGCGGCTCCGGCTCACATTTATATCGTGCAATCAATAAACTCGCATTTAACGTGTCTTTCACGAGATCTTCTAGTTCAAAACGTTAAAAGAAGCACAGCACAGGTTAATGTGACCAAGTAGTAACAAGATTGTAAAAAGCATTCGGCCCATGCACAATCAATCGAGTCTGAAATGCAAGGTTTCAGGCTCGATTGATGGCGGCTGCATGGGCGCAATCTTGACTGTTTGCACGCCACCAATTTTCGTTACTCCGCGCTTGCATACGAGTCTTAAATATCTCCAAATGCTTTACTAGCAGCAATGTTACAACCCTTCTCATGGTACCTTTTTTTAGAATGCTCTTCATTTTTCGCAAGCTATAATGTGTAATTAAGTTTTGAACTTTAAAGTAAGCTCAAATCAAGCGAAATGACCGCTTTGTGAATAAATTACAACATGTATTCAAGCGAAACACAATCAATCGAGTGTAAAATGGAAAATTTCAGACGAGTGCATGGAGCATTCCATGCCTCTCATAAGTCAGAAAATTTCTATTTTCTCAAGCTTTCATACAAGTCCTCAACTTCTTCAGTATCTTTACTGCGTGAAAAGCAAACAGTGTACACTTTTTTTTTTGAGACGCCCTGTATATTACGCAAGGTAGTTGTTAGGAAACAACGCTTGATAGTAGTTGCACAGAATTGTGCTAACAAGAAAAGCTGAACGAGAAACCAGTTCATCTAAAGTCTTAACTAGCTTTAAGTCTCGATCTTTCAAATGTCTATTAAATTTTAGCGGTTAGTATTTACCGTATTTCCGCGCAAAAAGCTTACTTTCTCGACACCTCAGGTAGACGGAAGATCCATGCCTCGCTTTGCCGCCCAGTACTGTATTGCTGTAGTAGGAAGCGGAATAACCAAGAGACATTGCCCGTTCCTTCACTTCGCAGTGCTCTTGAAATAGAATCGAAAGATTGGTCAGAATGGAACTTGTGTTGTTTCTCAATGCACTACATTAGGTTGTCGGTTTATAAATGTCGCCTGCATTCGATTTGTCATTTCTCTGCCATTGTATCATGTAACTTGACGTGAAAAGTGTCTAACTTGATTTGAAAAATGTCCAATTCGAGATGAAAATGGTATATACACATCATGGCTACATATATATGGACTAAAAAATCGATAAATTTTGAGTAAACAAAAAGAAATCAGAATTATAGCCTAGCGGAGAAAGCATAGTACTTGCCTTGTTCAGCGCTGGCGCTGGCAACGGTAAGAATAAATATCGCAATAAGGGAATTCATCAGTACCTAAAATATCATAGCGTTAGAAGGTTCTATTTACTGACAAGCGAATTTGAGATTCGTGTTCAGCGACCGCGATTACCCAGGGCTGAAGTTTTCAGGCAGGTACAAGAACTCTGGGTATTTTCCGCTATTTTCGCGACCCGTAATTTGGCCAATATTAATTGGTGGCGATTTATACTTCGAAAACGAACTTCAGATTCGTGTTGTGCGACCTCGATTTCCCCCAGGGGTAAAGTTTCGGACCGCCTGCACGACATCCACAAAAAATCAATAGTTTGATCAATATCGATTGATGGCGATTGTTACTTCAAGAGCAAACATCAGATTCTTGTTCGGTGACCGCGATTACCCCACGGCTGGAGTTACCAGGCAGGTAGAAGACGTCTGGGTATTTTCATCTATTTTCCCGCACCGTAATTTGATCAATATCGATTGATGGGGATAGGCACTTCGAACACGAACTTCAGATTCGTGTTCAGCAATCTCGATTGCTCTAGAGCCGAAATTTCCAGGCACCGAGAAGACCTCTGAGTATTTTTCGCTATTTTCGTGTCGTATTTCCCCCCCCCCCCCCCCCCGATTTTCCCCCTATTTTATGGCTAATTTCTGCGGCGGCGCCGATCGATGGTATGACTCATCGCTTGGCGCGTCATTATATAGTGTGATATTGCATAGTCTCAACTAAAGTCTCGAAGTTTTAAAAGATAGCAGAGGTCAATTACAGTCACCGAGTAGTGGCTGGCAAGCACTTTAGGGCACGTTTGATACTCACTACCTCCAGCAGACTGCTCCAGTCAAGTGTTTGGAAAATATGGCGCCAAATCAGCAGTACAATAGGGACGAGAAGTCAAGCTGTTTTAGGCAAGGAAACAAGCCCCTCTGAACCTGGGTTTACCTGCGTGTCGCGGTAGCTCCTAGCAATGAATATTCGTTCACCGGGGTTATTTTTAATAAAGACCAAGGAAGTAGTCCTTCCAGAAGTTTTTGTTCGGGATGTTAAAAGATAAAAGATAAAGGACGGCGTTACTCAATTCCCTTCGGGATGCGCCACGCATTCTACTTTTACGGGATGTCGTGGAGGCGAGTTGAATGCCTATTTGGCCATACACTGACTTGCGGTGGCCAGCCGATGAACAAGTCAGCGCTCTATCCTTCCGAGACAAGACCGTTACCTATTTACGGACGCCGGACGGATGGATGACTTGGTTGGCCTGGGCGGGAAAACCGAACCAGGAATCTTGTATCGAGTGCAGGCGACAGTCGGCGCCTCCTCCGACTGCGCTCCACGCGCCCCACTCGCGTTCGGAGTTGTTAGAAATGGTAATTCAGAATAGTTTAGCAGTTTTTATTAACGACCGCGCTGAAAGAATTGCCACATACTCCCCTACCTCCTGCGCGGCTTTTGTTCTGACAACCGATGGGAGTGTCTTGTTGAGCGTTTTGTAATAATTGAATACCACATACTTAGCAACGGCCAACTACTCCGTGTCCTCAATCGGTATTATTGTTAAAATGTAGGTTAAAGGTAGCAGCAAAACTTTTTGGCTCATTTGAGAGCAGAGCGAAAAAAAAGTTCCACATTACCATACTAAGGTTCCCCAACGTGGGTCTTATTAGGCTGTCCGGAAAATTTTCAGCGTTTTGAGTGCTTAAATTTGAACTACCATAACTTTATCAAATCTCATCGTATTTGGTCGAAATGAGCAGTCGTCGGATGTTCTTCGCGTATTCTGTAGACACAGACGCGATAGAACAACTAATTTGACCAAAAGTCAATGGGAAGGCTTCAAAGAAGTGCGCGACCTAATAGCTAGGAACGAGATACGGCTCTCTTTAAGTGACAAGGGAGGTGAATTGTAGTTTGTCCGGCCCCTCTTGACCGGCAGATATCAGAACACCACCTTGCCGACCAATCGGTTTATAACGAGTCATCAGAGAGTCTTTTCCGTTCACAATGCCACAGGTTGAATGCAATATGGAAATCCGTAGGTAGATCAGCTGGTCTGGATAAACGATTTATCAAAAGACTGAAGCTGGACAACCCCACATGCCCTGTATTCTATCATCTGGTGAAAACGCATAAGTTGTCTGAGGAAGACAAGAGCTCGTTGACTGCAAGCACATACAAAATCCGGCCCATAATAAGCTGCGTGGATGGACCGACCGATCGAATCTCATGTTTCCTTAGCAAGATTGTCGGTCAACTTCTCAGCTTTATACCGTCACATTTGGCTAATACGGAGCAGTTTCTAGACCGCCTACGTTCTAGCACGCTACAGGAAGACTGCGTGATAGAGTCATTTGACGTAACGGCACTTTATACCAACCTAGATAATAACGCTGCTTTACAAGCCCTATCAGAGATGCTAGACGAGCACGAAAGAAATATTATTACGTTTGGTTTGAACAAGCTACACATAATGACTCTAGTACAAGCATGCTTGAACTGCAATGTTTTCAAGTGGTCTGGAAACTATTTTTCAAAGCGAAGAGGACTTGCGATGGGACAGCGATTAGCTCCAACTTTAGCGATCTGCTTCATTAGCAGAATTGAGCGACCGGTACTGGAGCGCCTTCCCATAATGTACTGTCGGTACACCGATGATTGTTGTATTATAACGGCAACGCAATCCGACATGGATGAACTGCTTGCCATTCTCAATACACAATCTCAGTACATAAAGTTCACTCGTGAAACTCCGTCCGAAGGCTGGTTTCCCTACCTCATTACTCAAGTTAGGGTATCAAATGGAGTCTTTAATGTGAAATGGTATCGTAAAGGCAGCTCCAAAAACATAATACTCCATGCAAGATCTGCTCACCCTACAGCAGTAAAGCGTGCCGTGCTCCGTAACATGGACAGAACGGCACTAGGTGTATGCACGGGGCTTGAGGAGCGAGAGGAATCACGTATTTTGGCCTCTAATATCGCACGTCTTAACGGGTACGAACCACGACGACGAGGTGATCGAGTACGACGCGGCAATGTTGAACATCTGCGCGAAGACAAAATTTGTCTTTAACTGCCCTCCATCTCTGATGACGTCACGGCAGAAGTACGCCGTTGGCTACTACGAGCAAACCTGAACGACGATGTTGTCCTGGTTAACATACCGGAAAACAACATCAAACGGCTTCTTGTTCGGAATAGGTGTTAGTACCGTACTTGTGTGATGAGGAATTGCGTTATCTGCCCGTTTAGGAGAGATGGAGATTGCGCACAAAAAGGTGTTGTCTACCAAATTCAGTGCTTAACCTGTGGCGAGCTATACATAGGTGAAACAGGAAGGGTACTTAGGGTTCGCATCAATGAGCACCTAGCTGGAAAATTGAAGCGAAGCTTGTTGACCCCACTGGGTAAACATCGACAAGAAGCCCACGGCGGAAACGACTTTGGCATTAAATGCACTGTGTTGCTACATGAAGAAGAAATCGGTACCAGAAAGACTCTTGAGGCTTTCTGGATTCGGGAGCGTAATCCAGCAATGAACAACCGAAACGAGTGCATTTCAATAACCAGCGACTTCTTGTCCTTCATCCCGTTGTGTGAGCTCTGAGACTGCGCAGTCTATACTTATTAGTATAGATCTGCATGGTAGGTCCCAGTTGCTCACTGATGGTCTTATAGCTGAGCCCCCCTCTCAGCGCTGGTGGAACAACGGTGAGTCTGGTGTGCTTTAGACGGACACTCCTTGACATTAGTAGGAACCCATTGCAACTAGAGTTGTGAAGAAGTATGCCTTTGACGGAATGAGTTTCTGGATCTAAGGTTTCGAAGTACTTTCAGGCCTTTGAAAAAGACGAGTTGTGTCGAAACGTCGGCCGAAATAAAAGTTATACCACCATAACAAAATAGCGTGGCAGAGAAGGATCAAATATATTGTTATAAAATGCCCAGGTTTTATGAACGTCGGACATGGAGACTAATGAAATGAGCACCGTTCGTATCAGCACACTTTTACCAATGGGCAACCGGTCGACTTATCCCATCAGCGAAAAAATTAGGTGGTGGAACAAAGTCCACAAAAGCTATTTTGGCTTGGTCCTGATTGGTGAAGCTTTCACCAGCGAGAAAGTACTGAAAGTGTTTAAAAAGGTGGTGGTCGGCTGGTGAGAGGTCCGGGTATGTGACCGGTGAGACAGAACTTCAACCCTTAATTCGTTCAATTTTCGAATGGTGTTTGGAAACATGTGGGCAGGTGTTATCGTGCAAAAGAATCGGCCCACGTCTGTTGACCAATGCCGGCTGAATTTGACGCAATTTTCGGTGCATTTCGTCGATTTCTTTACAGTACTGACTCTGCTGTGATCGTTTGGCCTGGTGCCAAAAGGTTGTAATGGATCACACCAGCCGCCGACCACCACACAGTGACCATAACCTTTTTTGTGGAGGTTCGCCTATGGAAAATCCCAAGAGGATTCGTCGGCGGCCAACCACTGTCTGGAGCGTTTCCTGTTATTCCAAAAACATGTAAGTTTTGTTCCGTAAATATAGAGAAGAACAAATCTCGAAACGTGACAATTTTCGCCCCTCACTCAAGTTGTGGGGCACCCACTTTTTGAGCTTTTTCACCTTCCCAGAGCGTTACGAAGCAACGGCAACTGCTAGTTTTACTGACGTCTAGCATTCCGCCAACTGTTCGGAATGGTTCAGCTTTCACCAATTCCTTCCTTCGTCGTCGAGGACTTCTCTAGGTCGACCGCTACGATGATCAAGGCTCGAGGCTGACATCTCCATTCCGGAATTTACTGAAGCACTGGCTCGCAGTGCTTTCTCCAACACTATTAGGCCCCATACTTGATTGATTTGTCGAGCTGTCTCGACTGCGCATCGTCCCAATTTGAAGTCAGAATAAAATATCGATCGGAATTGCTCCTTCGACACACTTTAATGAGCCCTTCAGGAACAGAAATATAAAAATAGAGCGAATAATTGTGTACAGAAAGTAGCATCAGTGCGCAACGCAAGTCGAGTTTTTACTTAACAATAGACGAATGAAAAATATTAACGGAAAATGCTGAGAAAAAACGGTAAACCTATTATCTATTGACGTGCAGTACAGACGCGCTTGGAAACCGGAAAAATGAATGGACAGTGAAAACATGAAAAAAACGATAATTCTCACAAAAGTGGAAAACAACCTAAAAAGGCAAAGTTAGCAACTGGAGTAGTTAACATCTTAAAGCAACATTGCTCTTTGAAGGCTGAGAACATTCCGGACAACCTAATATGTTTTTATCTGAAACTGATTTTTGTTTATGGTTGTGTTCATTACGAATACATAAGGGAAGTGTTTGAGGTAGAAGAAATACGGCATTCGGCATTGAAAATAAGGACTAGTGTACACGCCGCTCATATGCTCATTAGAGGTGCAGGATCGGGCAGGGCAGTTTCCCTGATCGTGCACCGCGGGATCGGTGCTGTGATTGGTTTCCGCGACTACGCTAGGAGCCACTGCGCGTACCCGCATCCCCGTTGCACGTTCGAACGCCTTGCTGTGCATCTAAGCGACCGAATAAGGATAAGGTGCGACGTTAAATAATCCATTTTGAGACGCGCCACGCATTGTACTTCTACGGGATGTCATGGAATCAATTTGAATGCGTGTTTGATTTTACATTACTTGAGGTGGTCAACCGATGAATAAGCCAATGTTCTACTATATTGTTCCTCTCACAGACAAGTATGGTACCAGTTCGCCGATGCCATAGGTATGGAAGGCTTTCTTTGCCTATGCCGGCCGCAAACCCGAACCAACAGTCTCGATTTGTGGTGAAGACGACAGCCAGCGCCTTCCGCGACTTTGCTACCGCGCACTTTCTACCGGAAATGCAACTTAAAGTCGGAAGATAATATATATAAAATATAAAAACTATAAGGTATATGAATAAGCAGTATGTAACATTTATACATATATATATACAAACAAAAAGAAGTCTACTGAGCGTGAAGCCATTAACCAGCTCAGAAAAAGCATAGGAATGACAAAGGGGTGAAGGACGGAGTTAGTCAATCTCTGTGGGATGCACCACGCATGGTATTATTCCGGGATATCAAGGAGGCAGTCTGGAAGTGTACTAAACCCACACAACAACTTGACGTGGATAGCTGATGGGCATGTCGGTATTTTATCCCTCCCAGACAAGTCTTGTACCAATTCATGACACGTAAGAATGAACGGTTTGGTTGGCCTAGGCGGGACCCGAACCAACAAACTTGGTTCTGGTTACACGAGACAACAGACCAAAGTTTTTGACTGGATGCGACTTCCAGTAAGACCCTCGAGACGCAAGCACTAGCCTCGAACTCTTCGCTGGAGCGTACCAAACACATGACGGCGGGCTCGCTTATTGTTAGAAATGTTAGACAGATTTTTGACGATTAAACAAGCTACCACGGCTGGTTTTCATAACTCCCGTGCTTTTATTCTGATGTTCATCCGCAAATTGCCCTTTCATGGCGTCTTGCAGTATTTGAACAGCGTTTGCTGTTGGCAAACGTTATAGATGGTCATATGCCAATTACCTTTATCTCCTCAGCTGCGCAAATTCTGTACAGTTAGTAGGGGTACCTAGTCCGCGCTACCATCCAAGGATTCTGTTTGTGGGATTTTCTCCACCTTTTACTAACTTGGTTTTAACAGTGTTAAGCATATACATAGCACACGCTCCTTCGCAGTGACAAGAGGCCTTCCAAAGGCCTTTCGCTGTCTTCCTCGATCGCCATTATTCCTCAGTCCTTCGTCCACCGTCCTAGGGAATGGTGTCGGTAATTTATTTATTTATTTATTCAGTACATGGACAACCATGAAAAAGCAAAACAACACAAAGGAACATAAACTGAAGTCATTACAAGCAGGAAAAACAAAGCAGGCAACAATAAGCAACCTAGTAAAAAGGAAAACTACTAAGCTGCATTCGCACTCGACTTCGTAGTGAGAAGAGCGACAGCCGAAGTACAAGGAGGTTTTCCTTGGTTTAACGGACGCCTTATGGACCTGGACTTTGCTGACATTGGCGTATTCGATGAGGACAACGATACTCTCCAAAAAAGTGCAGAACGCCTTAGCCAGGTGGCAGGCAGCAGTGGACTCCGAATTAGCCCCGAAAAGTGAAAGGTCATGCACGTAGGAAACACGAACTTAAGAGATGCATTTGCATAAGAGCGGATCGCTTGGAAGTAGTGAATAGATTCACCTACTTGGGAAGTGCGATCAACAATAGCGGAGATGCTGAGGCTGACCATCTTTGTAGGATTGCGAAGGCGACAACAGTATTCGGGAAACTCAAGCCATTGTGGACGTCGTCTTCAATTTGAAATGACGTCAAGCTGCGTTTGTCTTCTTCGATAGTCGTCCCCACTGCAATCTACGCCTGCGAAACATGGAAGATGTCAGCTAACATCATCAACGCGTTCCACTGCAAATGTCTTTGACAAATAATGAGGATACGTTACACAGACCGCTTGACGAACGAAGAAGTATTACGAAGCGGCCGCGCGAGGAACTTTTACGAAACCGTTACGCAAAGACGACTTCGCCTGGCCGGGCACATCCTGCGTATGACGGTGCACCGTCTGCCAGGATTCAATGGATTCCGCCAGGAAAATGAACCGCCCAAGAAACACGTGGCGTCGCACGTTCATGAATTACTTTAAAGTGATGAGTATTTATAGGCGGGAGTGCAAAGAAATAGCCCCACATTTTATACAGTCTTTTATGACATGGGCTGGAATACTGGATCTGGGCAAGACCAAGCTGGTTTTTATTCAAAAAGAGGTTAAGATCATTGACTAAATCTACAGGGAGCTACAGAGTGCGTAAAAAGTATTGACCCACTAAACGACGTTTGTGGAAATAGTATTGCGCAGTAAGTTTTAAAATATTCACTTGAGAAATATGGAAAATGATTTTGCAAACACAATAGAATAACTCGTAATTGACATTGGCTCCTTTACTGTGAATACAGGAGCGAAAACGACGGAAAGATTCATGAGCACGCGCCGCAAGCACTTGCTTGCATTTCGTTCCGTGCTTTGAACAGGGTAGCCTTCTGCGACTGGTCACTTCTGTTGAAAGTAGCCTAGGCCTCATTCTCCAAAATCGCCTAAAAAGAGTAATCCAGCGGATTCACGTTTAAGCTGTGCTCGTCTGAGAAGCTGTCTACACCTGCGCGCGTTATCTGTTTACCGTTATCGGACAGAGGTTGATAATTTTGGATTTGAACGTTAACGTGCGTGAACCTCTTGTAATCATCATAAGTTATGAGAGAGCCGTGGCTGACGTTTGGGTTGCTGACATCTTTCCTCACCAACCGTTTCGAACAGCGCCTAAATCTCTTGTTAAGGAAGTATTCGGCTCTTTGGGTAACAGACAAAAAAAGGGTCACCGTAACGGTGATGACCATGTTTCTTCAGTTTTTTCGTGAGTGATTTTTGAGCACAATACAGACAACAAAAATAACACACAGGAACCTAGAGGGGTAGAAAGAGAAAGCTGGAGCTGAAACAAAAAGCAGGTGCGTCAATACTTTTTACGCACCCTGTAATTCTGGAGGACGTGGTGATACCGTAGGCACCAGGAAATGCTAAGAACATCGCCTGGACCTTTCAGCAAGATTGGGTAGCAGATCACGGTGCCAAGGATACTCTGGAATGAGACCAATCTTCCGGATTTGTGGACGAAGAAAGTTTGGCCTTCAAACTCGCTTGATCTCGACCGTATGGATTTTGCATCTGGTCAATCTTAGAGCAAGAGGCCTGCTCTTCCAGAGACAGTTTACTGGATTTGCTGAAAAAAGCTCTGGAAAAAAAGCGAAAAGGCATGGTACGAAATTTAACCAGAAATGATAGCGTGGATCCTCAAGAATTTCCGAAACAGGTTAGAGTCTTGCATTGAAGTCAAAGAAACTTTTTTGAATGTGGTATCTGTTATGTTATAAATTTTCTTTTATTCAAATCACCTGTATCACCTGTCGTCCAGTTGATCATCGACTTGCTCGAGCGGGCGCCAGCAGCGTCTCCATTCGTTCCTGTCGCGAGCCAGAGTGCTCCAATGAATTCTCCTCGCTCGAGGGACACGAAGAGCGTCATAGCGGTCGTTCAGGGCTTTCACGAAGAAGTCCGACCAACGCGTTGGTAGGCGTCCCGGTGTTCTCCTGACATCCCGCAGAATCCAGTCGGTAACGGCTCTCGTCCAGCAGGTGTCCGCGCATTACGTGGCTGACCCACCTAATTTTCTACAACTTGGCCCACGTAACAGCGTCTCTGATCTTCGAACGTCGGCGAAGCTTGGAACTCCGGAGGCCTTCTCTCACTTGCGTGAGTCGTGTCACTCCGAGCATCGTCCTCTCGATTCCACGCTGCGCGACGCTGATCGCGTGTTCATCCTGCTTTCGCCCAGGTCTCTGAGGCGTATTTAGGGCAGGAAGAACAGTGGAGTCGAATAGGTGGGCACGGAGTCGGAGGTTCTTCGTCTTGTTCGCGACTTCTTCGACGCTCTTGAAAGCTCCCCAAGCCGCTCGTTTCCTTCTGCTCATCTCTGGCACTAGGTCGTTGGCCATATTGAATTCGCGACCCAGGTACACATAGCTGGAGCATTCGGAGATGTTAGCCCCGTTGAGCGAGAATGGGGCATCAGAAACTTGTCCGTTCCTCATGAACATCGTCTTCGTAAGATTCAGCTGCAGTCCAACGTCCCCACATACACGATCGAAGTCGACCAGCATTCGCTCCGCCTAGCTGATGCTCGGTGTTATGAGCACGATGTCGTCAGCGAAGCGAAGATGATGTAGTTGCCGACCGTCGACTTCCACCCCCATGTCTTCCCATTCTGGATCGCGCATGACGTTTCTGAGTATGGCGCTGAAGAGCTTCGGGGATATGGCATCCCCCTGCCGAAACACTCTTCTTACGTCGACGACGACGTGGATGTAGAATGGAGAGATCTTGGTTGTGAATCCACTGTACAGCTTTCAAAGGACTCTGATGTATTGAGTAGGAACGCCCTGAGTGAGCAGGGCTTCGATGACCGCTTCAGTTTCGACAGAGTCGAATGCCTTCTTCAGGTCGATGAACGTAAGGCACAGCGGCAGCTTGTACTCTCGCGACACTTCGATGAGCTTCGTAATGGTGTGTATGTGGTCGATCGTGCTGAATCTTCTCCGAGATCGTGCTTGCTCGCATGGCTGTCCTTCGTCCAGCGTTCTGCTAAACCTATTCAGGATTACTCGAGTAAACAGCTTGTAGACTACGGACAGCAGGCAGATCGGGCGATAGTTGCCAATGTCGTGCACGTCTCCCTTCTTGTACTGCAAGACGGTCTTGCTGGTCTTCCAGTGAGATGGAGCCTTGCATTGCGACAGGTAGCGCGTAAAGAGCTGCGCCAAGGTGTTGATGAGCGCTGGCGGCAGGTTCTTCAGGTGATTGGGTCTGATCCTGTCAGGACCGGGTGCTGTACGTTTCTTCACCGACGAGATGGCGTGTCGGATCTCGGAAGGGAGAACAGAGGGGACGACGTATCCATCCTGCCGAAGATGGCATGGGGCAGGTGGACGTGGCTATTGAAGAGATCCGAGTAGAAGTCGTGGATGACCTTCTCATGGTCCTTCTGGAAGAGGTGACGGTTCCGTCATGACGTCGAAGAGCGGTCATCCTGGTCTTGAAGCTCGCGAAGTTTCGATGATGTGGTCGATCTCGTTGTGGAACTGGCCACCGGGGGATTCCCAGGTCCATCGTAGAGAGGGAGGCTTCTAGAGCTGCGAGTTTCCATGGATGGCCTTGGTCGACATGATAAACTCAGACAGCCTTTCACCTTGCTCGTTCCACTCCAAACCGTGGTTTCCGATGTGAAGTTCTTCCGGCGACCTTCTCGGCCCGATCTTGGCGTTGAAGTCGCCGACGTTCACCTTGTAGAGGGTGTTATCTTCCTTATAGAACTTCTCCAGCTCCACGTAGAAGGCTTCGACCTCTTCGTCGTCGTAGTCGGATGTTGGGGCATACGCGACGAACACAGTCAAAGCTGGCACGGAGCCACATCGCTTCAGTCGCAGACGTCCGATTCGGCTTGTCAGAGACTCGTACGAATCGATATTCATGGCCAAGTGCGTGTTGACGAGGACACCGACGCCGCCTACTCCCCTCCTGTGGAATGTTCCGAGGAACAGTTCTTCTCCGGAGTCGTAGGCGGCGTGTAGGGGGTGGTGTCTTCTCGTCTCGGTCAGTCCGATAACGTCGTACTTGATCTTCCTGGCTTGCATCATCAGGTCCTCGACGGATGCCTCCGATGCAAGCGTGCGGGCGTTGTAAGTACAGATCGTCATCCTAATCCTTCTCAATTTGCGCAGCCTGGTTAGGCCCTGAGATTTTAGCAGCCTCTCCGTACTCGTCCTTCCCATCGCTGCAGAAATGGGGGCTCTTTCGGGGTCAGGGGAATGAGGCCCTTTAGTGCTGCTGTTTTTGACTGGAGTAAACAGGGGTAGCTAGTCGGACTCTGCCGTGCGGGCAAAGAACTCCGGGCAGCCAGCCAGACTGCCCGAAGGAACGAGGCGAGAAAGGCCTTACGAAATCAATAGCTAAACGTTGATGAAGAAGTCTTAAGGCGGCCTCAAATCGCCTTACATGTGCTCCTAGTCCACCGAGTGCAAGCTTATGGCCGAGCCGACACGTTACAATCCGCACAGGCGCGAACACATCTACGCACACTGTACATGAACATGCCGCTCCCACGCACAAGGAACGCATCGACCCGACACAGCAGGAGCAAGGAGTCCATCCCCTGCATCCCACCTGCGTCTCTGGGTCGCAGTACACGATCGCATTTGGCTCGCGTTTAATTCCCTTATCCACCACCCGGGACGCGCCACGTGGCCCTGCGACAAGCGGCCCGAGATCCCTCTTAACAAGAGATCCCGAAGGCTCTCTGTCGAGGGGGATCCGTGGATATAAGCAGTGACGTTGAAAAATCACCTGACGGGTTTCTCATTTTAGCTCCAGATTATTTTTTTTCTGTTCGCGTGGAGTGCTTTAATAACTGGGCTAAAAAGAAAGGAAACTAGTTAAGGAGCACAGCAAAATATTGAAATTTAGAATGAACATGCACAATTATATATCAAGATTGTAGACAGCTGAGAAACTTTTTCGAGTTACCTGTCAACAGACCTTGCGTATTGCATACGAGATCATTTTAAAAAAAGTTCAGGAATTCACAACCAGCACTATTTGCAAAAAATGCCGGTCTCACATTTCTCTGGTTCTTCGGGTCTCTACATTATGGCGGGCAATTTTAGTACTAGAAAAGTACATGAACAGAAATTCATTAGGACATGGTCCAACCTACCATTTCTAGAATTATAGACAGTATTTCAGTGTATGGCAGCGCAGTCGGAGGAACCGACGACTATCGCGTACACTTTGATTCAAAGTTTTTGTTCGGCTTTTTCACTCTTATTGGCCAACCAAGCCTTCCATTCCTTCGGGTTCACAGAAATATTGGTCGTCTAACATTTCTTGTCTGGGAAGGATAAAACTATGATTTTCTCTTTGGATGGCCACTACAGGTCATTGTATTATATGTGGGCTAAAAATATGCTTTCTATTTTGATTGCACGAATTCATGAATAAGCACAGCTTCCCATCCCGCAAAAAAAATTATTAACCCCGGTTTTTGTCCTTTATTCATTTGCAGAGTTAGTTTTCAGCACTTCAAATGTACAGCCGTTGTAAAAGATCTTTTAAATGATACTTGCTTTAAATACGCGTGACCCCGGCCGTCCAGTGCAGCATCTTCGTCTCCACGACGCTGAGGTGCGTTTCAGCTTCCTTAGTCACAGGCCAACACTCAACGCCGTACTCTGCTACCCTGCTTCACGAAGGTTCTGTAAATTTTCGACTGCAAGCACTCTGGTATCCTCCTATCGCCAGGCAACGTACGCCACTTTGACCAAGCTGCAGTCACGTATAAACTCACTTCAGCCATCAGTTTGCCGTCAGATCCTAATGCTTATCTTAGGTACTTAAAGACTGACGTACGGAGATGTCGTGACTCCTATGAGTCACGATACCGTATCTTATCGGGTAGGCGCCTGAGACTCGACTGGTCCACCAAACCAGAAGGCGGGGCTAGCAGGGCAGTCTGGCGACAGCTTGGCGTCGTTAGCGGGCTGGCCATCTTGCTCGCCTCCTCTTCCCTGTCCAGCTAGACCAAATGCGACCGGAGCCGATGAAGCTACAAGAGAGCTGCGGCTCTCCCTCGACAGGTTCCGTAAGTAGTTAGCATTATGTTAGAGGAAGTAAAACGATCAAATAGGAAATGCTCTGTAGTGTGGCAAAATCCATACAGACAGTACCTACTGATGCTCTACAAAATCGCAAAAAAGATTTTGTACAGGGGAAGTTCGATGCCGTTAACCTTGATGGAGCTGGACAAGGTTACGTCCGTCGTTTAGTACCCGGTCTTCTTCACGTTCATTGTGACAAGGAGAGACTCCGAAGTGGCGATGAGCTTTTGCGATGCAATTTTTACAGGATGTAGGGTGCCGTGAGAGGAGTTCGAAACCATAATTACTCTTTTCGCAAGGCCCTTCGGTGGTCTAAAAAACCGTGTGGACGCGTGAGCGTGAAGTTCATGGCGCCCTGCTGCCACCCAGCCAGATGTGGTCGGTTGGCGTAGTAGTGGCAGGATCGGTTCTCGGCCGCACCGAGAGGGTTTGATGGTTCGGTCCACGGTGTCGCTAGTGTTTTGTACAAATCGTATAGTTATTAATAAGTGTTTGCGTGACCACAGGAGTCAATTTGAACACGATTATTGCTTCTACTATTTAAACCTTGCCTTTTTGGGCTTTCATCTGAGTTACCTCTCAATGAATCGTATTTGCATTGTATCATTCTATTGTATCGCTAACATAAAAAAATTCTTGCTCATATGAAGTAACTGTGATAATGACAGTAACTGACAATGATAATTAACAATTATGATACAGAATTATGAAACATTTAAAACATAATCGCTTATCACACCAGCAGCATCTTACGAACGCTAGGAAAGAGCAATATCCCTCTTCCTGACAAGGCATCACTACCTCTTCTTTATTGAAGGCATAATCGGTAGGTCTAGAGGAGGGCCCCTGGTGATCATCAACATATCGAGCTGCCGCCCAAGCGTAATCCAAACATGGGAGGAATACCGGAGCGATTAATCGTGTACAAATTGACTCCTAAGATCATACAAGCCGATAAAAGTAACGATTCGATGTGCGTATAAACATTGGCGACACCGGAAACCGAACCATCAAACCCAACCGGTGCTCCCGAGAAGCGCCCTCGCTACCACTACGCCAACCGACCACATCATTGTGACTGGCAGCAGGGCACATGAACTTCGCGCTCACGCGTCCACAAGGTTTCTTTTGACCACAGAAGAGCAATCCGAAAAAAAGTAACTATGATTTTGGACGTTCCACACGGTACCCCACATCTTGAAAAATTGCATCGCAAACGCTCACCGCCACTACGGACGCTCACCTTATGAGTCAACACCTCTCCAAGCGACCAGACGAAGCTCGCATCTCTCCCTAGAGTGCTCCTTTGTCTTCGAAAGCGAGCACTGCGTCACCAGCATAAAGCAACGTTCGAGGGACGGGCTTCTGAAGATCGCGCGTGATAGCATCCAATATGACAACAAAGAGAAGCGGGAAAGTGCAGAACCCTGGTGCACTCCGACATAGATGGCCAACTCCATCGAGGTTCCAGCTACAGCTTAAAGTCTACTCTTTGGACAAGAGTAGAAAATTTGCACCCACTCTATAAGCTCTTTAAGAACTCCATGATGTCGCAGGGCTTACCATATCACTTTATGCTGTACGCGATCAACGGCTCCACAAATCACCCAAATCAGACGTTACTCGCCCTTCGCAGATTTGCCATTGGAAAGGAGTCGTCATCGACGGGATATCAGAACACCACCGAGGTGCTCACCGATGCATTTCCTCATATTTATTTATTTATTTATTTATTTATCCGTATGAACGGATGCAGTTCTGGAACGTCGATAATGTCGTCGGATACGGTGTTAGCCACCGATATATATAGAGATGGTAGAACATATAAATATGTATATATAGATATATGTATATAGAGATATATGTAGTGAACATGTAGTAGTTCGTAGAGTGTAGTAGCTCACAAAGAGAATATAGACGGTAGCACTCAGTATATGTATAACAGAGCCAGCATGTAATGGACACAGTAGACAATTTAAGTGCTGCAATATACTTTATTTTAGAGGTAAGTAAAAAGCTGATGTAAGCTGTGATCGTAAAGAAATTATTTTCTAGCAATTTTCGAGGAAAAATTTGAAGTCTCCACAAACGTGGAACCTCGTATTCTATCACCTTCGTATTTTTACTTCTTCACAATTTATAATAATTTGATTGATTAACAGAAATCATTTTACATGTGATTTAAATATATTGCCAGACCGTCAAAAGCTCTTAGTTTCTTGGACGTTGCCTTATTTTGATGATGTGATACCGTTTGCAAAGGCCATGGTGAACCCGTGCAGGAGATGCAAGCTTGATTTTCTGGCGATATGCCTACTCTAACTAAACGTCAATGCGATCGAGTACCTAACGACAAACGTGAACGAGTCAGGCTCCATTGAATTTATAGGCACTGAGCTTGCACGCGCCTCAATTTTTAAGCACTTGGGATAACTTGGGATTAACACAACTTTCACACAAGCCATTCATTCCAGTCAAGCGATTTCAGTATCCGTTGCATGGCTGCTGTGAACGGCTCAGTACTTTCCAGTGGGAATGGTTAGTGGGTACTGAGCAGCTAATCTGTTGCCTTGTATCCAGCGCATCAGTCAACGAATGTTCCCACGTAGTACGAGTCCACTCCTTGATCGACGAGCGGAGATAGAATGGCGTCCGTTTCAGCTCTATTGAGTGCCTCCTCGTAGTCGTACTAACCTCCATGGCACCTGAGGCGGTCTGGTGGTGTGTGGACAATGCAGCTAAATCACTTGCAGAATCCAGCCTGCTACACATGTCGACCATTAGTCATTGTCCTGATAAGAGCAAAAATACTTTTCTTGAACAGTATGAACAGCTTTTAGTAGACGCCTATCAGGTTATGATAGTAATTAGCGTTTGTGAGTGTATATTATTATAGTAGGATGTAAGTGAGCACCAAGGTGGCTGTCCTCTCTCGGCTCAGAGAATTCAAATCCGAAAAAGCAGCCGCGACTGGATAAGCCTTATTGTTCCTCAGGACAGGATTGTTCACTCTGGGGTTTGATATTGCAATGAAGGACGAAGGAAAAACAAAGCTGACAATGGCTTGCGAGAAGAAAACGTTTATTCTTTTTGCACAGCCGACTCACACCATCAGTAGTCTTGTGTCCACTTGCCATCGCTGCACGTGAACTCGTGGAGTCGTATCCTGGCTAAAATCGAAAGCCAAATTCGATGCGTCCCAGAGGTTTCATAAAACTGTAAAACGAAACCACTTACGGATGTACTGAAGAGATGGGCCGTAGGATCCCCGAGCCTTTCCTCCGTGAGTACCCACTCTGCGTTTGATTTCGGAATAGGTTCAACAAAACGGAATTTGTGATTTTTCTTCAACTCGGAAATCGAGCATGAAACTGAATACAAACTACATAATAAATTGAATAGTAGCAGGAAAATAGATTAGTGATATAAGCTGCACTCTGAAAATCCTGTAAATAATACCCACTAGAAAAATGAGTAAGTAACGGAGTGAGAAGCTTCACAGTTGTATTCGCTTAATGTTTGGTGCGATAATAAACCACAGTTATTCTCCTTCCTTTCTGTGTTAGGCTGCAAGGCATGTTCTGTCCAGGCGACTGCTGTTTGGAAGATGACACGAGGTCGGAACATCCTGTGGAGGCTAATCATGAGACTTTCAGAGAATTCTTCGTAGCCGATCCCAAAACAAGCATAGGGATGTGGCATGAAAGTTTGGATGAAGCCAAATGATGATAGACCGCCATCTTCGACAGTTCAGAAAAGTTGCAAGGAACGGCAAATGAATACCTCACAAACTGACGCATGATCAAAGACTCAGCGAGTAGATGTCTGTACTTCCTTGATCTCCAAAAACCGCCATTTCGAGTGGCTCAGGAAAGTAATCACGGGCGATGATAAGGTCTTCTTCTCGGTTAACCATAGAAGATGTAACAAATGGGTGATCGCAGGAAAGGCTATGGGACCGTGTGTCAAAATATTAGGTTGTCCCATAAGTCTTCGCCGTTTTTTTCAACGATTCACTGCAGATTTCGCCGGCAGTCTCCTGCATAGCGCTGCATAGCTTTCGAAAGAGAATGATTTGCTCTATCAGAACATGTATTGCATTTCTTTCTTCATCATGAATTTTGTCAATTTTTAGGTCGTTGAAGTGAAAAGTGAAAAAGTGAAAAAGTAGCCATTTGCGCACTTGTTCTCTCCGCTTAGGTTTGTAATTTTTTGCGCAGTTTTTTTTTGAGCATTTGGAAGAAAATGTCCTGTACTACTAGAATATGTGTTAGTGCTATTTGCTCATTTGTATTTATTAATCTTTGGGTCATCACCCTTCACTGGACCACTCCCCCCTTTACCGGTCCCCCTTACTGAAACCCCATCCTTCACTAGTCCTCCATTACTGGTCCCACCTTCACCGGTAACACATTGTCTGAATCCGGACATCGGTGACACCTCTCCGAACCCGGACGCCTGTTAGACAACGTCGGTGAGATGTGTTCTCAACCCGAACCTGCTTTGCGCGACATCGGTGACACGTCGTCTGAATCTGGAATGCCTTTCGCGACATCGGTGACACCTCTTCTGAATCCAGGCACTTGATGAACGACGTCAGTGACATGTCTTCACAAGTCGGGCCTGCTTTGCGCGACATCAGTGACACGTCGTCTGAATCCGAACACCCCTTGCGCGACATCGGTGACATCTCTTCTCAACCTGAACGTCCTTTGCGCGACATTGGTGACATGTCCTCTGAACATGGATGCCTTTCGACAACTTCAACAGTTGACAGCTGGTGACTACTACAACCCCTCCTCCCCCCTCCCCCCCTTCCCCATGCTTCCTCCCAACACACTCCTTCAGCACTTCTGTGCAAACAAACACACCTACAAACACCGCACTCACCCACAGACAAACGACCGTTCTCGCTTATATATAGTAGGATCCTTTGAATAGCTTTGCTTTATAATAATTTCTCCAAAACAGTAGGTCAAACTCGTACTAATTAATATAATCTTAGGACTAAAGACGAGTGAGACATTGCGTTCCGAGCCCTGGTTACTTTACGCAAGTTTGCTAAATCACTCAGAGTAGGACTATGTGAGCATTATGTAGCGCACAAAAGCTGTATTTATCATTTTCACGCCAAATTGAAAAGTTCTAATATTGTAATGGGCACTTTTCACAACGAATTGGACTCTGCGGTGTTCGACCAAGTTGGACACTCTTCTTAGCAAGCACAACGCTTGTGAAATCAAACTGAACATCTTTCAAATCGAAATCGATTAAGCTGTAGACTCTACAAAGAGCTGTACATAGTTGCACAAAAAAGAGTAAAAATAATTTCTTGTCATGGTTTTTTTGTCAAGTTTAATTTTTCTAAAAAAATGATGTGGCTTAATGACGATTATAGAATACAAATTTTCAGCGTGGTAAAACAAAAAAATTGCGCCATACAATACATACAATACAATACATATGTAGCTTCACTTGTCGTTTGAAGTAAGTAGCATTCACACTATCAGTGGAGTGAAAATGGAATACAACTAGATGGCGGGATGGCGCAGTCTCTTCCTTAAGCAAACTAAAATATTGCTGCCTTTTTGTACTCTTTAATAGACGTCAAATTTTATTTTTCTAATTTTGTGTAATGTCGTACAGACCACTTCACTATTCACTTACTAAGACGGGTGAATTATAAGTGAAGGTCATACCAAATTTGTCCCGAACAAGGAATCATTATAATCGTTCCGGAGAGTCCATTTCTTATGGAAACAGTATGCTTTATTTTCGAAGATCTTCAGCTTATTTACAAAAGCTATAAACTTGCCCAGGCGAATGTCCAGTTTGATTTCAAAAATGTTTAATTTGACAATAGAATAGTATGAATTTATCAGTTCTTTCCATTCGTGTAGTTACAAAAACGAAGAATCAGCAAAGTTTCTGTTTGCTAGCAACATTTTTGGCAGAATTTCAACGCATTGCAGTCCAGACAACGGCTGTAAAAGTTTGCTTCAGCTCTCCGCCTCCAGTATTCTAAAAAAATAGGAGTCATAATGCTATTACCCGGTTGAGGTCGACAAGCTTCAGGTGCAGGCACCCATCCAGTACCCGTGCAGGTGCTCTTCATTTCCGTCGCTCTTAAAATGCGCTCAATTATTTGATGAAGTTAGCCTTTGTGCCCAACGAAACGTTCTATGAATTACCCTTCCTGGACGTAGGTAGGCCCTGAGCAGGAAACGGTGAGTTGCGTACCGCGTTTGTACCTTCCATTCACGTTGGCGTCCTGCGAGTATCGGACGTTTGTATTACTGTTGGGTTTGTCGGTGGCAGGACACTCTGAACTGCAATTTTTTATCTGCTGTTAGGTTAAGACGAGTGCTTCTTGTTTGCCCTCACCTGAATACAAGTATAAATTTAAGGGCCTAGCAGCCTCCGTCACCTGCTGGTGAAAAGGTAAACGAGCCCGGTGGTTGAGAGAATTTATATTCCCACTGATATCGCCCACTAGAAGTTAATCTAAACCGTATTTTGAAACTGCTCAAGTGTTGTACGTGGCCAGAATCGTCGCTCTCCGGAAACTAACAAAATGCAAGTGCTTCCACCCGAATACAACTCTGCGCAGAGTTAGGAACAACGAAAATTGGACACGGACGGAGTTAGCCCTCTCAGGTTAGCGGGGGGACTCAGGTTAGCTGGAAACAGCGATGTCGTAGAGCAGTGGTGACGCAGAAGATAGGGGGAGCGACATGGTGAGACGGAGTGGTTTGTGGCTTGGCTCGCCTGTGGAGGATTTTTGCACTTCCTAAAAAAATATCCGCCACAGTCAACCGAAGCACTCTGGGCCGCGACGAACGACGCCAAAAAGGAAACATTACTCAAGATTCTTTTGTGCTATCACGACCTCAGAGTTGAAAAAGTTGATTCTCTTAAACATAGCCAGAGGGGGTAAAGGGCTAATCACCCATGTAATGCCTGTTTTTGGAACATCAAGTGATTACGGTTGGTTACTACAGGTATACTAGAGCATGGGTGAGTGAGTTTACTCATTCAAATTTTCCGAACCTCACCGTAAACAAATGAAATTTTAAACAACAGCCTCAATAAAAGATCAGTGACTTAAATACGGGAGAAGTGTGGGCGAAATCGTTTAGAATGGCCCCATCACCCATACATTGGGTGGGCGATCAGTGCCTTAAATGTCAACTTCCCAGGGCGGGCAATATTGAAGAAGAGATGAATCGAAATGTAGCCTTCATACTTGTGTGAGGACCGCCGCTTCCAGTAGAAGGTTCGAAACTGCCACTTCCCTAACTCTGCGCGGAGTTGCATTCGGGTCGAGATATTTGCGTTTTGTTGCCTTCCAGAGAGAAAGAGAGCCGATTCTGCCCATATACAACACCTGGGCCGCTCCGACCTACCGTTGAGATAGTCTGCTGGCCTGAATAGGGCTGAATAGAAATTTATTGGATTTGAACAATGGTACAGTGGTAATGGAGGTACATTAGGTCTAACTGTCCCTGCCTTTTGAAATCTGAATGTACATAATATGCCATCGTCAATTCTAAAGATAGCATATTGTCTGTGTATGTTAATACGTTCTCTTTTCTCTCACACGATGCTTCCATAAGGAGAAATTTCGCTCACTTCACTTTTTTTTCAACTTTGTCTTCCGCCTTCACATGTGCCTATGTTGCACGTCAATGCATAAATAATTATAAATACAAAAAGGGCAACCTTGAAATAACTCCCGATGCATATAAAATGGGTGCCTCACAATATGGAACACAGCGGTAAGAGGTAAGAATACATGAGCCTATCATAACAAAGCAGGGTAGCGACCGGGAGCATGTTAGGAAATCAGAGTGCCTTGCTTACGCCCTACTTTTGAATGACACGAACACTCGATGCATCCCGATTAGCTGGCGCGTTCCTACCTCCCAGTGCGGTGCTCATTTTCGACACGTTAAAAAATAGATTTTCTAAGGAATGCAGGAGTGCACCTAAGCCTCTCAGACCTAGATGCACAGTATGGAACAATATGATAAAATGTAATTGATGTACCACACATGCGTCTCGATCCAATTACCGGTTTCCACTCTCCTACACGGCAAGAGAACAGGTCCAAGCCTAAAATGGAAGAGAAGCGGTTCAACCTCCATTATCTTTTTTGTAAATCAGCAATTACAATCAGAGCTCTAGCCAAACACGCAACTCATAAGGCTTTTCATCTACGATTTTAATGAGGTTTGAAATAACAAACTAATGTTGAGATGGGAATTTGGAGAGCACTGCTAAAAGTATTCCAATAAATTTCGTTACCGTCTCCGCATTTGAAATATGTCGTAAATGGGCCGTCAACGGTTGTGGAGCTAATTGGATAGATCATTCCAGAGTAACCCAAACGTTTTTCGTTCTCTCCGAATGTACACGTAAATGACTCTGAAACGATTTTTCATTGAAATTACTGCCTTTGTAATCTTAAGCACAGACGTCGCATTCAGTTTCCCTGCCAAAAGCAAACACTACGCTTTTTTTCTACCCATTAAAGCTACGTAGTAAAGTCATTTAAGGTTAAGTGGATTCTATCATAAGCGTATAAAATTTCGCTCACTTGAACAGTTTCCAAGTTCCGGCACCCATTTCGAGTCAGTGCATTGGCTTTTGTTATTCCTTGAATGCTGTAATTTTAGCATTTGCATTAAAAATCGTTGAGGATTTACCCGACGACAGTCGATTCTCTGCAAGACATTGTCACAATTGTGCCGCTTTGGTATTCGTCTTTATCGCTTGGAGAACCTGAGTAATGGAACACCGCGAACGGTTTTCCATTGATCCATTTGCAATCTGAAATGGTATTATTCTAATAATATTTAACCTTTTACCTCGAATAACAATGTAACAAGTGCTCCGTCACACCTATCGGCGTGCCTCTCCCTCCCTCCCCGCTTCGCAAGATGTCGCAGTATCACCTAGCTAAGGTCGCCCTCCACTTCAAGCTATCTGCTCTGTTTATGCGACCTTCCTCCTTTCGTAGCAGTACAAAAGGGTATATTTGAAAACCCCTTTATTTTCCAACCTTGCTATGCTTTTCTTGAAATGAGGTGAGTAGTATTGCGTTTTGAAGCTATCCAGATACCACACACACCACTAACCTCAACGTCGTCATCATGGTCTGATGGCTCAGTAACGTTGTTGTTTGTTCTAATCAGTGTCATTGTCGCTTAGGTTGTTAGGCAGCTCTCCTGATGCCACCCAGCACTGTCATTCACTTCACTATTGCGCCAAGTTGACCCCAGGCACCTTCTCTCCTCAGCCCTAAGCGTTCAACTTCAGGCGCAAATCTACACTCTCAATAGGGACTGACGGTCTGATAGTCTTCGGTGACAAGACGAAAAGTGTCAGCAGGAATGATTTCCACCGCTCCTATTAGGGGGGGGGGCAAAAGTAATGAGACAAAATGAAAAAATCTTTACCTCTCTATAACTCAATTACAACTCAACGATGCTGAGGAATGTATTTGCCATTAAGGGCAAGGACCTTGCTGCCATCGCTCTGCCAACTTCCTGATCCCATCCTTCCAGAACTGCTTGAGCCTGGTGTTGATCAACTGCTCGACATGGTTGTCAAGGACTGCTTGGGTTCTTGTGTCCCTTCCGACTAGGAAGTCCTGTAGGCTCAAGTAGTAGTGGTAGTCGCATGGAGAGATGTTCAGCGAATGCGGTGGGTGAGGCATGTGAACGTAGCTCAGCTGGCCAAGCTTATCCGTGGTCACTTATTCCCTATGGGGTGCGGCGTTGTCGAAGAGGAGAACCTTCTTGAAGCGCTGCGAATGAATAAGAGCGAGTCGCCGGCCCATCTTTTCTATTTCGCTCACCATGGCCTTGGAGTTCATCGTAGTGCTCTTGGGAAACAGCTTCCGGTGAACTGATCCATGGGCGCAGACCCAAAGCTCCAAAGGTGCCTCTCGCCGTGAACATCTCGCCGAACGAAGGTCGCTAACAGGTCAGCAGGCCTCACCCAGACTAGCTGCTTGGCAGGGTTAAAGTAGAAGACGTGTTTCTCATCTTGCGTGACTATTGAGCACAGGCTGCTCGGGGTTGGGAATTGGGGGAGATTTGCGCGACACCGGTCGACTCAGGCTGGGGTTTCGGCATGAGACAGGCTGGGGTTTTGGCATGCTTCTGGAAAGGGCGGAAGTGGTAACTTTTCAGATGCGCTTCAGTAAGTAGCATACAAACATACAAATACGACAAGCACAAAACCAGACTCCAGCCACGAGATATATGGACACGGCATGGGGTGTCTCATTACTTTTGCCCCCCCCCCTAATATTACCACGTTGAGCATAATTTTCACCGAAGAGCGCTAGAGCAGTCTAGCCTAACCGTCATCGACAGATAAACAAACAAAGGAAGGTCGCTTTCAAGCATAATCAAGAACATCGGGCAATATTGTCCTCCAACCAAAACCGCCCACCTGGGCTTCATTAACGACTTACACTACTTCGAAAAAGAATTCAGAGCGGAAAACTCAGATAACGAGAACGCAGCTTATTGCTCACCATATCGCTTGAAAAGCGTTATCTGACTTTGCCGCTGTGAATTCTCTGTTAAAGTTATGTAAATCGTTGATGAATCCGACCCCTGGTCTAAAATCGTTCCGTCGATGACCATAATCACGTTACTCCCACTCCGATCGGTAAAATCAGAGGGAAAATCGATACCGCCATAAAAATATCGATAGTATCGATAGATGTTGATTGTCTGGTTGTTCCCTGCTGTAATACCCTTTCGTCTGCGACCATAATCGTCAACTATCACGCCGATCAGTAAAATCTGAGAGAAAATCTATAATATCGAGCGATACTGATTGCGTGATTGATCTGTCTGTGAAACGTGTTCTGATTAACATCTTCGGCAGGACTTCTAAATCCCGACGCAAATTGCGACTTACCTCCCCCACCCCCTTACACTCACTCCTCCACAGAGGCAGGTTGGTCAGGTCAGCCTATCTCGTCACTGGTGGGTCAGCCCTCAGGGGACCCCATCCGCGTATATGCTGTCCCATCAATCTGCCTGCATATGAAGATGGCTGATCTAGGGGGAAGCGAGAGAGAGAGAGAGGAGAGAGAGAGAGAGAGAAGGTATTGCGGTCGCAAAGACCACATTATTAAATTATACGCTGCCGATCGTCGAGCCCCTTCAATTGATTTTGTCGATTTATTTACGGGATAGACAATTCGCAGTCGGCACGGACAAGCCGCGCACCAACCGTTTGAGAACAGTGCCATATCCTGCCCTATGTAATAAGCAAGACCAGTTCTCCATCCTTTAGTGGGGATAAAAAGGCCCAAAAGAGAAACGGAAAATCGTCGCGTCGAAGGTTTTCTATTTTCGAGGTTTGAGGTCATAGTCCACAACTAGGCGGTTTGGCTGCCAGAGGACACTCATGATGGCCACGAGATGTGGATGTGGATAGGAGGCGTTCGATCAAACAGCGCCGGTGGTGTAATGACGTAGAGCATTCCCACCCGGTCAGAGAGAGGTGCGGGATCGAGTCCCGCCTGGCGCTAGAAGTTTTGATCGCAACAAAACATCGTTGTAACAGCTTACATCCTTGGTACCAGCCAATTGAAGCTTAAAGAATCTGATTTGATGATGGCTATGTCAGCAAGCTGTCAAAACGTTGAACCAGAAGCCGACATAAGGCATTTTTGTAACAGTGTTTTCAGCGTTCCTATGAAAAGAGAAAACGTAGCAATCCAGGACTACTGTGAAAATAATGGAATAATGTACTCAAATGTGATTTAATGTTGGTTCGTTATATTTTCCTTCCCTTATGATAATATTTGTAAAACAAAACTTAAAAGCAGGGATGACTTTCTAAAAAGTATACAGACAGCTTCATAAAAAATTATATTATTATTTATTACATGGCTAAAATTCATGTGAAGAACAATATAATTAGAAACAGTATACAATGACATCCACATGACATTGGCTAACGATCCAGACCAAAGTCTAATAGAATGATTAGAAAGTATATACGATAACAAGCACCCGGAGAATGAAGAATAGAAAGGAGAACAGACCAAGAGAGGATCTGCCACAAGATCTCGTTATGTCCTAGAATTATTTATGAATCGGCTTGCATTCGTAATAAGTGGCTTCAGGTTGTACGGAATAACTGAGTTTTTGGCAAGTTTGTTATAATCCGAACCTGCTCTACTGACAAAAAATTATGTCGAATTGAAGATTTTGCAGTGCTTAGTGAAAGGTTCTCTCCTCCACCTCGGATTCTAGATGGTCTCACCATGAAGAAATCACGTTTGTCAAGTCCACAGAAACTACGGGAATTTTGTGTACCATTACGAGGTCGTACAGTACCGCCGCTAAACATTCAACCAAACGACGTTTGCGACGCAAAAACGCGTTTTTTGCGTCGCATCATGATAACTTTGTCCAAAGTAAAGACTTTCTCACCAAAATTTACAGAGGCGCCTACCATCATCCTACCTACCACTGGGCATGCGATCGTCATTCAAAAATATGTGGAAGCCTGAAAACCAGTGCCGCAATTAAGGGGGTCTTAATCACTATGACCTGACCCCAAAACCGTCGCCGAGTCTCGCTTAATTATGTCCCCAGGCACAAGTGGTGCTGCCCAGTTAAATTTTAAAATTCTTAAACCTAATTAAATTTTAATTTTCCACGGATCTCCCTCGATAGAGAGCCTTCGGGCTCTCTTGTTAAGAGGGATCTCGGGCCGCTTGTCGCAGGGCCACGTGGCGCGTCCCGGGTGGTGGATAAGGGAATTAAACGCGAACCAAATGCGACCGTGTACTGCCCAGAGACGCAGGTGGGATGCAGGGGATGGACTCCTTGCTCCTGCTGTGTCGGGTCGACTCGTTCCTTGTGCGTGGGAGCGGCATGTTCGTGCACAGTGTGCGTGGATGTGTCCGTGACTGTGCGGATTGTAACTGTGTCGGCTCGGCCAAAAGCTTGCACTCGGTAGACTGGGAGTACATCGTAAGGCGATTCGAGGCCGCCTCAAAAGTCTCGCCCCGTCCCTTCGGGCAGTCTGGCTGGCTGCCCGGAGTTCTTCGCCCGCACGACAGAGCCCGACTAGCTACCCGTGTGTACTCAAGTCAAAAACAGCAGCACTAAAGGGCCTCATTCCCCTGACCCCGAAAGAGCCCCCATTTCTGCAGCGATGGGAAGGACGAGTACGGAGAGGCTGCTAAAATCTCAGGGCCTAACCAGGCTGCGCAAATTGAGAAGGACTAGGATGACGATCTGTACTTACAACGCCCGCACGCTTGCATCGGAAGCTTCCGTCGAGGACCTGATGATGCAAGCCAGGAAAATCAAGTACGACGTCATCGGACTGACCGAGACGAGAAGACACCACCCCCTGCACGCCGCCTACGACTCCGGAGAAGAACTGTTCCTCGGAACATGCGACAGCAGAGGAGTAGGCGGCGTTGGTGTCCTCGTGAACACGCACTTGGCCATGAACATCGATTCGTACGAGTCTCTGACAACCCGAATCGGACGTCTGCGACTGAAGCGATGTGGTTCCGTGCCAGCTTTGACTGTATTCGTCGCGTATGCCCCAACATCCGACTACGACGACGAAGCGGTCGAAGCCTTCTACGTGGAGCTGGAGAAGTTCTATAAGGAAGATCACACCTTCTACAAGGTGATCGTCGGCGACTTCAACGCCAAAATCGGACCGCGAAGGTCGCCGGAAGAACTCCACATCGGAACCCACGGTTTGGAGTGGAACGAGCAAGGTGAAAGGCTGTCTGAGTTTATCATGTCGACCAAGACCATCCATGGAAACTAGCAGTTCCAGAAGCCTCCCTCCCTACGATGGACATGGGAATCTCCCGGTGGTCAGTTCCACAACGAGATCGACCACATCATCTTCAACCGCAAATATTGCCTGACCGACGTCTCCGTTGTCCCCAAGTTCTACACAGGATCGGACCACCGCCTCCTTCGCGCGAGGTTCCGCTTTTCGCGTCAAGGAGAGAAGGCCGCGAAGTTCAAGAAGAGGAGTCCCAGAACGACCATCAACTGGGACCTCTACACCTCTCTTGCCGGTCTTTGGGAAGATGCCGTCATGGACAACGTCGACGAGGAATACGACCGCTTCGTGCACCATCTCCACGATAGTGCTAAGGGAGCCGAGAGCTTGAAGACCACCAAGAGACGTCTGTCTCCGGAAACTCTCGAGCTGATACGCCAGCGTGGAGCAGCACGAGCGTCAGGCAACCACCAACTGACGTCCGAGCTTGCGAAGCTATGCAGAGAGGCGATAAAGGAGGATCTTAAGGAGAGAAGGGCGGAAGTGTTGGCTGAAGCTGCAGAGGCAGGGTTGAGCATCCGCAATGCCCGCCGGAACTTCGCCAACTTCAAGACCAAGATGACAGCTCTCCGACGTCCCGACGGAACCGTCACCTCTTCCAGAAGGACCATGGAGAGGGTCATCCACGACTTCTACTCCGATCTCTTCGATAGCCACGTCCACCTGCCCCCATGCCATCTTCCGCAGGATGGATACGTCGTCCCCTCTGTTCTCCCTTCCGAGATCCGACACGCCATCTCGTCGGTGAAGAAACGTACAGCACCGGGTTCTGACAGGATCAGAGCTGAACACCTGAAGAACCTCCCGCCAGCGCTCATCAACACCTTGGCGCGGCTCTTCACACGCTACCTGTCCGAATGCAAGGTTCCATCTCAGTGGAAGACCAGCAGAACCGTCTTGCTGTACAAGAAGGGAGACGTGCACGACATTGGCAACTATCGCCCGATCTGCCTGCTGTCCGTAGTCTACAAGCTGTTCACTCGAGTTATCCTGAATAGGATTAGCAGAACGCTGGACGAAGGACAGCCATGCGAGCAAGCAGGATTTCGTAGAGGATTCAGCACGATCGACCACATACACACCATTACGAAGCTCATCGAAGTGTCGCGAGAGTACAAGCTGCCGCTGTGCCTTACGTTCATCGACCTGAAGAAGGCATTCGACTCTGTCGAAACTGAAGCGGTCATCGAAGCCCTGCTCACTCAGGGCGTTCCTACTCAGTACATCAGAGTCCTTCGAGAGCTGTACAGTGGATTCACGACCAAGATCTCACCATTCTACAACGACGTCGTCGTCGACGTGAAGAGAGGGGTTCGGCAAGGGGATACCATATTCCCGAAGCTCTTCAGCGCCACTCTCGAAAACGTCATGCGCGAACTAGAATGGGAAGACATGGGAGTGAAGGTCGACGGCCGGCAACTACATCATCTTCGCTTCGCTGACGACATCGTGCTCATAACACCGAGCATCAGCCAGGCGGAGCGAATGCTGGCCGACTTCGATCGTGTATGTCGAAGCGTTGGACTCCAGCTGAATCTTACGAAGACGATGTTCATGAAGAACGGATGGGTTTCTGATGCCCCATTCTCGCTCAACGGAACGAACATCTCCGAATGCTCCAGCTATGTGTATCTGGGTCGCGAAGTCAACATGGCCAACGACCTAACACCAGAGCTGAGCAGGAGGAAAAGAGCGGCTTGGGGAGCTTTCAAGAGCGTCGAAGAAGTCGCGAAGAAGACGAAGAACGTCCGACTCCGTGCCCACCTATTCGACTCCACTGTTCTTCCTGCCCTAACATACGCCTCAGAGACCTGGGCTATACGAAAGCAGGATGAACACGCGATCAGCGTCGCGCAGCGTGGAATCGAGAGGACGATGCTCGGAGTGAAACGACTCACGCAAGTGAGAGAAGGCCTCCGGAGTTCCGAGCTTCGCCGACGCTCGAAGATCAGAGACGCTGTCGCGTGGGCCAAGTTGTCGAAAATTAGGTGGGCCGGCCACGTAATGCGCTTCGCAGACACCCGCTGGACGAGAGCCATCACCGACTGGATTCCGCGGGATGTCAAAAGAACACCAGGACGCCCACCAACGCGTTGGTCGGACTTCTTCGTTAAAGCCCTGAACGACCGATATGACGCTCTTCGTGTCCCTCGAGCGAGGAGGATCCATTGGACCACTCTGGCACGCGACAGGGACGAATGGAGACGCTGCTGGCACCCGCTCGAGCAATTCGATGATCAACGGGACGACAGGTGATACAGGTGACAGGTGAATTAAATTTTATTTTTCTGCCATTGACGGTTTTCCCCTGATTGCGACAATTCTTTTGGTACCAAATTTGGCAGGAAGATGCTCACTTTGAAATTCAACCGACTTCGTTTTTTCAACGGAAGAATTCTCAACCTAAAACCTGTGATTGTAGCTTGCCATCTACTCATGTTTAAAGAAGGAAAACGACATAGAAAATTTACGTGGCAAGTTTATTTTGGGAATTGGGGGGGGGGGGACAGAAGGGGGCCTCTACATCAGTGCTCGATCTGCTGCGTCAAAATGTTGGCGTCCGAACTGGTTGAAAATTTTGAGCAAAAAATTACACAATTATAATACTGGGCTTTCCAGCTTTCATTTTGCGAAGACTCAGCATGAAACGTTGTTAAAACACAGTCACACTTTTGAAGGAAGTCGTCACTTTAATCGGTTGAAATTGTGCCGCCTGATCACCAGGCTTCTCGATGTTTGATAACTAGAATCTCTACATAGTGTCTGGTAAGTCAAAGTATTTTTAGACTAACTTGTTCGCTTAGGAGATAGATATTCGCAGCCGAAGAGTGCTGTTTACCAAATGTTCACTTGCAGTTTGATGAACTCCCACCCAAATTCCCAAAATAAACTCGCCACGTAAATTTTCTATGTCGTTTTCTTTCTTTAAACATGAGTAGATGGCAAGCTACAATCACAGGTTTTAGATTGAGAATTCTTCCGTTGAAAAAACGAAATCGGTTTAAGTTCAAAGTGAGCATCTTCCTGCCAGATTTGGTACCAAAAGAATTGTCGCATCCAGGGGAAGACCGTCAATGGCAGAAAAATAAAATTTAATTAGGTTTAAGAATTTTAAAATTTAACTGGGCAGCACCACTTGTGCCTGGGGACATAATTAAGCGAGACTGGGCGACGGTTTTGGGGTCAGGTCACAGTGATTAAGACCCCCTTAATTACGGCACTGGTTTTCAGGCTTCCACATATTTTTGAATGACGATCGCATGCCCAGTGGTAGGTAGGATGATGCTAGGCGCCTCCGTAAATTTTGATGAGAAAGTCTTTACTTTGGACAAAGTTATCATGATGCGACGCAAAAAACGCGTTTTTGCGTCGCAAACGTCGTTTGGTTGAATGTTTAGCGGCGGTGCTGTATATTCTTCGTCTGAATGAAAGCGTCGGTAGCCCAAGTTGTTTGTTTCTTGTATCACTGCTGGGTAATAGCGTGGTAATCAAAGCCACATTTTCCAATAAATAGTTTTATAGTGAAGCTATTTTGGACTTTTTCAAGTCTAAGTATATTTTTCTTCTTAACTGGGTAAAAAATTGTTGCTCCATACTCAAGTATCGGCTTAACGTAAGTCTTATAAGCTGTGACAAGGACAGATGGGTTTTTTGTGGAAAGACTTCTAAAGAGATTGTGTACTACAGCCATCGCTTTATTTGCAATTTGTTCGCAATGCGCGTCCAAAGCTAAATTTGCATCGAGGAGGAACCCAAGATCTGTTGTTTGATCAGTGCATGTAATCTCATTTTCACCTAACTTGTATGTGTAACCGGGATGTCTTTTCCTAAATAGAGCACCCTTAGTTTTTTCTTTTGATAAAGGAAGCCGCCACACGTGGAACCAGCGATCATCAGCATCTACAGCTTGTTGCAGAAGGTTTTGATTATGGATTGGTGAGCTATGGTAAATTTCATCAGCAAAAGCTATGCATTTCACTCCTGAGTTCGTTATTAGTGACAGTAGTTCGTGGGTATAGATATTAATAAGAATAGGGGATAGAACGCAACCTCTTGGAACGCCACTAAAAGCCAGTTGTGGTGCTGAATAATTGGAATTCAGTACAGTAAAAGTTCTGTGATCTAAGAGCTCAACTATCCAAAAAATTATTCGAGGACGTATGCCCACCATGATCAGCATAGCTTTTAGTCTTTTATGGCATACCCTATCAAAGGCTTTTTTTTATCAAAGGCAAGGCCAAGGAAAATCAAAATAAATCACATCAAGCCATCCTATGTTATCTATGTCATTGGTTCAATGATTGAAGGCCTGTAGCATAGCTGTCTCAGTGGATCTTTTTCTCTGAAAACCATGTTGGTTTGCTGAGATTATGTTGTGGTGATCCAATTGTTCAACAATTCTCTTTTTAAGAATTTTTTCGATGAGATGGGCGAACATAGATGTGACACTAACCGGTCGATAATTTTGCGGTGTCGTAAATGGGGGCTTTTCCGCATTGGAGAAACTATAGCGCTCTTCCATCTATGTGGAACTTCAGCTGTCATGAAGCTTAAATTGTAAATGAATTCAAGAGGCTTGACAATATATGTACTTACTTGTTTTACAAAGAAAAACGGTATTTCATCGGGCGTTTGAGAGTAAGACGTAGGCCACCTTGAAAGTTCTTTGTACAATTCGTCTGCATGAAACCAAACAGAATCTTCCATGCTAGGGAACGCATTGATTGGGGATGATATGTTGTCAAGATCATTATCAGTGAAAGCTTTTACGAAAGTGCCCGCTAATAGTTGAGCTTTATCTAGGTCGTTTCTAACAATGCTTCCATCTTCTGTGACTAAAACTCCAACACTTTTCCTCTCTTGAAGTCTTGATCTCATGAATTTGTAGAAAGCTAAATTGTCTTTTGCTTCAACAATTTTTTTTTCTTGACAGCGATTGTATTTTGCTAGTTTCTTAGAAAATTTGAGATTTATACGCTTATATTCACCCCAGCTATCAGAGGAATTGTTATTTACTGCTTTATTCCATGCTGCATGTCGGAGATTGAATAAACTTAGGAGATATTTGGGTAAAAATATTCCGCAGGCTGGGACTTTCTGGACTGGAACAAACAATTAAATGGAATGTTGCAGTATAGCAAGAAATAATTCGTATTTTTCATCTACGGAGTTGAATTGAAAAATTTATAGTGACTGCCGTGATCTTGTGAATAAAAAGTAGCGTCAGATAGTTTAGGGCTTTACTGAAAGTGAACGTTCTGCATTTAAAAGGATATACAACTTTTTAGTTCTTCCCCATTACTGTTATAATGACAACAAAGATTCATTTAAAGCGATATAAATGAGAATAAGATTATGGGAAAACGTAACTGCTGCCGAAAAAAAGTACTTCGTTAGACCTATTTGTAAGAAAGCGTTTGCTGTGCGATGTAATGATAAGCGCCCATACCGATTCATCGCGTCGCGCGTAGTGTGCCCGCGACTTGCGACGCGATATAACGGTAAGCTTACTTATCGATCGCGCCACGCGATGAATCGACATGGGAGCTTATCATCACATCGCGTCACGCTCTCGTGCACACTAAACGATTCCTAAGGGCGCGTCCATAGCAGCATCGCCCTGCGATGCGACGAAACTCCTTTATCGATAGGGACACGCGATGAATCGAAATTGTGAGATAATGCCGCGTGCACACTTGCGTCTGCGCGGCAGCCACGCTGAAGCATAGCACGGAGGGGCGTAGTCACACTGCGGCAGCGGAGGCCACAGTGAGGGGGTGTACACACTTCCGCTGCAGCAGGCAGCGCTCGCAGCGGCAGTGTCAGCGAGGAATGGCTCGGGCATTTTTCACTGCCGCTGCGTGCATCCGCGGCGCAGTTCCACAGTGCCGCAGTGAAGTGTGGGGGGGGGGATACCAGCTCCGCCATTATTCCACTGTCCGCTGCCCGCCGGCTGATATTTTCGCATCGCACACGATTGTGCTCTGAACGTTTTGAACGATCAAGCATCATCCATGGGCAAGCATTCCTGCCTAACTAAGACTTTTCACGGCTTCATCGAAAGTGCAGTTTTTGTACGTCCAGTAAGCTAATATTGTTTACAGGTTAAGTCGTCCATCCAGTCTCTAATAGATACAGGCACGAAGGAAGGCGAGAACGCTGAGACGTAAACCGTAACAAAGGTGAACAACAAGTTTGGCCGAAGCTTAACATCGGAATTCTCCTTAACAAGAATCATTCCAAGATTCACTTTTAGTCTCATCTAGAATGGCTAACAGAGTAGTTGTATATACTCACTAGCATCGGCGCCGGTGAAAGCTTCTAGAACTATGACGATGATTAGGTAGTGAATTAGCATCGGAAGATGTTCGGTAAGAGACATCCTCTACCCTGGAAAATAATGGATATGTAGTATTAAAGCTCTGAAACAGCCAAAGGCCTTAGGTATGTCTTCCGATGAGCTTTGCAGAGCGTTGCGAAAAGATGTGGAGTGCCCATTGCTTGTCGCATAACTTCTCGCTCTGCAAGGGAGCGCGACAACCATCCGCACATGAGCAGCGCTAAACAGCGCGCACGACGCGAAAAAGTTTGCCATGCCTGCAGTAGACCCGGGAAGCCACCGCCATGCTGGTTGCCACAACTGTGGTGACCGCGGCAGAGTTTACATGCACTATTCGGCCGCGCGCGGCGGTATACCATAAACTGAAGCCGCGATAGCAATGAGGCGGTGGAAGTATGCTCCGGACTAACCAGGAAACTATCTCAACGGTAGGTGGGAATGGCTCATGTGTTGTATATGGGCAGAATCGCCTCTCTCAAGTTGGCTGGAAACAGTGATCACGGGGATTACTCCGCCCCTTTACGCACTCTGCCACCATCGCTCGCTCGTCATCGCTGTTTCCAGCCAAGTTGGAGCCCGCCCTCCGCCTCCAGGCATAGGACTAACGCAGCCAACGGCCCAACTTCCATCGTCCCTAACTGTATGCAGATTTGTATTGGGGTCGGGATATTTGCGTTTTGTTGCTTCCCAGAGAGAGGCGATTCTGCACATATACACCACATGGGCCGTTCTGACCTACCGTTAAGATAGTTTTCTGGTAAGGCCTTCGCGGCATAGAATGGAAAAAGATTGCACGTTACGCGCTTTGAAGCAGCGTTTCCCTAATTGTTCGAGGCCTATTGCTATTCCGATGCAAGGCTACAAAATAGAAGGAAACTATTGGATGACAAAAGCGCTACAGTACGAATGATGGATGTGGAGCACAATGTCGCCGGATTTTATACAGACGACATTGGTCGTCTTCTGTCCTCTACTGCCGATAAATGGTGCAACAAATATTGGATTAGTTTAAAAAGTCAAGAGCTAATAACACTGCAAATTGCTACAGTTTGGCTTGTCGACTGAGCACAGAAAATCTCTTCCAATTACGAAGCGAATAGATTTCTGCGTGCTCTTTCATAACAAAATGAGCATCATGTCTTTTAGAGCCTTCTTTTGCACTTCAATATTGCATTCTCCAGCGAGCAGAAGCTAAGGCGCTAGGTGGTCCGTGAGCCACCTATAAAATTTTTTAAATAAAGTAGACGCGACATCATTACAGAACATAGTTACAACGAAGCAGCAAATATTTAGATATAGAGAATCACATGCACCAGGCATCACTCAGTTGACGGCTGGATTTCTTGGGTGGGCGCCGGCAACATGTATATTCGTCCCTGTTGCGTGCGTTAGTGGTCCAATGGATTCTGCTGGCTGAAGGGATACGAAGAATGCCATATATTCGCCTTAGGTCCTTTGCAAATGCGTGCTAACATACTGCGGTACACAGTCGGTTACGTATTTGCCAGCGTGCACGTTACGTGGGAAGGAAGTGTTTGAATTGTGGCGGTTTAGTGGGCAGAAGCTCATGTAGAATGGGGTGGAATATTTGCACACAGAGACATGCGGAAAAAGTCATTAGCTCAAATAGGTATGTTCACTCTTCCTCAGCCGCATTCGCAACATCTCTTCAATAGTTAAGAAGTGATTCATCTGACTCCAATTCATAGTCTTCCCGTTGATCATCGATTTGCTCGAGCGGGCGCCAGCAACGTTCGTATTCGTGCTTTTTGAGTGCCAGAGTGCTCCACTGGAACCTCCTCGCTCGAGGAGCACAAAGAGCGTCATCACGTTTAACGAAGAAGTTACGAGGGCTTTAACGAAGAAGTTTCGAGCTTCGTCGATGTTCGAAAATTAGAGACGCTGTCGCATCGACCAAGTCACTCAAAAAATTTGCCACGTAATGCGCTTTGCAGACACCCGCTGGATGATAGCCGTTACCGACTGGTTGTCAAGAGAACACCAGGACGCCCACCAACGCGTTAGTCGGACTTCTTCGTGAAAGCCCTGATCATGAAGAAAATGTTTTCTAGAAATTGTCTAGGAAAATTGTCAAGACTAGGAAGCATGGCGCGTCCCAATTAGGAATTTTCTACTATTGTGCAGCCTCTTCCTTGGTTCTCGGTAGATAAAGAAAAAATTAGTTAATCTTTATTAGAATAAACGAAAAATAAAAAATAATATAGAGAACACTATATACCAAATCAACTTTTCAAATCAAATTGGGCACTTTTCACGTTAAATTGGACACTCTTCTCAGGTGGTGTTAAAAGGAGTTGGAGTGTTAAGATTTTTTACTTCAGCTGCCCGAATGCGTGCAGAAACTTTCTCACATAGAGTGTAATTCTTTATCCTTTCATATTCATTCTTTCTCTTCTATTCTATTCTTCTTTCTCTTCTGACCTCTCCTCCTTTCCATTTTTCTAGCCCTCCTCACATAAACAGATTTCAAAGATACCTTAAAATATGCTCCTCTTCTTCACTGAAGAGCCACGTGAGGAGCATTACACAAAGGTTCTTCTGGAGGCAGCGGCGAAACGAACCTTTTAATGTTTTATAATTTGTGACATATCATTCTTTTAATTATTAAAAAAAATCTATTATTTTTAAACCTTTTTTTACTACATTGAATTTTACATTTCGTTATCTTTTATATTAAAAGAAACTTCCGGAAAAGAAATAACAAATTAAATTTTGTTTTAAAGCGCAACAAAGTAGCAACTCTATAGTGCAATAAAAGACCAGATTGCGCCACGAACCTCATAAACTCGCGATTTTTATTTGATTGATAGGGTAATGCTGCTTATATAAGCAACAAATTGAGAATATGAGTGTTTTTACAATTGTCTCTTGTAAGTGTGAAGTGTGACTCTATTAAAACCGACATTTTGCCATCAATCGAATAAAAATCGCGATGTCTTGGACGAGGACATGACGCAATCCCTTTTTGGCACCAAAAATTGCCGTCCTCCTGTTTTAGGACAAGGACAAGCTATAAACCTTTATTTTTACGTGAAAAATGAGAACTTTATAAAATTTCAAACAACGTTCACTTATTGGGCAAGTCAATTAAAAGTACGAAGAAATCATAAAATTTTTTCTCAAACAAAAAATTATTAAAAATAACGTTTTTAAAGAGTATTTTGTTTAATGTAGAAGAAGTTCACTTTGATTAGGAAGAGTTTGATTTGTTTTCAAAAGTCATAAGCTAACTTAGAGGAGTGTCCAATTCGACGTGAAAAGTGTCCAGCTTGATTTGAAGAGGGCCCAGTTCGATGTGAGAATGGTATAACTATGGTCTAATAAGCTTATCGGTCTACAGAATTTGCCCAAATGAGGAGCTACTGTCAACGCGCTGGCTTTGAATCCGCGCGCTTAAATGTCCTTTGGGCGCAATTAGTGGAGACGTCGCTCGCTAATGAGTGTCCTCCGGCGCTTTAAAAAAATAGCGGTCAAAAATAGCGTAACGAAAAAAAGTTGCGCCATCGGGTAGATCTCGACGAGAAAATCACGACGGTGAGTGAGTTTTTCAAAAAGGATGAAGATCAAGACGGCTACAGCAAAAGAACAGAAAGAACGCGGAAAACGCACCTACTGCGCCCTTTTTCCAATCCTTATGGTGGGTATTGTACAAAGTCGGCCCGATTGGAGCTGAAACGGTAGCCATTAGGCTCGGCAAGATTAGAGCGATGTCGGTGAAAATTGCGGACTTAGTCACTTGCACTGTCGTTATTTCGCAAGCTGGAAAGCTTAGCTTGTTTTTCAGATTACAAGCGCTACAATACCTTTACAAGCCCTACAAAACCATTTTTCCTTGACCGCTCCATCCATTACCAATTTGCTTCCTGCATATCTCCTACACATTTAATTCACTCTAAATTGCCAAAGGTCAGATTCGTGATCAACACCCTAGATAACCCCTAGACAAAGTTTCGACGAAAACTGTGACCATGACCTTATCATTGGTCACCCATACCTGCTGCAACTTTCCGTACTCCGTGTAATACCAAAAACGAATGTCAGACTCGAGGTCAGCACCACAAATAACCCCCACAGTCCAAGGGTCGACGAAATCGGTGACTATGACATCGACAGCCCTAATCACCTGTACCAGGTGCGACCTACCGTAAATGACCGAAATTTCAAAAGCGGATATCAGTTTCATGACCAGCACCCTAAATAACTCCTGGGTGAGGTTCGGGCCGAGAACATTTTTTACAATAGTGCCTTTATAGCGGTTTGAATTAGCTTACATCCTACACATCTTCTACACATTTATTTCACTCTAAATTGCCAAAAGGATCGTGATCAGCACCCCAGATTCGTGATTACCCCCCCCCTTACTGGAACAAGTTCGGGCAATGATTATGGCCTCGACTGCCCTATCCACCCGTACCTGCTGTATCCCGTCCGTACCTGCTGTGAGGTCACTGTTAAACCTTCGCTGAAAAACACAGAACGTTGTATAATAAGGAAAGTGAGAAAAGTGAATGAAGCGCAAAAAGAAAACCTTTTCTTGAGAATTTAAAGTGAAAAAATATGTAGGAAAGGTGTAGGAAGTAAGCTGATTTAAACCGCCATCAAGGCACTATTAAAGCTGTTGATATGGAAGCCTGTGAATTGCAGTGGTTGACTCCAGAATTCGAGGAGAGGTCGAAAAATTTTGCACCCAAATCTCTCCCAGAGTGGTTATTTTGGGTCCTGATCACGAATCTGACATTCCAGGGACGGGTGACTAGGATATCGGGGTCATGGGGTGTTCATCGCGAATCTGACCCCTTTAACAGTTTAGATTAAAATAAATACGTAGGAGATGTATAGGAAGCAAATTGGTGAAGGAGGCAGCGATTATGAAAAAATGGCCCCATAACCTCTGAGCCGCGGCGCCTTTCGCCGCGTCCCACGCAAAAGCGCGCGCACGTATGTATGCACGTGGTGCTGACGGTGCGCTTCTGTACCCCGCCTTCGAGGTCCCGTTGCTCTTCGGGTTTAAGCCTTTCACGACACGCGCGATTTTTGGGTGGCTGCCGCGTGGGACAGCACGCATTTTTCCCGCGCTCTGATTATTTGACTCATTTTATTTGTATTATTTGTTAAATACGAAAAACCGTAACGAATGCAGTTTCCCAACGATCGCCTTGACCGTAGATATTAGTGGACTCATTGGTAAATATTCTACTATTAAATGGTAGATAATTTTCCATGAACTATTTTTATGATGGTGTCCGAAGACATCGTCGGACAATGTCGTGAAAGGGTTAAGGACTCAGCAAAAACGAAGTATGTTGCTCTAATATACGAAGTGTGGAGATTCTCGCAGTACCATTTCCCCCGTTAAGACATACGCCTGAGACCGTTCTCTGGTTAGTTCGGCAGGAATGTTTGTCCATGGACTATCGTTCGGGTCGTTCAGAGCACAATCGTGTGCGACGCGAACACATAAGCCGCGTGTACTTTGCAGCGGGCAGCGAACAGTGGAACATGGGCTGAGCTGGTCTCCGCCCACACTCCACTGCGGTAGTGCTTAACTGTGCCGCGGCTGCACGCAGCGGCAGTGAAAAATACCCGAGTCATTTCTCGCTGCCACTGCCACTGCGCCGCTGCCGGTAGTGCTGGCGCTGCGCCAGCGTGGCTGCCGCGCTGCGACTGCGAAGTGTGCACGCGGCTATATCTTACGGATTCATCGCGCTGCCCTTTCGATTTAGGCGCTTATCATTTCGTTCCCACCGCGGGGCTTTTATGGACGGGCCCTTAGGCATCGTTCAGTGTGCACACGTGCGCGACACGATGTGATGATTAGCTCCCATGTCGATTCATCGCGTCGCGCGATCGATAAAGAAGCTTATCATTATACGTTGGGGGCACACTAGGCACACTACGCGCGACGCGATGAATCGATATAGGCGCTTATCATTACATCGCACAGCAAACGCTCCCTTACGAATGGATCTGAAAGGGTAGAAATTATATGACGTGGTGTTAATTGTAGAGTAATAAAGAAGCTTAGTGATTGGGGAGGTCTGTCAGTTAGACGGCACTTGACGACCATTGGTCGAGAGAAGAAGATGACCGATTGGTCGAGAAACAAACAGTGAATGGCGATAAAGCGAATGTGCAAAGGAATAAGGTCGCGCGACGCGATGAATCGATATAGGCGCTTATCATTACATCGCACAGCAAACGCTCCCTTACGAATGGATCTGAAAGGGTAGAAATTATATGACGTGGTATTAATTGTAGAGTAATAAAGAAGCTTAGTGATTGGGGAGGTCTGTCAGTTAGACGGCACTTGACGACCATTGGTCGAGAGAAGAAGATGACCGATTGGTCGAGAAACAAACAGTGAATGGCGATAAAGCGAATGTGCAAAGGAATAAGGTAAGAAACATAAGGCGTTTTTGTAACAGTACTTTCAATTTTTCTGTGAAAAGAGAAATCGTAGCAAGCCTGTACTATTATGAAAATAATGGAATAATGTATTCAAATGTAATTTAGTGTTGGTTCGTTATATTATCCAAAATTGATTTTTTAGCACAACAACGGTCGATCTTTTCCGCGCTCTTACTCGACCGGATTACAGTTTTTGCTGCTCGCTGTAACACCGTTCAGCACCACGAAAAGCTCTACCGAATGGTATCAGACTTCGCTCGGTTCGAAAATATCGATCAAAAAGTCTGCTCCAGTCATTTTTGACCACCCACTGCGAAAACGCGGTGATCTGATGAAGTTATATAAATTTTTGCGTAGATCTCGAAGAGACGAATCGAACGGCACCAACGGTTTCTCAAAAAAAAAAAACGCAAATTAGAGGAATTGTGAGCACGCAACCGTTTTCGATGGCTTGCAATCGACAACTCGTCCGCGACCGCCGTTTGCAATGGACCGCAAGTTTTCAATTTCGGACATTCTCATGGCTCTATATGAATTATGTGTACCAAGCGATAGAACTCGAGCTCCTGATGTCACATTTCCCCTTGTTTTATCAATTGCGTGACCTTTAGGCGTGTTTTATCAAAAAAGGCGCTTAAACCGCAAAATCGCGGTTTTTGCGGTGTCTATTCAAAATACGCGTCCGGTACTGTGTCACGATATTTTGAAGGATCCGAGCAGTGGTGCGGGGTACATGATGGGACTAATCAAACGGATCTCGAACGAATACACCTTGGCTTCCTCAGCCGAAGTTCCTGTATCTTGTCCTGATGGTCAACTGTGACGTAACAGGCGATGCATATCTCTGGATGCGGCTTAAACGCTGATTCCAAATATGTGTTCCGTTTCTGCAGTGCGCATCTGTGAACTGAATTATGGACCACAGCATGCTGCTTTGCCCTCTAGCTCCACGCAGAGCGGGCCAATCACAAGAGAGCGAGCACAAGTAGGATAAAAACTGCGCTGCCGGATCTGCCACAATCAACCAAAGCCCTCTGTCAAATGGCGAAGTTTGGGGGAATTGATTACCACGATCCCATGACCCATATTTACAATTGGGTGATCAGTGCCTTAAGTAACCTCCTTGGGTTTTTTATCGTACAGGGTCGGTAAGGACCAGGCTGCCGATTTATAATCCAAAATATGTTCTCACCAACTGTTGTGTTGGCGTGCTTTTTGGAGGAGTGCGGTCCTTTCGGTACTTCACGCGTTCCTACAAGGCAGGAGGAGATGGCCAGCAGTTTCGCATCCATCTTGGGAGATGCGCAATGCAAGAACAACGAGGTAGAGGATGAAAAAGGTAACAGTGTGGAATCAGAAGAGGAGTATCCTACATGGTTAGTGGAGGTGGATGATGAGGAAAACACTGGCCAGCTGCGTGGGCTTTTTCGTTTCGGCGAAATGAAAGTGTCGAAGGAGAAGTAGAATTTTGTAATTTTGTATTGCTAGAAAATGCGTTTAAACTTGCAAGGAGGATGAAGTGATCTTGTTCATCCGTTCTACTGAAAGCGGCATCCACTCGCTCTCAAGTGTGTAGAGTAGATTTCGATTAATTTCTTTTGAGTACCACCTTCGGAAATTGTGGCGGATCGAGCGTGGAGGTAAACCATCCAGAAATTTGTTCAATGTTTTCACAAAAAAGTCTAGCATCTAGGTAGCGCCCCCGCGGATCGGGCTCTGCGGAAGCGAGCCTTAATAGAAAAGTTAAAAGAGGCCGTTTTGATGAATCTCGATTTAGGAATTTTTTTGCATGACTCTATTATTTCACAGTTGCTAGTGTAACGCATTGTTTGTCTTCTCGCCATGTATTTAGCAACTATTCGTGATAAATTGTATCTTCGTGCCAGTATGAAGTTGTCAATATGGAGAGGAGTCCTTTCTGGTGACCTTTTCTGCTGCGATTTGACATAGAGAGCTTTGGTTGATCATGGCAGATCTTTTTTAGAAAGTGCAAAGATTCTGCACCACAGGGGGTCGAACCATAAACAACCCGTCTCACCACACCGCTGCCCCTGCACCACCACTGCTCCAGCGGCAACGCAGTTCCAACGCTACTTGAGCTCGCTCTCTTGTGATTGGCCGCTCAGCGTGGACCTAGAGGGCAAAGGGGCCTGCTATGAAAATGGCCCATAACTCAGTTCATAAATGCGCACAGCAGAAACGGAACACATATTTCGAATCAGCATTCGAAGCCGCATCCAGTGATATACGTCACAGCTCAAAGTTCAATGGTCACATAGTATCTTTCCCTTGTTAAATGGCACGAAGGATTTTTTGTAAATTTTCAAACAGACGTCGTTTAGCGCCTTATAGCGCCTGATCCCTCCACAAGATGAGTCTGTTAGATGGTAGGCTTTGAGTCCTGGGCGTTTTAGGTAATCCGCGAGGTTGACAATTTTTACTAAAAAATCCCTTATTGATAAATTTTGTGGCATTATGTGAGTTATGCGTTACAGCCGGAATTCATTAAGATTAGCAGTGTTTGGGTTTGAAAATTGAAGATACGGTCTTACAGTAGAAATTAGAAAAGGCGTTTAGCGTAGGGCTCAATTTGACTTTAAACTCAAGTACATCTGTCGTATACTTCGAGCCGAATCGAATAATTTCGAACGAATATTGGAATATTCATTATTCGAATATTTTATGAGGCCCAAAGTTTGAATATATTCATTATTAGAATATTCGGTCACAAGTATAATACATATACAGCAGACATGATTGTGGAAGGACGATGTGAAAGCGAAGGTTCGAGAGAAAAAGTCGCTGTATCATGTGTTTCTCGGCTACAAAACAGCCGACAACTGGCAAAAGTATCAGAAGGAGAAGAAAGCTGCAAAGAAAGCCGTGGCTGTTGCGAAAGCCACTCATTATGGTGATGTTTACCGAAAGGTCGAGTCGCGGATGGTGAGCGGTACCGACTTGCTAAGACCCGCCATCGCCAAACCGAGGATATTGAAAAGTTCGTTGGCATCAATGATGAGAGCGGCGATTTTCTGACAGACCGCAAAAAGGCGCTGAAGCGATGGCGTGATTACTTTGAGGAAATTTCCACTATGGAATTTCTTCACCCGGCCATCCCTTCTGTGGGCTCTGTTCACAGTCCTGATCACAAGATCACCGTGAAGAAAACAGAGGCGGCTCTGAAGAGATGAAGCCATGCAAGGCGACAGGAACGGATGATCTGGCAGCCGATGTTTGGAAGTCGAAGCTCTGGTAACCTGCTGAGTGGTTGGCGAGTTCTTCAAGGTAGTAAAGGAAAAGAAAATACCGGAGTGTTGGCACAACAGTACGACGATTCCGATTTGGAAGAAGAAGGGCAGTCCTGCAGACTGCTCCAATTACCGTCCAATTCGTGAAATCGCCAAGCTCTTCGACAACCAGTGCGGCTTTGTAGCTGGTTGTGGGACCACACCCGCCTCCTGGTGGGGAAATATCGCGAGAAACAGAATCCTGTGCATATAGCCTTTCTCAATGAGAAAGTGATCTCGAGCGGCAGGTGCAAGCTTGGTGCGACCGCCTGACGATGTTCGTACCCAAATTCAACGTAAAGAGGACCGAATGCCTAACGACTAACTTATACGAGTCCGGCTTCATTTAGCGGTTCTGAGCTTGCACGCACACTAGCGTCCGACGTCTGAAGTGAACTCACGCGTAAGTGCAGCTTGATCCGAGCGACCGCTTGTTGGTTGGCCTGGTCTGCGATATGAAGACACCAGAGCACTTGAAGTCGAAAATATATAGAGCCGTCATCCGGGCAGTAGCAATGTACGGCGCTGAGTGTTGGCCTGCGACCAAGGGAGATGAAACGCGCTCAGCGTCATAGAGACGAAGGTGCTGCGCTGGACGGCTGGAGTCACCCGCATGGACTGCATTCGAGAAGATGTCATACGGTGTCGCGCTGATAGCGGACAAGATGCGCGTAGCTCGTTTCGATGGTATGGCCACGTTCTGCGTGGGAAAGAAGACAGCGTCCGCAAGATAAGCCTTGAGTTGGAAGTATCCGGGAAGTTGCCTAGAGGACGTCCGAAGCAGCGTTGTTCGGATACGTTACACATGGGCATGAAAGTAACTGGTGTTCACCCTGATCAAGCACAGGATTGGAAAAGGTGGCGTCACGACACCAGAAGAGCGGACCCCGCGGCTAAGCGGGACAGACGCTGAAGAAGAAGATGTAAGTGAGTAGAAGACATATGTAAAGGGGAGTGATAGACGAGTAGAAGGAGACGCCGACTGTCGCGTGCACCCAACACACCAGGTTTCTGGTTCGGATTTCCAATCAAGCATTCCATCCTTCTAGGGTCGGTGAGCTGGTACCGTCTGTAAAGGACAACACTGACCATCCAATTCGTTTTATAGATCAAACAATCATCCAAATTGCGTTCGCGTCATCCCTTAGAAGTAGTATGCGTGGTGCATCCTAATGGGGATTGAATTGTGCAGTTACTCATATTTTTATACTTTAAAATATAATTGTAATGATGATATTTTTTAAGGCTTCAGACCGACCAGGCTAAAAAAATTTGCGTCAGACGCTCAAAATTTTCGGGCATACACTGTAGCTATCTTCGCAAGCAATACCAAGCATGGATAAGATGTGTGACACACTCATAATAGTAATAATAATCAAAGTCGGCGTGTTATCTCTATACCTTGTTTACTTGCCTCTATATCTTGGCTGGCTTGCCAAGCAGATTTACCTTACGTGAGTCTATACGACAAGTAGTGAGATCTATCCTTGTCAGAGGGGTAGGGGAGGAGTGTTCTCGCCCTCCATTCCCTTCTTTCAATCTGTCGTAGAGCTCCACCTTTTAATACGATATCTTACATACAAATTAAGAGAATTCATTGGTATGGCTAGAAATGACGGGTGAAGCCGCCATGTTAGCGCCATCTCTAGACTAGGACTTATCCCAAGTAGTGTCTGTAAGGTTGTTGTGATTACACGTGATAACTACAGGCAAAATTTGCTGCCTGGCAAATATCGGCCCTACGTGCCAGTCCTTGGGTGATCCAAATTACCCACACAGTGCAGGCTTTGCCGTTTTCAAAACAACTCTGGGTTATAGTTTTTCTATGAGAAAGCGCTGGGCTTGTGATTCACAGTAGTACTACAATAGTTCTCGGTATCCACTACGAGCTAAATGCGTGAGATGTTCATAAAGTGCAGGTCAAATTGGCAAAAAATTTCTTTATTCGTCTGCCATTACAAGTCTAGGTAAGGCATGGCTACAGCATAGCTATACAACAAACGAAAGAGAAGCATTTATTCAGAGCAAACCAAAGTCGTCCGTTCAAAATCCGCACACTGTATTCGGAGACCATTGGCCATTACTGCATGTCAGAGTCGTGTACCGAAGCGCTGCTGTAATGAATCGAATTTGCGAATATTCTCTATAAATAGATCAAGTTGGCAGCAGAAGAAACCTCCCTGTGAACACCACTTACTCTGTCTAGCGTGAGGCCGATCACAAGAGGCCCGTACCGATGTTCCATTCATTATCCACGGTGATGTACTTTTTTCGGGTTGGGTGAATAAGTATTTTAGATGTGTTCTCAATTCGGAGAACAAACAGAGCCCTGAAACATCTAGCTGCGTAACCTGATCTGGGAGAAAGGTACAGCTGACTGGAGCAACTTATAACCTGCAACACTCTGACTCTGCAAAACTCTAATTGCTCACGACTTAAGCATGATAGGTATGATTTGGAACCTGGTCATCTAAGACAGCACTTCTTCTTGGGCCGGTTACTTGCAACGGGCACCTTGAACAATTTTTAGAATTTTGTCTGGACTACTACATGACGTGCGTGACGCGAATTATTGGCTGTTACAAAGCGCTCGCTCTTTCTACCCTATACGCCAACCAAGAACCCCCTGAAGGTGTGCATACAATGCGATTTTTTCTTTTCACCAACTTTTTCGCTAAACTGTGCGTACAGCGCAACATTCCACTATTAAGTAAACTAGAAGAAGGAAGTCCAATCCGTCCGTCTGTTGGTGCTATTTCAGATGTGTTCACAGTCCTGTTCTCACTTCTCAGTCCAGAATGCTTCCGCATTGTGACCAGAGAAAGTTTTTCACATGTCGATTGGATTGTCCATTTTTCTGTGTTTAGTGTAATTCGCTGGCCAATGGACTGGCTTGAAAGCAATCGATCAGCCAACCAAAATCGATTGACTCAATCGATTTCCTTCAGGGCAGAGTGTTTGAGATAAGAATCGCGCGAATACGACGGTCGAAGGGCGGGCTTCACAACAAGTAGAGACTGTCGAACGGCCGAGATCATCCTACTATGAACAAATTATCAATGATTCTGTGAGTCTGTCCATCCGTCCGCACAAAATTAATGGCAGAAACGAGGCCTTCGCAACTAAGCGCTCGGTACTATTGATTCTCGCTCAGCGTTGGTCGCTCGAGGTGGGCATCGCTAGAATGCGATGTCCACAAAACTAGTTTCGAAACAATCAAACAGTTTCAAAAAGTCAGTTGTCATCGATGATGCCATTTATCGATTTTATCGATTTTTTTCGGAGCCGACTTTCTGGATTTCGACTCGCGAAACACGCGAATACGACCATCGATAGGCAACAACCAAACAGTATCCATCGACCAGCAGTACCCGATCGATTTCATTGATTTTTGTACGCAGGTCTGAGGTGACTTTCACGCGAATGCAGTGCCCTTTGGATCAGCTCCACAACATGAAAACTTTCCTCAATCGGTTACTAGCTTTAGGGCTTTCTGGAACGATGCCCAACTAGTAGCCAAGCCTGCTCCGAGTTGCTGTCGGCTTGGTGACGTGCTGGGATAGAACGAAGCAGTAGATCTCATATCCCTGTTAAATCCTAATGTGGAACATACGTCTTGAAATTAGCATATATTGTACTTTCAAGTTAGATCGAACACTTTTCAATGAAAGCTGGACATTTGATCTAAGCGGAAGATCTTTTAAAACAAAAACAGCGTCTTTCAGATTGAAGCAGAAATTCTCCAAGAAGCTTAAAGGAAATTTTTGTCTAGGAAAATTTACTGTTACTTTCATAGAAGATTGGTTTATTTACATCCCAAGCAGCCAAACGCAATAATTGCAGCTTTTTAGATTTTCTAAAAATTAACCTAGAAAAATAATGAATTAAAGTTTATTTTGGAAACAGAAAACTTACAATTTCTAAGCATATAAAAAGAAGAGATTTGAATGCACTTTCTTAGCACGTCCTAATTTTTCTTTGATTCATATTAGTAGTCCTGTTTGCGTAGAATTGCACAATACTCCACAGTGTATTAGAAGCAAAAGTAAAAAAGCAAAAAAGTAAAAATGTAACGCATATTTTCGCTACGCTGCTTCAAGCAGAGCATGCAGCTTTCAATCAAGTCAAATATCAATCAAATAAGCCTAGCGACGTGTTATACGTGTACGTGGCGCAATTTGTTCTTTGAACGTGCATAAAATTTCCGCTTTTGTAAACTTTAATATAAGTTTTGATGTATTTTTCCTAGAAAAATAATTTTGTTGGCCTTAGCAGGACAGGTGAATTATAAATTTTCTGAAGAAGTTATATTAAATTTTTCCAAGGCAAAAACATAGTTTAGAGAGTGTCCGCTTTAGTCTGAGAAACGTTTGTTTTGTATGAAACGTAGATCAACTTGGTTTTAAATGCGTCAAACTGTCTCTCAAAGGGGTCCAATTTGGCGTGAAAAGGTGTAACTCATTTCAGATGACGTGTGGAGAGGATTATTTGCACGTTTACCTACAAGCTACACCTGCGTCCTTCTCATGCCTTCAGTTTCGTTTCTAAGTCGTGATCTGAGTGTTAAAAATTGATATATTAGAATTATTCTCACCATATTTCGCCTTGCAGTATTCCGGGGAGCGCTGACCTGTAAAGCAAACATCTGTTATCGTCTATTCCTCCCACTGAGATCTGGTGCGTTGAGAACGCACCAGATCTCAGTGGGAGGAATATTATAGAACCCCTCTATCAGAATTCCGGTGAATTTCATTCTAATGTGATTCCAGTTAAGGTGTCATTTACATTTACATTTACACTCGTGTAAATAATGTGTCCCGCCCAGCAAAATTACAAAGTCAGTCTTTCTTTTGAAGTCTACAAGAGCTCGTATGCCGTTAAAGGATAAGTTTATCCCTGCTTCAAGACCACCCCATTTGCTATTCTATGCGAATTTTTTGCTGCACTTTATATCAGCAAGGTTATGACAAAAAACTTCTTGACACGTTGACGACACTGTCGCTCAATGGTGCGCGATAGCCAGTCTGTCCCGTGGGACGATGTCGCGCAATGGTATGCAACGGTATATTTTATATTTCAGTAAGAGAGATATCCGGTATATCCAATCTTCGTCCAGAGAGGTTATTTGAGATGCCAAACACGATGCCGATGTCCATTTCAACGATTACGGCCGATTTCTTCCTTAGGCCTACGTTATACTTCGGCGACGCGTCGCCGACGCTGACGTCACCACCGACGGCGCCGACGTCGCCACAGAGGTCGCCGACGTCGCCACAGACGCGTGGTCGACGTCGACGACGTCGTCAACAGATTCTGTGGCGGCGTCGGGGACGACGTTGACAGGAGAGCATCGGAGCGCATTTTTAGCATCGGAGCGGGTTTTCAATGTCATCGTTTGGTAACCAGTCTGCCCATAGAAAGGCTAAGTGATCACATCTGCCTCGAATTTGCATACATTTTGAGCTTTTCTTAATCTTCAAAAGAAATTTTAATTCTTAATTCTTCTTAATGCTTCAAGACTTGATGATGATTTTTTGTTCTGTATGTACGGCAGTCTGCTCAACCATTGTTAATCTGCCGAATTTTCTCTTACTAACCAAATTTGGCTTTTAGAAGGATGGATAAGTGTTCAAAGGTTTCACCAGTAGCAATGTTAGAACCATTCAAAAGTACCTGTATTTTTAGGATACCCTGTATTTTTCGCAAGGCATAGTGTGTTTTTAGGTTTTAAACTTTAAAAGAAGCACAAATCAATCGATACGGTCACTTTGTAAAGAAATTATAGGAAGTATTCAAGCGAAACACTATCAATAGATTGTAAAATGCAAGATAACAGACGAGTGCATGGCGCAGTCTATCCCGATCATACGTCAAAAAAGCGTAGGTTTAGCAAAGACCTTTCTTTCGTTAAATCGTATTTAAATTAAATTTACGCCGAATTCTCGAAGATCAAAGGAAAATTTAACTCTCAATTAGTAAGAATTCTATCTCGAAAAAGCTCTTCGCAGAGGTTTGCATTACCATTTGGGAACGCAAAGAAACACTACTTATTTTCTACACAGTTCTATTTACTATTACTTGCTTTACAAGGAAGCAAATAGGCCTAGAAAATGCGAACAGAACGGCTGAGAAGGACACAAAAATGAAGAAAAGTGACAAATTGAAGGGGAGCTAAGGTTTAGGGTCCCATTCCCTCCCAAACACTCAGTGTTTTAATCAATTGTGCTTTTTTTGTTCGCAGAACGGTGTCTTTTGCACTTCTCTATTTCGTAATTCGAAGTACGGTGGTGATGATGGCAGTTCCGGAAACGAAGAACCAACCCACAGTCATAACACTCCATCGGAGCGCATTTTCTGCCACCCTTGGATGACTCGGCGATGTCGGTGACGCTGACGTCGTCGGCCCCTCTCGGCCGCACATCACAGCGTCGCCGGCGACGCTGTGATGTGCGGGCTGCTACGCACTGCGTAGCAGCCCCTACAGCATAGCGTCGCCGACGTCGGCGACGCGTCGCCGAAGTATAACATAGGCCTTAATCGGTAGTCGTATCAGGACCACCGACTTTCATCACACTGTGTAGGAGCTATGTGGGAAGATGGGAACAAATCTTCCCTCAGCTGTTTAGAAATGCATTCAATTTTACTTTCGTAATAATCTCCGACAGACGCGGATACTCACCACAATACTACTCCAGGAGGTGTAGCGCAGTCGGCGCCAACTGTCGTGTGCACCTGATACCAGGTTCCTGGTTCGGATTTCCGCCCAGGCCAACCAAGCCTTCCATCCCTCCGGGGTCGGTGAATTGGTACTGGACTTGTCTGGGAAGGGTACAGCGCTAATTTGTTGATCGGTTGGCCACCGCAAGTCATTGTATGGCCAAATACGCATTCAAATCGCTTCCAAGACATCCCGTATAAGTAGAATGCGTGGCACACCCCAAAAGAGATTGAGTAACGCCGTCCTTTATCCTTTATCTTTATCCTTAATTATTGTTTTTCTCCTTAGCAGCCACATTCATTCCCTTTTTCTCATTTGAACTCTACCTATTTCCTCATCTTATACGCTCGCGTCGACGTCATTGAACGTTGAATCACTCTGTTCGATTGCTCATTCTTTCTTTGTGTTAAAATCACATGTTTTTTCATTCCTTGTGGGTGATAAATGTACAATGAACCACGAACATCAATCTATAGCTGCGTCCTTCTACAAGGCAGAATGATCGTCGAAAGGGTATGTGACGGTAGGTATGCGCTGGTGAGCGCTACCCATACCTATCGCCATATACCCTGGCTAGTTGACTGAAATTTATAAAACGGACGAGATTCGTCATGAGCACCAAAATAACCTCCTAAACGAAGTCTTGGCTACATCGAACTCATTTCTCCCGTCTCCTTTACCACCCTGGCGGGACCGCCCTAGTTAACGACATGGGAGAGGGATAACCGGTAGTAACTGTTGAGACAAACATTGGCATCGAGTCTGGCATTCCAAATTTATCCTCAAGCGAGGTTTGGGTCACTTTGTGTTGTGTCACGTTTGTGCGGCGCGCCATGGGCTAGACACGCGAAAATTGCTCTCGTCTCAAGGTGTTAAGACCGAGGCCTTTTCGCATTTAATTAACGATTCTGTATAAAGCTAGCTGTGTGAAAATCCACTGTGGTATACCGGACGAGGGAATATACATATGATTGATAAAATTCCATTTCTGTAACTCATTGTAGTCAGATTTTCGTTCCACTTGCCTGTTGTCTGGTAGGCGTCAACATCAGGCTGAAGCGAGGAAAGGATGACAATAGAGAGAAGAATGCGGTAGTAGATCATTAGCTGAAAGATGATAATATCGCCTTAGTAAACTCCATGTCCGACGTTCTGTGAATTTTGGCTCTCTATTGAAGAATTTCGCTTTAATTGACTTAAAGTGAAGCAGCAATAAGCCATATTAGGGGGGGGGGGGGAAGTAATGAGACAAAGTCAACAAATTTTTTTACCTCTTTTTTACTCAGTTACAGCTCTGCGGTGCTGAGAAATGTATTTGCCATTAAGGTCGATGAATTGCTGTCATCACTCAGCCAACTTCCTGAACCCATCCTTCCAGAACTGCTTAGGCCTGGTGCTGATCAACTGCTCGTTATGGTTGTCGAGATCTGCTTGGGTCCTTGTGTCTCTTCCGACCATGAAGCCCTATAGGCTCAAGAAATAGTGGTAGGCGCATGGAGAGATGTCTGGCGAATACGGTGGGTGAGGCATGTGAGCGTAGCCCAGCTGAGCAAGCTTATCCGTGGTCACTTTTGCCCGATGGGGTGCTGCGGTGTCGAAGAGGAGGACCTTCTTGAAGCGCTGAGACCGAATAAGTGCGAGTCGCCGGTCTATCTCTTCTATTTCGTTCACAATGTCTTTGGAATCCATCGTCATGCTATTTGAAAACAGCTTTCAGCCTACCAGTTTATGGACGAAGACCCAAAAGCTCTAAAGGTGCTTCCCTCCGTGAACATCTCGCCGATTGAAGGTCGGTAACGGGTCGACAGGCCTCATCCAGTCTGGCTTCTTGGCAGGGTTAAGGTAGAAGACGTACTTCTTATTCTGCGTTAAAATTGAGTCCAGGCTGCTCGGGCTTGGGAATCGGGAGAGATTTGCGCGACACAGGTCGACTCGTCAGGCTGGGTTTCGGCATTAGAGAGACTGCGGTTTTGGCATGCTTCTGGAAAGGGGGAAAGTGGTAACTTCTCAGGTGGGCTTCAGTAGGTAGCATACAAACATACAAATACAAGAAGAACGAAACCAGACTGCAGTCACGAGATATATGGACACGGCATGGAGAGTCTCATTACTTTTGCCCCCCCCCCCCCTAATATTGGGGCAGTCTGATTTTGTGCTTATCGTATTTGTATGTTTGTATGCTACCTACTGAAGCCCACCTGAGAAGTTACCACTTTCGCCCTTTTCAGAAGCATGCCAAAACCGCAGTCTCTCTAATGCCGAAACCCAGCCTGACGAGTCGACCTGTGTCGCGCAAATCTCTCCCGATTCCCAAGCCCGAGCAGCCTGGACTCAATCTTAACGCAGGATGAGAAGTACGTCTTCTACCTTAACCCTGCCAAGCAGCCAGTCTGGGTGAGGCCTGTCGACCCGTTGCCGACCTTCGCTCGGCGGGATGTTCAGCGAGAAGCACCTTCAGAGCTTTTAGGTCTGCGCCCATGGACCGGTATACTGGAAGCTGTTTAACAAAAGCACTACGATGGACTCCAAGGCCATGGTGAATGAAGTTGAAGAGATGGACCTACGACTCGAACTTATTCATTCGCAGCGCTTCAAGAAGTTCCTCCTCTTCGACAACGCCGCACCCCATCGGGAAAAAGTAACCACGGATAAGCTTGGCCAGCTGGGCTACGTTCACATGCTTCACCACCGAATACCGGACACCTCTCCATGCGACTACCACCACTTCTTGGGCCTCCAGGACTTCCTGGTCGGAAGGGACACAAGAATTCAAGCAGTACTTGACAACCATATCGAACCGTTGTTAATCAACACCAGGCCTAAGCATTTCTGGAAGTATCATTAGCATGGGATCAGGAAGTTGGCTGAGCGATGGCAGCAAGTCATTGACCTTAATAGCATACACATTCCTCAGCATCGTTGACTTCTAATTGAGCTATAGATAAAGAATTTTTTTCAATGTGTCTCATTACTTTTGGTCCCCCCCCCTCCCTAATAGAATCACTGAGATTAGGTCGTGAAGTATTTTTGAGGGATTTAAAGCAAATCTCTTTCCTTTACACCTAAGCCGCAAAACAACTAAAGCAGTGGATGGGTAGACTCACTTGGGATTTGAAACACGAATGGTATCGAATATGCGAATGTGTGCCAATGGTATCAACCATACTATTCTACACCACACTTTATTGCGTTGGGTTTTGGTCCACGCCCACAATGGTAGGTGGTATTGTAATTGTTTGGCGAAGCTATGCAAACAGATGCGAATTCAAACTCGATTGTACTTTTTGTATTGAGTACGACAATACAATAGGAATGCACTTGGCTAGAGAATCGAACGTGCGTGATTGTTAGCCCAACAGTCTACGTAAAGCTCTGCTAGGGCAACAACCAGGAAACGTCATGAAGAAGAGAACAAATCTTGCCACTCCATCTAGCTGTACTAGGAACTTCCACGATAGAAGCCCGAGAAAATACGCCAACTTTTGCTGCGCTCTCTCACCTCCATACAGCCATTTTGTACGTGGCGCTCTCCTCTGCCCAGCTCTTAGTTTTTTACTCTCGATCTATCCTAGTCGGAGGGGTGGGGCACATGGTATTCTGACTCACCATTCCTTTTCTTGAGCTTTTTCGCCGTATGCACTGCGGTGTCTCACGATATTGACTGCTCATTGAGACATTCCGTTTAGCTGGTGATGTGGGACAATGGTGTGATCTCAACTACCACCCTAGTGTTGTCCCTCCTTACTAGGATAGAACCCATACTCTCTTTTTCACTAATTTAGCCGCCAGCTTCTTATAAAACCGAGTCATTCTGTTTAAATGTACTACTTCACTGCATGGGCGCGTGAAGCAATCGGAGAAGGCGTCGATTGTCGTCTGCACCCGATACCAGGTTCCTGGTTCGGACTTCCCGTCCAGGTCAACCGAGCCTTCCATCCCGGGGTCGGAGAATTGGTACCAGACTTGTCTGGGAAGGGTAAAACGCTGACTTGTTTATCGGCTGGCCATCGCAAGTCGTTGTATGGCCAAATACGCATTCAAATCGCCTCTACGAAATCCCGTAGAAGTAGAATGCGCTGGCGCATCCCAGAAGGGATTGAATAACGCCGTCCTTTATCCCTTATCCTTTAGTATCTTTTGTGGGATACTTCGCGCTCTATTTCTGCTAAATATCCAGGAAGTGGGCGTGCGCAGAGCAGTCGGAGGAAGTGTCGACTGCAGTGTGCACCCGACACCTAATTCTTGGTTCGAATTCCCCGCCTAGGTCAACCAAGCTTTCCATCCACCAGGTTCGCTGAATTGGTAGCAGACGTGTGTGTGAAGGATAAAGCACTGAATGGTTCATCGACTGGCCAACGCAAGTCATTGTATGAGCAAATACGCATTCAAATCGCCTCCCGTAGAAGAATTAGGTTGTCCGGAAAGTTCTCATCGTTTTGAGTGCTTCAATTTGAACTACCGGAACTTTCTCAAATCTTGTTGGATTTAGTCAAAGTAAGCACCGTCCGAATCAGCGCACTTTTCCCAACGGCCCGCCAGTCGACTAATCCCATTAGCGAAAAAGTTGGGAGGTCGAGATTCGACAAAATCCACGAAAGCTGTTTTAGCTGGTCCTGATTGGTGGAGGTTTTACCAGCGTGAAAGTTCTGAAAGCGTTTGAAAAGGTGGTAGTCGGTTGGCGAAAGGTCTGGAGAATATGGCCGTTGAGGCAGAACTTGAACCCTTAATTTGTTCGGTCTTCGAAAGTGGTTTATGAAACCTACGGGCGGGGGTTATCGTGGAAAAGAATCGGGCCTCTTCTGCCGACCAATGCTCGCTGAAGTTGAAGCAATTTTCGGTGCATTTCTTCGATTTCCTTACAGTAGGACTCTGCTGTGATCGCTTGGCCTGGTGCGAAAAAGTAGTAGTGGATCACACCAGCCACCGACCACCACGCAGAGACCATTACCTTTTCTTGGTGGAGATTCGCCTTTGGAAAATGCCTAGGGAGTTCGTGAACGTCCAACCACTGTTCGGAACGTTTCCTGTTGCCATGCAGAATCCACTTTTCAACACGAGCGATGATCCAATCAAAGTACGTCAGTTTTGCTGCATAAAAGTGGAGAAGAACAAGTCTCGAAACGTGACAATTTTCGCTGGTCACTCAACTTGTGGGGCACTCACTTTTCGAGCTTTTCACCTTCCCTAGACGTTTCAAATCATCCGCAACAGCAGTTTCACTATCGTGCAGCTCTTTCGCGATCTCGCGAACTTTTTGGGGGGGGGGGGGTTCAGCTTCCACCAATTCCTACGACTCGTCGTCCATGATTGCTCCAGGTCGACCGCTACTGGGTACATCTTCGAGGCTGAAATCTCCGGTCCGAAATTGACTGAACCGCTGGCGCACAGTGCATTCTTCAACACTATTAGGCCCCCACACTTGATTGATTTGTCGAGCTGTCCTGTCTGCGGGTTGTCCAAATTTGAAGTTAAAATAAAATATCGCACTGAATTCTCCTTCGACATACTTCAACAAGCCACTCGAGAACAGAAATATAAAATAACGTTGAAACATGAATTATTCAGTCAAATAGAGCAAAAAATTCTGTACAAAACGTAGCATTAATGCGCAATGCAAGTTAAATTTTTACTTAATAATAGGCGAATGAAAAATAGTAACACAAAACGCTGAGAACCTTCCGGACAACCTAATAGAATGTGCGGCGTATCCCAAAATGGAATGAGTAACGCCGTCCTTTATCCTTTTCCTTTTTCACCCATAGTCTACTTTTCCAGACGTGCTTCGGAATGGGCGCGTCGAGTACAACGACAGCAAGATGTCAATGAGGGCAAGGGAACAAAAGCTATGCGAGATGCGATGCATTCAACACAGTTTCAGAAGGGCGTGAGTTTCTGATTTATTAGCTGGCTCTCAAATGACCACGAAGCACCGAGAGTGTGGAAGTTTAGAAATTGTTGGTAAGGTGTCCTTGAGAGTGTGCAAGATTGCCATGGAGGGACAATCAATTACCGTCGTGCTCCGTCCACTGTGCGTTATGAGTGACTGCCCAACCCCTTTGGATGCATATTTTATACGCGCCCAGAAACAGTTTCCAAGTGTACCGGAATATTTTATAAGGATAAGGATAAAGGACGGCGTTATTCAATCCCTTATGGGATACGCCACGCATTCTACTCCAACGGGATGTCGTGGAGGCGAGTTAAATGCGTATTTGGCCATACAATGACTTGCGGTGGCCAGCCGATGAACAAGTCAGCGCTTCATCTTTCCCAGACAAGTCTGGTACCAATTCACCAACCTCGGAGGGATGGAAGGCTTGGTTGGCCTGTGCGAGAAATCCGAACCAGGAACCTGGTATCGGGTGCAGGCGACAGCCGGCGCCTCCTCCGACTGCGCTCCACGCGCCCGGATATTTCATGTTTGAGTAAAATTTGAAATTGACGCCTTGTTTTAGCGTGGTACTGAATGCTTGCACAGCTACTAGAAAGAACAGCTTCTATAAAACTTGCTTCTAGCAGCAGTGCTTCTGCTCATTTAAGACAGCTCGGGCGCTTTGAAAAACACCTTACTTAAGAGTTTGAGTACTAGATTTGTGGGATTATGTTGTATGCGGACGCTGCCTTCCTTTCACGCAGAACGTGGCCGTATTATCGCAGGCGAGCTTCTCGCATCTTGTCAGCTATCGGCGCGACACCGAACTTCAGCCGAATGACATCGTTTCGGATGCGGTCCATGCGGGTGACTCTAGCCGTCCAGCGCAGCATCTTCGTCTCCATGATGCTGAGGTGCGTTTCAACCTCCTTGTCGCAGGCCAACACTCAGCGCCGTATATTGCTACCGGCCGGACGACTGCTCTGTAGATCTTTGACTTAAAGAGCTCTGGTATCTTCTTGTCGCAGAGCACGCCAGTCAACGAGCGCCACTTGAACCAAGCTGCACTCACGCGTGAAATCACTTTAACCATCAGACTGCCGTCACACGCTATTGCTGATCCTAGGTATTTAAAGACCGCAGTGCGTGGAATCTCGATGCCGTTACCCTTGATGGAGCTGGACTCAGTAACGTCCATCGTTAGATATTCGGTCTTTTTCACGTTCACTCTGAGTCCAAACCACTCCAAGCGATAACACCAAGATTGCACCTCTCGCTCGAGTTCATCTTTATTTTCGCTAGCAAGCGTCACGTCGTCGGTATAAAGCAACGTCCAAGGGACGGGCTTCTGAAGATCTCGTGTGATGGCATCCATGACGACAACAAAGAGGAATGGGGAAAGCGTAGAACCCTGGTGTACCCCCGACAGAGATGGGAAACACCATCGAGATTCCAGCTGCAGCTTGAACTCGACTCTTTGGACAAGTGTAGAGAATTCGCACCCACTCTATGAGCTCTCCAGGAACTCCATGTTGACGCACGGCGTACCATATCACTTCACGCGGTACGCGGTCAATAGCTTTCTCCAAGTCGAGAAAGGCGATATGCACTGGCTTCTGCTTCTCGCGCTGCTTCTCTTACAGAAGGCGGGCGGCATGTATGGCATCGATGGTGCCACAGCCAGCTATGAAGCCGCATTGATTGCTGGAGAGTTGGACGATGTCACGAATTCGTAAGCTGACATACACCATGTGATGTGACATGGGTCTCCAAAGGCCGGCCTGTCATAAGGGCCTGTCGCCTGAAATCGAGTGTCCGTGATTAGCTTAGCTCGAAGAGCGAGCAGTTACCAGTGGCACCACTTGGAGAAACGGACAACAACACATACACGACATCGATATATTGGCGTAGTGGACATTGTTTATATAACTTCCTTATACTGTTAGACTTCCAGCTGCGGGTGCCCGGTGGACGTCACTCTTCCACTTGCTAAAGGCTCTGAAGAAGGCGAGAACGCCGAAACGTTAGCCTGAGTGCTGTCTGTGTTACCAATCTTGGAGTGGCTTGAGATAAATATTATTTCTCAACATCGTGGACTACTATGCCAAGATTTATCGAGAGCCGAACGTGGAATAACTTCCTTCGCTTCTTTAAGCGAATTTCTCATAAAAAATTAACGACGGCTTGAAGGTTTTTCCTTCTTCACGGAAAACGTAAGCAGAGAAATAGAACAATGGTTCTTCTGAAGGTAGTGAGAAATCAATATTTTTCTGTTGCACTTCTAATTTCTGCTCTTGGCTTTAATATGGGCGCATGGAGCGCAATCAGAGGAGGGGCCGGCTGTTACGTGAACCCGATACCAGGTTCTTAGTTCGGAATCCTAGCCAGGCTATCCAAACCTTCCATACATTCGTTGAATTGAATTGGTACCAGACTTGTGTGGGAAGGATAAAGCGCTGACTTGTCCATCGGCAGCCATTGCAAGTCAATGTGTAGTCCATCTACGCATTCAAGTAGCCTTCACGACGTTCCGTAGAGGTAGAATGTGTGACGCATCCCAAATTGGATTGAATAACTCCGTCCTTTATCTGTTGTCCAGGAAGTGTTTTGAAAGCGTGTTTGTTCCATGAACACAAATAACAGCAGGGCGCCCACCAATGCGTTTATCGGAAGTTTTAATGAAATTCCTGAATGAAAGATTGGATGCTTTCCATGTATCTCGAACGAGGAGGATTCACTGAGGTACGGGTCGGGGAGTGGCATAGATGTGGCCAGCGCTCGATCGAGCAACTCAATGTTGAACGAGACAACTGCTGATACAAGCGTGCTGATAGTTAAGGCTTTTCGACAAATTAAAGTTCTTCGGGCAGTGCTGTTGCCGAATCCCAAACTGAAGCTCATTCACCTTAGCAGGCAACTCGTACAAGACTGTGAAGAGTTTGTCTCCTTGTTTACCTTTGTAATGTGAATTCGGTAGTTTATTCCAGGAAATCGGGTGTTGATCCAGATGCATCAGAGAGCTAAGATCTGGATCGAATTTATACAGTCAGCGCCGTTGTGATTGCTGAGTGCCTATGAAATCGACTGAAAAAAATTCCACCCTTTCCATACACTGCAATCCACTATTTCCCGTTGGAGATGTTTTCGATGAGGAGCCGATGTGCAAGCTAGTGGCTTGCCTTTCCCGAGAACGCTGCCGCCGATTCGCCCAGCCAGGAGGGGTGCAAGGCTTAGACTGCCTGTTCGGGACATACACCTTCAGTCAGTTCCGGACGCACACAAGAGGCGACTCGTTTTTTTACTGCGATGGCTACATGGTCGTTTAAATATGTGCACCATTTTCCATTCGCATTTGACCCTCTTCTAAGCTAGCATAAGGATTTTGAAATCAAACTGAACGTCTTCCTAGTCGAAACGAGCTTCTTACAGATTATAATACAGACTCTCTAATATGCAGCGATGATTTTTTAGTGCATAAAAAAAACCAGAATGCGCCAGGCGCTCGAAAAGCTCTTTGCGATTTTTATAACACTGATAGTACATAAAGCATCAAAGTGAGAACATGTGTTCCATTAACAACTGCTCTTGCTACATCGTTTACAGTTGTGAAACTCCAAGAAAACAGCTATTTTGCTATGAATCGGATAAAGGTCGCGTCGTTCTAGGCGAGTGCATGGCGCAATCTTTTACTTCAACACCAAAAAGTGTTGCCTTTCTGCTCTTTAGAACATGCTATTAACTGTTGTTTTTATTTTTTGTTTTTCACAAAAAATGAGCATTTTATAAAATTTCAAACAAAGTTTTCACTTATTGGGTAAGTGACTTCTCAAAGAAATCATACTAAAATTTTCCTTGGTCGAAAAACTATTTTACCTTTTTTGAAGAGTAATTAGTCGAATGTAGCAGAATTTCATTTCGATTTGGAGGAGTTCGCATTGAACCCAAAAGTCTTAATTAGCTCAGAAGAGTGTCCAATTTGATGTGAAAAGTGTTCAAATCGACGTGAAAATGCTATATGCTGTTGTAGATCGTTTCTTGCTTTTCCAAATCGTAATTAGTCAACTGCATTGAATAGAATCTAAATAGCTTCTATTATAGCTGGGTCAGAGTTCAGCTGCGTAACCCATGGTTATGGCCTCTTATTTGGTCGATTGCTTTCTGAACCAAATGACGACTTTCGGAGGTAGATCTTCAATCAAACTCAGTTCTCTTCCAGGTGGACGCAGAAATCAACTTAATGACGATAGGTTCCCAATAGTTTCGCTGTTTCTGTTTCTACACCGGGTTAACCGGAAGATCTGTTTTGTTAACATTATCATTAAGTTATTTCTTCGGCACCGTTGAATTTATTTATGTAGTCTCCGTGTAGTGGTGGCGTATTCAGGCCTTCTTCACAGTAAATATTAAGTGAACGGAACTGGGCTACAGTTGGTAAGCGCTATTAGCTTGCCGATCACCCGCAATTCAACAACCGCCTCGAACAAGTTCAGTCTTCACCAGTGTGTGTAACCCACTATGATTGGCGAGGTGTTGTTTTTGAAAAAAAAACTTCAAGAGCAGCTCTACAAGATCGCAAGGAAGGCGGGGATTCATTGTCAGTTGTGAGCAGAAGAGAGTAGGGTGGAATAATGCCTTTGGAGAGCGCCGCACAAGCAGGGTATTCAATCATGAAAAAAAACCTTCTTTCCTTCAAAAAATCTTCTTTTCATGAAAAAACTTCTCATAACTTAACTATTATAGTAAGTGAGCTCGATGTAGTCAAATCTTTATTGACGACGTTTCGGACCTTAAGCCTTCCTTCATGTCTAAAAGAATCATGTCTCATACAAAGTGGTCTCGCTGTTTCGCCAATGTAGAATGGACGAACATTATAGAGCACTGCGTAGCCCTCAGAGCTACCCATACAATCCATTCTCTAGACATCGTACCCTTAGACATACACTGGTCTACTACCACGGCTGTAAGTCTCGATTCTCCATAGGAATCTGACAGATCCAGTGGAGAGGAAGATCAAGGAAGCGCTTGAAATAATGCACTGGCGACCACCTATCAACAAGAAGGAAGAAATTAAGTGCAATGAGCAATGAGCGATGTGCAATGAGCATTGTGCCATGAGCGTTTGTGCAATGAGCCTTATCGTCTCTAAGGGCTAGTGATGTGACTGCTGAGGATGATGACGATATTGAGAGACGAAAGACCGGTCACTTCCTGCGATTTTACTATAAGCAGCCAGAGACCTCTGCACTTATTTCCGGCCAAGCTACGCTGCTCGAAGTCATCGGTTTCCCCCAATTTCCTTCACGATTACCCATTCAGGTCTGTAGTGTGTCAGTCGTTTTGTTGCTATTGAGTGTATGCAGTGTATGATTTATAGGCGACATGATTCTTTCAGATCTGAAGACGGGCTTAAGACCCGAAACGTCGTCAATAAAGATTCGACTACATCGAGCTTCTTTTTCTTCTTCTTCTTCTTTAGCGATTATCCCGCTTAGTTGCGGGGTCCGCTTTTCTTGGAACGTTGGCGCCTCTGTTCCCGATCAAATGCCTGATCAGAGTGCAACCTAGCCACATTCAAGTCCTGATGCAGCGTATCAACCCCCCCCCCTGTTTTGGTCGCTCTCGTGGCCGCCCACCGGGCACATCAACACGTTAAGACCACGTCCATCGCACAAATAATGACAGTGTCATTATTTGCGCGAAGTGTTAACACGACCAAGAGACATAACCCGACACCGCAATTTTAATGAACGATTAACCGTAGAGGTGGATGCTAAAGCGGAACACCAACACCCGCAGATGGACGTAGACGTGGGCAAATGAATGATGAATGAATGAACGAAAATTAGTAAAAAAAACTTTATCTGAAAAGCACAGCAATATAATGTTGCTCGAGAGTGGTTTGAACATTATGAACCACGCTATAGCTGGGCTGGCTTTCACAAAACCGATTCATCTTCTGTGTGCCATCCTGTTGAATCACTTAACTTGCCTACCAACAATATCCAAGAATATGGTTGTTTCAACAATGCACATTTTGTGGCATAATTATTAGTCAGATACGACATTATAGCATGCTGGTTTCCACTTGAACATCAGCAACACTATCTCGCCTCACCCACTACTCCTTTAGCGGTACTACGTAACCACGACTTCTTATTGTGCTGTAGATTTCACAGTTGTCGATTTCACTTCTTTAAATGAAGGCACTTCAAAGAGAAACGACATCACAATCTCTACTATTTTGTGGCGCAGGTATTCAATGTACGTCTTAGTTTTTCACTGTTTTCTTTCTACTTGCTTGTCAAATCTTTTGTTGGTCCTTCTTTTGGTACCTTTTTATGGAGCTACTTACTTTTTGTTGTTTCCTTTTTTGTTTCAGAACTGGATCTGTTTTTTTGGCCTTACTTTATGACGTGCACAACTTATGCGCACCTTTGAGTGCAATAAATAAATAAATAGACAAATAAATAAACAAAGCCCCGAATCCCAGGAAAGACAATGGGAAGCAATATCTTATTATCTCTTGCAGACGACTATGATGACATGGAAGATTGTTATTAATGGATGGAGCATTTTCGCTTTTATATTCTGACTTACCTTTAAAAAGTATTTTGTAGTACTTCAACCATCTATTAGGTACTTACATATTGTCTCTGTTCTATGCTGTGTTTTATAGTCTATCTTCTCTATGTGCTCTACAAACTACTAGACACTACATACTACTCTCTATATATTTATATTTATATCTGAATTATTCATAGATTGTTATTCATGGATTGAGTCTTTTTGCCTTAATATTTTTACTTACCTTCAGAATAAAGTATATTGCAGCACTTCAATTGTTTATTGTGTCTATTACATACTGGCTCTGCTATATACTGAATGTTCATGTGCTCTACGGACTACTACATATGCACCACATACATCTCTCTCTCTCTCTCTCTCTCTATATATATATATATATATATATATATATATATATATATATCGGTGGCTAACACCGTATTCGACGACATCATCATCGACCATTATTTCTAAATCCAGCACTACTATTTGGAGGCCGAACGCACAATCAGCTCAGCAACGATTCTAACAGAGGGAATAAAAAGGCGTAGCGATTCCCCTTTCATCTGCCTTTTTCCGTATCTCCAATAGATGATCCATGGCATTCCTTGGTCACTAAACTTTTGGTTTTTGTCGATTTACATTTTTAGATAAAAATCTCACTCTATACAACATTGAAAAAGTAGAATCGGTGTTCGCCTTAAAACAGACGGAAAACAAAATTCCGAAGTAAGCGCTACGATGCGGCCTGCAAAGTTACCAACACGATCTGAATGCCCTTAGTAACGATAAGTCAGGCGCGGGCCCTTATGAGTAAGACTGCTACATTATCATCTATAACTGTTGGGAAATAAGTTTTAACACATGCCAAAGTTGGTCTAATTTTATCGTTTTCTGCATTGTTTTTGTGCAGTTTTATCGTCCATCCTGCACAAATTGCTTTGTCGTCTTGTTGCTACATATGATGGCACATACAGTGTAAATTGCTCGTTTATGAGAAATCATTCTGAAGTCATGGGATTCCTTTAACACACACGTCGTTGGGAGACCATTCACCATTACTGCATTTTAGGTTCACTTTGAGAAGTGCTCCTAAAAGTACAAAGTGAGCTTACACTGAAGAAAGCCACATATCAATGATAACATACGGTGTCCAGCAGGCAATCCACAAGCGGCCCATGTTGAACTTCCATTCCTTATCCATGGAGTCCTACTTGGATCATGTTCAAGAAACCCATATTTGTAGGTGTTTCTCAAAGCCTGCGTAGAGCACATTCCTAGGACATTAATGTCATTGCTGAGGAAGCGTGACCAGTAGTGCCTGAGACACTGAAAACCTGGTCCGAGCAGTTATTAATCAAACGTGCGGAAGTATTATATACATTTCACGTCATACTAGAGATTTTTTTGATTCAAAATGAACACATTTCACGTCAACCTAGACACTCTTCCGAGCAAACTTGAGACTTCTGAAATCAAACTGGATGTTTTCCCGTTTTCTCGAATTTTTTTTAAAGTTCAGCCGCCCGAATAAGTGTAGTGATTTTATAAATTTTTATTTGTTGAAAAAATAATAAATTCAATATTGTTTCAGAGCACAACTATGCAGCAATCATTTAGTTCATTAAAAAAACAGAGACATGCACTCGATTGGTTCGTAACGATTTTTACTCAATTGATAGTTTAAATGTTGCCTACATCAAGAAACAAAGTGAGAATATGTGTATTTTTCACAATTGTTTGGTAATATCATTTACAGATGAAAAACTCTATGCCAATAGAAATTTTGCTATCAATCGAGTAAAAATCGTTACGAACCAATCGAGTGCATGTCTCTGTTTTTTAAAGTTCAGCCGCCCGAATAAGTGTAGTGATTTTATAAAATTTTTATTTGTTGAAAAAATAATAAATTCAATATTGTTTCAGAGCACAACTATGCAGCAATCATTTAGTTCATTAAAAAAACAGAGACATGCACTCGATTGGTTCGTAACGATTTTTACTCAATTGATAGTTTAAATGTTGCCTACATCAAGAAAACAAAGTGAGAATATGTGTATTTTTCACAATTGTTTGGTAATATCATTTACAGATGAAAAACTCTATGCCAATAGAAATTTTGCTATCAATCGAGCAAAAGTCGCGACGTCCTGGGCGAGGGCATGGCGCAATCTCCTCTTTTAGCATTAAAAATGACCGTCCT